>OZ030021.1:23275000-23767500 GCA_964023405.1 Apodemus agrarius
CTTCAGAACCTGCCTCCCGCTCTCAGGCTGGAGTGGTCACCTCTTCTCCTTCGGATTATCAAGCATTCTCAGCCCCATGGTAATTACACCCTCCCCACAGACACACACACACACACACACACACACACACACACACACAAATGTAACACATCCAATTATTTTACAAATTAATATTTATTTCCATCTTCTGTAAACTCCATTTTTTTCTGTATAACTAAGTCAATACCACTTCTTAAATGCTGGCCCAACCAAGTGACTTGACTTGGGGTCTATTAGTGGGTTATAAGCAACATCTTGGGACATTGTCAATTTAAATACAAATGCCAAGAATGACTGCACCAATAGGACATCGCCATCCACTAACTCTGTTGTACATCAACTCATTATTTACACAACTAAAGTGTTCCTTCTCCAAGCAGGTAATTTGCTGAAAGCTAAGAAGGATGAAAACATAAGGATTACCCAACTTGGACCTCTAAAAAGCTCACATCAGGCCTTCAGTTGCAAGTATTAAGAACATGTACTGTCTAATATAAAGTACAGGAACTATATCCTGTATATGCTATGGGATGCGAATTTGACTACACTTATACTTTTAAATTAGATAAATATGTAACAATGAAAACAGATACGACACTAAACATGGTTGTTCGTGCCTATAATCTTAGCAGTTTGCCAGTAAGGGCACGAGGATAAACTCATCAGGAGTTTGAGGTCATAGAAGGTTCACAACTCATCTAGACTCCGTGAGACCCCCATCTCAGAAAAAAAACAGAAAAAAAAATGACCCACAGATACAGATTCGAGAGTGAGAGAAACAGAGAGACAAAGAGCCAGAAAGAATCATTTTCCCAAAACTACCACAAGGAGAGAAGGAAGCAGAGTGACACAGGCCAGGGCACTGCCACCATCTCAGCTTAGAAGTGGGTCCTTGCTGCCCCTGATCATTGTCTCAGGCTGTACTACACAAGGCTAGCCCCAAACTCAGTGCCATCAATACTATCCCTTCCACCACTGCCCTGATAAAGCCCACACGGTTACTACAGTGGTCCTTCCTGGGCCTCCATGGAGTCCATCACCACCTCTTCAAAGCATCAGCTCCTGGATATAGCTGTGGAGCATCCTGAATGTTGGAACTTGGGAGATATGCCTTGGCCTGGTGACTAAGCCTGGAGTGAGACATTAAGTCTTCCGGTGACTGTGCAGGGATGCCCATGTTATGTTCTCTGTGTGCTTTGGGCCCCTCAGTTGTATGATAGTAGCATGTACGTCACAGGGTTCCTTGAAGATTAAATGACTTGCTACTTGGGGGCTGCTTAGAAGTGATACCCATTACCAGGATGAACTAAAGAACTGACTGCTTAACATTTTGTGAGTTTCACAGCATTTATCCCAGTCCCACTCATCTCCCCATTCTCTCATGTCAGCCCTTCTCCCGTGCAACCTCCCTCTCCACGCTATTGACTACCTGAGGTGGTGAGTGGCAGGGACCAGGAGCTATTGATATGAGATTGATATGAGAAGGACTCTAGAAGGAAGCAAAGGATGATACCACTGGCCTCTCCATCTGCTGAGCATGCGCACATACCTGCTACTCCCTACCCTGAACTTATGCCCAAATAGGCCCTCAAAGAATTGTATGCACTATTTACATCCCGTAGACCTTAAGAGAGTATCTAGAATTTTTCTGCTAGGAATCTTCTTTGTCTTTCACATAATGTTTACCCATAAATTGTGACATCCCAAACTGCCTCTTGAGCACCATGATTCCTGAGAAATGTATCACAGTAAGATTTATGCTGGTAGTGGTAAGAAAACTCCTACACTATGGGGACAGTCACAGGTGTCCAATTTAGGAAAGAATATGTTTATATCTAAAGAATGGGAGTGCTCCTGACAGAATCCAGAGTACATGCTAAATAGAAACTTGTTTTGTCCCCTCTGACGGATGTTCCAGTTTTAAACACTCCTCTAGAGAAATTTCTAGGTTGTACTCTTGGAATCATTATGCGAGCATTCCCATTGGTGATAATATTCTGCCCATAAATTAAGGTATAAGTGTTGTCAATGTGTGTGCCAATCAGCACCAATATGGTACCATGGCACATAGCGCTATCTCTCCTCTTCCACAAAAGGAAAAGGAAAGAATCACTTGGCCAATGGTGCTAATAGCTCTGATTACACGTTTGTTTCTACATTTCTATTCAGATTTTTCAGCGACTTAACTTCTTTAAGGGACCTAGAATGCCCTCAGTTCCAAATTAATCTTGGCAAAAAGACAGGATTTAATTTTGATATATGAATATTTTATAAAGCACTATGCTACTGAGAGCAAGGGTTTGACTCAGTAAGAAATGCACTTTGAAGTTCTAAGGAACTTTTTAAAGACATTTTACAGAGAGCCAATTGGCTGGAGAGTCCAAGAGACCTTGGTTTTTTATACCCTGCTGTGGTCAGCCACAGGTCTGCAGTACCAATCCCAACAAACCAGCATGCAGAGGTCTGGGCTGTAGGCAATGACCTGTCTAGAATACATGCTCCACGAAGCATGTGCTGGTCACAACATTGAGATCCTTTCCTGATAGGTCTTTTGATTGCTGCCAAATTGGCTTAAAATGAATCTTCTTTTTTTTGGCTAGCATGTGCATGACTGATACCACATCCTAAAAGAAACGAGAAACTCACAATGTGACCTTTACACATCTTCGGGGCTGGCAAAACCCTTAGTGAGTTAATTCCATGCGTTGGAACATCTGCGGTGTTCAATTTGTCAAGGTAATGTTGTGTGCCGGAACATTCCTTCCTCCACTTGCCTCCTGAGGGATGGGAACTGGAGCCCTTCCTTAACCCAAAGCTAAGAGGTAAGTCAGTGAGCAAGTGAATGAGCAAGGGCCTCGGAACTGCAAAGCTCCTAGCCAGATGCTTCTTCGCTTAGTCAGTCCATTCCTCTTACAGGGGAGCTCCCCAGTCCCCCCTCATGCTCCCTTAGCCTCCCCTGAATTCACATTCCAGCAGTTGTTCAGCGGTTTCAAACTTCCTTGAAATGACCAGACCAGCACAGAGCTGCGTTAGCCGCAACACGTCATGGACAGACTTTAGGCTAGCAATGCTAAAATCGCCGTGACTGATTCTGTAAGTCTCCGGAGCTGAGAGAAGCAGGAACAGGCCCTGTGATCCTCCATCGTCCACTTCAGGATGTTCCAGTTTACCAGGACCTGTAGGGGTAGGGACTGAAAAGTGACAGGGACTGGGAATATAAAACAACTGGTATGATTGTTTTGCAGCTTGGGACTAGACTTAAAATTAGACTCTTAGAAACATGTCCTCTCTGTGCTCATAGCACAGAATAACAGACAACACAGTCTTCCTAGGACTCCTTATGATGAAATAAAAATTGTATACATGGAGAATTTAGCTTGGTCTTTGATATCTCTTTTAACAATAACACATTTTGTTAAAGATTTGTGATTACGTTTCATGCTACTTTTACATCGTGGAGTGAGTTTTATTTCAAGAGCTCTTAAGGAACTCTCTAGACTTGATCTTCTGCATCAAGTGTATGTTTTCATGTTTTTCAAAAGTGATGTTATGACATAGCAATTGGGAGTAAAGTCAAGGATTCATACCTGTTAATTGCCAACCATGCAGACACACGCCTCTCTTCTTTTTGAAGGAGACTCTAATCTGTTTTAGTGGGACTTTGGCCCAGGTGGCAATCCAGCTCAGAAACATATATTAATCCAGGTAAACCACTCAAGGCAATCTCACTCCTGGTTATGGCTGATTTCATCATGTACATGCATTTCTGGTTAGGGAGTCACAGCAAGAAGTAAGTGAAGGCTTCTGGGAAAGGTTGTGTTGTTCAAAAGCATGTTGTAAAGAAGACTGGGTACATTTGGCATCCTAGATATTGTAATAGTACAGGATTAATGACGCTTGTGCAGTAACTTTGAAAAGTAGTGGGTACCAACCTGAGCACCTAACTGTGCGTGGCAGAAGATACAAAGAACTTGTCTTTGCTTTTGTCTCATACCATTCTTACTAAAACCTCCTGTTGAGGTTGTGAAAGGTGTCCACAATTCTTTTACTTTCTCCCTATAACAAACAAAGGCTAATTTCCCCTCATTTGAATGTGAAATGCACTTAGTGACTCATTCCTAACAAATGGTATGAAGCAACGTAGTGATATACAAAGTCATGGCCTGGGTCTTAGAAGGCATCAAGGCTTTTTCTCATTCATGCTCTCTAGATCACCCAGAGGAAGGCTAGGATTTTGTCATGAGAACACACAAGCAGCCCAAGGAGGAGACTACATGGGAAGGAGAGAAGAAAGACACAGACAGACAGAAACACAGACAGATAGACACAGAAAGAGAGAGAGGGTGTTAGGAGGCATATGGGTGAGCCCTATTGGAACACCTCCTCCAACCTCAATTGGTCCTTAAAATGGTCGCAGTCCCTGCCTACATCCTGACTATATTTCATCAGAGGCATAAACCAGACTGACTAAGCCACTTCTGAATTCCTCTGAAACAGAAATTGTGAGCTAATAATATGTATTTGCATGTTGGTTTTTTTTTTATTTGTTCAAAGTTTGGGAAGAAGTTATATGGCTATATATAACTATTAAACATTTTAATATTGATTTTTTTTTACCTTTTTAGAGTTATATTCATAAGTAAAGATCTTTTAAAAGTTGTGTCCTTAAACTAGAGATAGTAGGTTCCTCTGTGAGTCTTCTGGCTCATTTTCTCCTTTTATGAAAGATTATATAATGCCAACTAGACAAATGGGTGTCTTTCTCACAGGGCCTTCTGGAAGGGAAGGTAACAGTTGTCCCAGAGCTTAACTTTGAATAACCATCTGGGAAGAGGCTTAAATTGTGATGGTTGTGATTTAATCAATTGCATCTCATTGCATCCTTAGAATAGAGCTCCCAAAACTTCTAGATGATACAAGCTGATAACCTACCATAAAAATAAGGGATTGAGATTCAAAGTACATGCATAACACCTTCAAGACCATGGTAAAGCCTTTCTGCAAGGAGACCTGTTAAAGTGTTGTTTAACCTAGAATTTCTCAATTGTAGAAGACTGAAGACTGCTCTTGCAGGATCTCTTCCTCCAACACATATCTCTTAGAACATATTCAGGCCAGAGACATTTGCCAGAATCATAAAAACATGGCCATGAGTGACAAAGAGATTAACACAAAATACACGGAATAGGATGGAATCACACAATGACTAATATCATCCAAAACACCATCCTCAAAATAACACAGCCATCCTACAGTGGTGCACTCACTCCCCTTATCTGAGTAATCCATGGTGTCTAAACTTAGACCTGGATTTAAAATCAGAGATGCTGTAACTGAAGGATGATGAACTTTCACTCAGTAACAAGGTAGATACCATGAGCAACTTATTAAAAAGATTCAGGCTTCTTACCCAATATAAAAACATTATGAGTACTTCTTTTTTTCCTATTAAAGACTAATATCTTGTCTTTGAGAAAGTTGTTCTGACATTTCAGTAAAGTGTTTCCTCAAAAATATTTGCTGTAGGATAATAACTTCTTTCAGACGTTTCTATCACGTTGGTATAGAAAGACACTAAATTAGAAATGGCTTCCCAAGAAGCTGGAAAGATGGCTCGGGGGTAAGAGCACGGGCTGCTCTTCCAGAGGAAGAGTTTCACTCCCAACACCCAGACGGCAGCTCACAACTGTCTGTAACCCCAGTTCTAGGAAATCTGACACCCTCACGGACATACTTGCAGGCAAAACACATAAAATTGCAGATAAAACAAAAATAACAAATTTTTTTAAAAAGGGAAGAATGGCTTGCCAAATGGAAAGCCAAGTTATTCTCCTAATTCTGCTGCTTGCCAAGGAAGCCCAAGACCTCCCCTGGTGGTGCCTTTGCCTTCTGTTCATTTTGGCTCCAGTGTAGACAAAGTTTCACATACCTAGAGTGAAGAGAAAGATGACCCTGGCAGGACAAGTCCCCTGGAGATAAAAAGCACTACCTTGAAGCTGCGGTAAACTTGACACACCCAGAATAAAATCATCACCTGATAATAAGGTCTACAACTTTTTATAATTATAATTTTGAGTGGTTTTTAAAGATTAAAATCAAACTACTCAGTGCTTTAAAGAGTTGAGTAGAACTATGACCTATGGAGTTAAATATACAAGGGAACATAAGTAACCCCTGTTTCTCCTCCAAGCCCAAGAATCTCCTATGCCTGCTGCTTTCACTACACACAGGACTCATGGAGGGAAGCTGGTTTTATAACTCTGGTTCAAGCAAGAGCATAAATTCTGTTCCTTAGTTTCCTTATCACAAATGAGGCATGCTGTCATCTAAGTATAAGGCTAGAAATTCCCAAAAGAAAATAAGTGGAATAATTGTAGAATAATCTTTGAATGTGAATATATCGAATAAACAGAATTCTAATGCTGCAACAATGTCCTGGCCCCAGTGGCTGGTAAACCTCTTTGTAGTTCTTCCTGGTTTGTTCTACCTTCCCCCAGAATCCATAATCCTTACTGACAGAGACTATTGCATCTCAGCTGCAGACAGAATGACTACATGCTGTCTCACGGGCATTCATCATTTCTCAACCTTCCATGTTCCAATAGTTCTAAAAGAACGAGAGAATCTTTAGCTACAGCTTTCCAAATTTCTCATAGCCAAGCCGTCAGCAGGCCAGTAATTCCCAGAAGCAATTCTCAGCAAGTTATCATTCCCAGAACTTCTAAGAGCTTAAGCCTAACTGATCTGTTCTTTTTCTCTCTTGTTTAAGGGCATTACTCTGTGTGTGTGTGTGTGTGTGTGTGTGTGTGTGTGTGTATACAAAGAGTCCTATGAGGCAGACTGAATCTATTAAGGCAACCCACAGGTACTATTTCTAGAGATAAGGAGAACTTAACATAATCTCAACAACCACAAAAGGTCTACTGAGTGGAGTCACGTGGACCTGGAAAGACCCCGTTAGCCTATTTCCATCCTCAAGTTTTACATGAACTTCTCAGAGACTTTTCTTTGGCTCTCAAGAGAAATGTCTGACTGTAGTTCCACGTTGAGAACCAGCCCATGTTATTGCTGCCTTAAATCATGAGTTGTTTAGTGACGGGTATGTGAAACCCATCAGAGATTTATCTCAATAGGAAGTTCTACATAAAGCCTGAACAACCTAAAGACAGTAGAACAGTCATGACAGAATAGAAGGTCTACTGGAAGACAACCAACAGGCCCCTGATAAGGCTGTCACCTTAGCTAGATTTACCTACACAGCTTTAAAGGGCCCTCACAGTTACAAGGCTCTTTGCATGCGGGAGTTACTGTCCTGGAAAAATACATTTTGGATGGGAACTGAAATTCCTAATGATGTTGGCAAGGTATGTGACCAAGGGGTTGGGGGAGAACTAGAAAAGAAGGAGTCATTTCAGAGGAGTTTAAAAATAGTTTCTGTAATTATTTTTCAGGAAGAGAAAGTGTCCAGTGTCTTTTTAAACTAAATAGTCTCTCCTCTGTGTATCTCCTCCCTCCCCTGCCTTATATAACACACAGTGGCCACGTTCTACTCATGAGCCTATGGGAAATAATTGACACGAGAAAGCAGAGGAGAAAAAAAAACATTTCAGCCACACTCTGAAGACAGAAATTAGTTTTGGGTTGGATGTAGGAAAACAGGGCCTTAGGAACATTCCCAGTGGTTGTCTCTTCCAGTAAGGCTGATACTTAGCAGAAAGCAGGAAGGGCCAGGAGCACAGGGACCTCACTGTCTTCTTCATGTGCTCTGGAATCAACGATAGCAACAGCAACTCCCTATGAAACAATGTGGGGTTTGTGATTTTTATTTATTTATTTTTTTTGTTTTTTAAGAATATAATATAGTTACATTGTTTCCCCTTTCCCTTTCTTCCCTCCAGTGCCACCACACACACACACACACACACACACACACACACACACACACACTCCTCCCTGCCCTCTTTCAAATGTAAAGCCCCTTTCTTGTTGTTCCATGGATGTATCCTGCTCAGTCTACCTACTGTTGCTTGTATGGCGTGATGACCATTTGCTATTGGATAATGATAACAAGTTGACATGTTCTTCGCTGGAAGGCTTTTTCTCCCACTTTCAGAGTTCCTTACTTGCCTGTAGGACTTTGTGTATGGGGGCGGGGACTTCGCCATCCACTTTGTCATGTCCATTGTTGTTACTTTCATTCAGCTCATGCTTAGGGAGTCATGTTGATGAGACTTCATGGATCTAGCTTCTGACAGTCCTAGGAGACACAATCTCACTGTAGACTCTCTTCCTCTGGCTTTTACAATCTTCCCACTCCATCTTCCTCAATCTTTCCTGAGCCTTAGGTGTGGGAATTGTTTTGTAGATATCTCCATCAGGACCCGGCTTCTCAACTCTACATTTTCATCCTTTATGGTTTCTATAATGGCCTCTGTTGCAAAAAGAAAAGCTTTCTTGATGAGGGTTGAATACTACATTTATCTATGGTTACAAAAAAAAAAAAAAACCAAAACATATTTAGAATGCAGTTAGGGATCATACTGGCTTAGTATTTTACCTCCAAAGAAAGGCCTGAGTAAATAATCCGTAAAATACTTAGAAAAGTTAAACTTCAGTACATTTCAAGTTTTTAATTTTAAACGACATCAAAAATAAGAGGACTCCACTAAGAACATTTACAAGTCTAAAACAGAGGTTCCAAGAGCGGTAGGGTTGCTCTCTGTTTTTCTTGGTGCCATAGTCCCTCTGATAGGGTGAACGGGGAATTCATTCATGGCAAGTATCCAAGCACGATCCACTGAGTAGACCAACCATAGTTAAATGTTTTCTATGATTTTACCCCCAGAATGAAGGCACAGATGCCTTCCTTTTCAAATTTCCTATATAAATTCTCAGCACTTACATCATCTCTTCCCCCAAATGCTGTAGCACCCCAGAGCGTGAGTTGAGCTAAAAGCACTCTACTAAATTGTACACAGAAGAAAGAGTATTAAATACCCCCTTCTGAAGGCCCAAAGTTTTGGGAGACACAGGCATAGTTAAAGGCACAAAACATGGAGAAAGCATACAGAAATGGAAGCTAAACAATCATCTATTTCCCCAAAGAAATAGTGGTCCTGAGGTCTTTGATTCCTTTACAGTTTGTTTGAAGGGCACACGCCTGCCTTCTCTACAGTCCATCCTCTACCAGAGAGTCCCACGCTTTAAGGTACCTACTCTCAGCTTCAGACTTAGCTTGCTCAAAGTTGACCTCTTAACCTTCTCCTGCTCTAAGCCCACTCTTTTTTTACACTCCATATTTTATTTCCCTCTGCCTCCCCACCCTCCAACTATTCTACATCCCATACCTCCTTCCCACACTCCTGTCTCCATATGGATATCCCCACCCCCCACTCCACATGACCTCTAAACTCCCTGGGGCCTCCAGTCTCTTGAGGGTTAGGTGCATCATCTCTTAATGAGAACAGACCCAGCAGTCTTCTATTGTATGTGTGTTGGGGGCCTCATATCAGCTGGCCCAGTCCAGTGTTTGAGAGATCTTGGAGGTCCAGATTAATTGAAATGGCTAAGGGGTCAGCCGCTTCTGTCCATTGGTTGGGTGCAAATATCTGCATCTGACTCTTTCAGCTGCTTGCTGGATCTTCTGGAGTGTGGTCATGCTAGGTCCCTTTTTGTGAGTGCTCCATAGCTTCACTAATAGTGTTAGGCCTTGGGACCTCCCCTTGAGCTGGATCCCACTTTGGGCCTGTCACTGGACCTTCTTTTCCTCAGACTTCTCTCCATTTCCATCCCTGTAATTCGTTCAGACAGGAGCACTTATTGGTCAAAGCAGTGACTGTGTGATGGCTCTCAGTGCTCTCTTAGGATGTGTCTCTGGAGCCTTATCTTATTCTCAGAGTCTTCACACAGTGTTGTATGCCTCTGCCTTTAAGTGCATCTGGTTTGAATTCATTCAGGGTCCCCTGATGAACAGGTGTCCATCTGTTCATTTTGGACTGTGGCTTTGGTCTCTGGATTCACATGACCATTCTGTCATGGCCATTATAAACTAGGTCATGGGTTTTTTCCACTCACCACACTCAGCGCTAGCTCTCTACAGCCTTGCTCACAGTACCCTCCTGTGATGCAGATTTTCCAATCTCATCACTGTTTTCCTCCCCCAACTTTTCTGATACTCTAACACAGTTAACAGATGGGTTACTAAATTACTCAGCTCTATTGGATAAGCATTTCTTTTGCTTAAACTCAAATCAACATGATGAGAAACTGCTATCAATGACAGTATTCTCATTTTATTTCATGATAGATTTTATACCTGCTGGAAAACTTCAAAATATTAACTATGGCCGGGCGGTGGTGGCACATGCCTTTAATCCCAGCACTTGGGAGGCAGAGGTAGGCAGATCTCTGAGTTCAAGGCCAGCCTGGTCTACAAAGTAAGTTCCAGGACAGCCAGGGCTACAGAGAAACCCTGTCTTGAAAAACCAAAAACCAAAAACCAAAAAAAAAAAAAAAACAAAAAAACAAAAAAACAAAAAACCAACAACAAAATATTTAACTATGACAGCTACAGAACATTCTGTCTAAACAATAAATATACATTACTCTCAGCAGACCTTAGAATTTCCCTTAAGACAGGCCAGATAATGGGACACAAGGCAAGGCTTAACAAATATAGGAAAATTGAAATAATTCCTTGTATTCCATCTAACCACAGTGGTATAACATGTAAAACCAACAGCAATGGAAACTGCTGACCATAAGCAAATGTGTGGAGACTGGGTAACTCACTGTGGAATCGTGAATGGGTAACACACCATAAAAGAGTGAATGGATCATTGTGGAAATTTTTTACTATTTCTAGGATTAAATCAAAATGAAAACCCATTATACCGAAACCTTTGTGATACACTTAAAGCAACGTTAAGATACACTAAAAGGGACGTTCACCACTATGGGGGGGGTCTTCGTTTAAAAAAATTAAAAATAAAATAAAAATAAAGCGATCTCAAATAATGAACTATAAAAATGACTCCTGAAAGAGATCTCAAGTAAATAATAGTGGGTCTTAGAAAAATAAGAACAGGAAAAAAAAAAACGCAACGTACTAAATGGACATAAAGATCAAGTCAGAAATTAATGGAAAGGCAATAAAAACACCAAGAATTCCTGAGAAAGAATTAGTTATTTGAAAAGGCAAACACTATCAACAAATATTTAGCCAAATTAACTAGGAGAGAAGATCTAAATTAATAAAAATTAGACTGGAAAGGAAAGACATTAGAATAGATACCAGCAAAATTCAGAAAACTGTAAGGACACATTTCAAAGAGTTATATACATTAAATGTGTACATAGATGCATTCCTAGATACATATGACCTACCAAAATTTGAATAATTTACAGATTAATAAGAAAGAAGATTGAAGTAACTAAAGTCCAGGCCCACATGTATTGACTGATGAATTCTACCAGACATTCAAACAAGAACTAACACCAATATTTCTTAAACTGTTCCATACCACAGAAAATAAAGGGATGCTAAAAACTTTTTTATGAAGTCAGTATTTCTCAGATACAGAAAACAAATAGATACATACCAACAACAAAAGAAAATTATAAGCCAACTTCCCTGATGAACATGGATGCACAAATTCCTAATAAAATAATCATAATCCAAAATCAATAACGCATCAAAAAGATTACTCATCATGATCATGTTAGCTTCCTTACATGGATATGGGGATGCTTTACCATATGCAAATCATTAAATATAATGCATCATGTTAATGGATTCATGGAAAGAAAATACATGATTATCTCAATAGTCAAAAAATTTTTGATTATTTGCACGCGTGCGCGCGCGCGTGCGTGTGTGTGTGTGTGTGTGTGTGTGTGTGTGTGATGTGTGTGTGTGTGTCTGTGTGGTGTGTGTGTGGTGTGTATGTGTGTGGTATGTGGTGTGTGTGTGGTGTGTGTATGTGTAGTATGTGTGGTGTGTGTATGTGTGTGTGTGGTGTGAACAAGTAAGTGCAGATGCATACATGCCATAATGTGCAATATAAAGGTCAAAGAACAATGTTCAGAGTCACTTGTGACAAGGTCGCTACCAATGGCTTCTTCTGTGCTCTGTAGTCCAGGCTGGCTGACCTGCCAACTTCCAGGCAATTTATCTGCTTCTGCTTCTTGTCTCACTGTAGGAATTCTGGAATTACAGGTGCACATCTCTGTATTTGGAGATTTTCTTTAGGGGTGGGGATATTTCCAGGAATGAACTCAGGGCATTAGGCTTGCAAGGCAAGCAATTTTACCCACGGAGCCATCCTATCGCTCCAGAAAAGGATGTTGGCAAAATTTGATACCTCTTCGAAAAAGAAAAAAAAAAAAGCTCTGAAAAAGATTCAGAACAGAGGGGGCATGACTTGACACAATAAAAGACGTATGCAACAAACCTGTACTCAACACAATACTAAATAGGAAAAGGTTCAAAACATTTTCACTAAAATTTGGATTGAGATAAGGCTAGCCACTTTCTCTACTCATGCTGAGTATCATGTTTGAGGTTTGAAAACAATAAGACATGTAGTAAATAAAAGAGAAACATAGACAAGGAAGAAGTTCAAGTATCTTCTATTCTCTACATACAAGATCCTAAGACTCCACTAGTCAACTGTTAGAACTGATAAACATTTTCAGGATATAAAGTGCCTGTACAAGTCAGTTGCTTTCCTACATACAATTGCAAACACACTGAGAAAGCAATTAGGGAAATGATCCCATTCGCAATTGCCTAAAAATAAAGCTTTGAAATAAATCTAATGAAGAAGCTGAAAGGCTTCCCCCCTGAAATCAAAGAAACTGGAGAAAACATTAGCTCGACCCTGCATGCTTGTGGACTGGAAAAATTAACATCGTGTAAATAGCTCTAGTGCCAAGAACAATCTACAACAGGTTCACTGAAATTTTCATCAAAATTTCAATACCAGTCTCCATAGAAACAGAAAAATAAACCTCAAAATGCATTTGGAAGCACAAAAGACCTTCAGTAGCCAAAGAAACCCTAAGGAAAAGGAATGCCAATGGAGAAATCACCATGTAAGTTGTACTACAGCACCAAAGTAACAAAGACATCATGGCACCGACACAGAATAGATATGGAGATCAACGGAAAGGAGTAGAACAGGGAATATAAATCCATGCAGCAAAGAAACTTGATATTTTATAGAGATCCTAAAATCACACACTGGTAAGCAACAGCTTCTGTACAGCAAAAGTTAATCAACTGAAGAGACGGCCTACAGAACAGAAAGATAATCTAGAATATACAAAGAACAAGAATTCTCATACGCTCTTGGAGAGAATGTAAACTCATCCAACTGCTATGGAAACCAGTATGGAGGTTATGACCTAGCTATGCCACTCCACCCACCAAGGCGAGATATCACAGAGACACTTGCATGTCAGTATTTACCTCAGCACTGTTAATGGCTGCTAGGTTACAGAACCAATCTAGGACAGAGGGACTAGCTACGAAAATGTGGTATATATACAGAATGGACTTTTTTTCAGGTGTAAAGAATGAAGTTGTGGGTATACTAGAGACAATCATATCAAGTGAACTGGGGCTGTCTCCAAAAGACAAATATCATATGTTATCTCTTATATGCAAATCATAGGAATATATGCATATTTTGCATATACATATATGTTTCAATAAAGTAAAAATATATGTCTATGGGTGCAAAAGTAAATAATATGAAAGAATGAGGAAATAATAAGAAATGTGGGGAAATGTGCTCAATGTACAATATATACTTGTATGAAAATGTCCTTATAGAAAACACTATCTTGTACAAGGAATGCAGATGATGAAATTATTTGAATTATTGCATCATGACACAAATATTACTTAAATTTCAAGACTCACTTCTTCCTTGAGAAAGAACAATATGGTATAATGTCTAGGAGCTAGGAATATGAACTCTATAGGTAGATGATCTACTTGTTTAAGTCCTAAATATGTCCCTTGTAGTCTGGATGGCCTCTACAGAAGTAGCTTAGTTTGCAAATCTGTTAATACTAGTGTGGTATCCTTTCTGCCGGCAAAGATCCACTGGAATGTGTAACCCTTCTTACTTGTAAATTATAAAATAAAAATTATATAAACTATAACTTCACACCTGTAAAATGTGAAGGATGGAAAGTCCTCAGCAAACACTGGTTACTGTTACCATTTTTTTTCTTACTTTTTTTAAATTTCTTTTTAAATTTTCTATATTCTTTGTTTACATTCCAAATGCTTTCCCCTTTCCTGGTTCCCCCCTCACCATATGTCCCATAAGTCCTCTTCCCTCTGCCCATTCCCCAATCACCTCCCATTTCTCTGTCCTGGTACTCCCTTACAGTGCTGGATCAAGTCTTTTTGGGACCAGGGCCCTCTCCTTTCTTCCTCTTTGGAATCTTTTGATTTGCTAATTGTGCCATGCGTATTCAGAGCTTCTGGGCTAATTAATATCCACTTATCAGTGACTGCATTTCATGTGTATTCTTTTGTGATTGGGTTACCTCACTTAGGATGATATTTTCCAGTTCCAACCATTTGCCTACAAATTTCATGAATTCATTGTTTTTAATTGCTGAGTAGTATTCCATTGTGTAAATATACCACATTTTCTGTATCCATTCCTCCATGGAGGGACATCTGAGTTCTTTCCAGCTTCTGGCTATTATAAATAAGGCTGCTATGCACATAGTGGAGCATGCGTCTTTATTGCATGCAGAGGAATCCTCTGGATATATGCCCAGGAGTGGTATAACAGGGTCCTCTGGAAGTGTCATGCCCAGTTTTTCTTTTCTTTTTTTCCAGTTAGCCAATTAGATTTATAGATATTGTAAACACAAATACAAGATGCCAATTTACAATGATAAAAGTCTTCTCCCAACATTTCTAGCCTCTCAAAAACACCAGAAAAACATCTGAAGCCAACTTGAATCTCCAACTTCCCACACCTCTCTCTCTCTCTCTCTCTCTCTCTCTCTCTCTCTCTCTCTCTCTCTCTCTCGTGAGTGGTTGTGCATCCTCCCCTACAACTCCTAGCTCTGCCTCCTCTTTCCTGTCCAACCACAGCCCCTTCACTGTCTCAATGCGATTGGACAAGAAATATCCTGCAACATTACACCCTTTCTGTTTAATTTTTTTAAAAAAAAGCTTTCTCTCCAAATATAAATATACCATTTTGTAAATTATAAAGTACAAGATAGACCTAACACCCAGTCCATCATCTCTGTCAATTAAACAGAACCTCTGTCATCTATTCTATCTTAAAAACTATAATTTTACTCCTGACTCATGTCCTGGCTATAAATTGTATGTCATCTGAAAACCATCTTTTTAAATTTTTATTTAGCTTTTTCAATGCTAAACAGCTTGGACTGGCTATGAGACTAACAGTCTTCAACCCCATCAGAAATCCAAGAATGACCATTTCTGAAAATATAGGAAGGCTAACACAGCTTCCAGAACTGAGACAAGTTGTGGAGACGGCTGCCCACCTATTCAGCCCCAGCAAGTCAGGAAATTGGAGCATCAGTCTTCAGCCTTCTGGCCAGGGTCATCTGACAGACGTAGAGAAACAGGAATTATTAAGGACTAGCCATTCTGTCTCAGCAGAAATCAAGCTGTCCTAACCTGTAAAAAGTATCCTTTTTCTGGGCAGTATTTTGTCTGTAGATGAAGAGAGGCAATTTTTGCCTAGTGGCTGTCTTGCTGGAGTAACTCAGAGATGCTCAATTTCTTCTCTGAATCCAAAACAGGGAAAGCTGTCAGGAGCAGACTAGTCTCAACAAGCAAAATAAATGACATAAAATGTCACATTTTGTGGATTTCTGACATTTTTGTAAACCAACTATCTATGTAAGGTAATCTGGACTGTTGTCTGTTAACTATTTTCAGCTGTTTTTTTTTTTTTAATTAAAATCTTGAAAACACCCTAACAATAAACTCAGAGCCTTATTTGCTAGTTGGCCCTAAACTCACAGGCTTAAACATCTCAGATATGCTTATACTAACAGCAAAAAAGGACTGAGTCTAAGCCCTGTACTTTTAAATTTTTAATATCAATAGAAGTTTATACCAATAAAAACCTTGATTTTACATCAAAATAAATTCTGTACCAAATAAGAACTTATGACTTGAACTTAGTAACAATTATGAATATTTTTATCAAATGAAATTATGTCTATATGATCAATTCTATTTCCTCCCTGTTTCAAATCTGACCATTTCTACATTCCCTAGAAAGACAACCTAATGATTATAACCCTCTCCAGCCGCAAATCCCAGGGAACTGGGTCAACGGCTCTTCATAACTTCTTCAAGCTGAATATGGGCATTGAGATATTATGAGGGGGCGTGGGGAAGGGTAGGAAAATAGGATTGAAAGTCTCTGCAGATGTCTGTGCTTTGACTGGATCCAGCTCGTCTAGGACATCAGGAGTTCAAGTAGGTCAGTTCAGCATGTCTGACCAGGAAATTCACCAAGGCTGTATGTCCTGTAATATATAAATCTCGAAACAAAAATTCAGTTTCACAAAGATATATTTCTGTTTGATATTCTGAAATCTAGTCCTCTGGGGGTCTCCCTCTATCATTTCTGATCCAAATAGCTCTAGAAGATGTCCAGAACCTAATCACCCTTTTTAAAAACACACACAAAAAAATCTTTTTCCCAAATCAGCATATCCTTGAACCAGTAACTAGGAAAACCTTCATTTTGACCTCCCTCCCAGAGGAATGCTATAACCACAAAACTCAACATCACACCCATTTTGAAAATCAAAACAATCTAAAACAAATGAAATAAACTACGGTATTGCATAAGCCTTTACTTCGGCATTTATTGTCTTGCCAAGCAGGAATAGATGCTCAAAATCCACATGTGGGCCACCTTAACAGAATGTGAGCTTCCAGTGGCTGATTAAGTAAAAAAAGCTATGTCTTTCTGTTTGTCTCTCTGCCCAGAGTAGCCATTTTGTTATGCCATCTATCTGTTGAGCTCTCTACCTGAGCCGCAGACTTTTATTAATTAATACCTGTGCCAAGCAGGCAGTTGTTATCACTACACTCTTTAGAGTCGGTGTCTACTTCCCTATCCTAGTTCAAATTAAAACAATCTAAAACCAATGAAATAAACTAAGATACTGTATGAGCCTCCTCTTAGGCCTATTTATCTAAGCAACTTAAAGACACTTAAAATTCACATGTGGGCCACGTTTACAGAACACGAGCTTCCACTGGCTAAGTAAAGTAAACTATCTTTATACCATCTCAACACAGTTGATTCACCCTTCTATCTGTACCCACTTATAAGCAAGCAGCTAGTCAAAGCAGGATTTAAATCCAGAATTCCCACGAGGGATCACATTATACAGAATTTGAGTATCCTGTTAAGATGTATAGAGCAATATATCTTTATACCATCTTCGTGTTTGGCTGTCTGCCCAGAGCAGCCATCCGGTTATATTATCTATCTGTTGAGCTTTCTACCTGAGCCACAGACTTCTATTAATTAATATCTGTTCAAAGCAGGCAATTATCACTGTTCTCTCTACTTCGAGTTAGTAATTAATCTTGCCTATCCTAGTTCCCAACCACAGGCGAAATTCCCCACGTGATTCGGGCAAAATCTGTATATAAATCTATCCTAAAAGCAAATAATCCTGATGTTAAATACACAGTTAAATCCTCTGCTCTCAGAGGTAAGCAATTTTATCCTTCTCCTAACTTAGAGCAGCTTGTAATTTTCCCCAGTAGGGGTCTCAGAATTCCCAGACTTTCCTTTGTTTCAATTTGGTACTTGAATCACCTGATTGTTTTTTGTTTTGTTTTGTTTTGTTTTGTTTTGTTTTGTTTTGTTTTGTTTTGTTTTTTGGCACTCCTCAGTTACTCAATAACAACAACAACAAAATAAAACTCTAACTCTCAAACTAATAATCTCAAATTTCGAGTGGATACATGTCCAACACGTTGGTTCACCACGTGTAGCGGGAAATATTAAAGAGCGACCGCCCGCAGGGCGGTGGTGGCGCAGGCCTTTAATCCCAGCACTTGGGAGGCAGAGGCAGGCGGATTTCTAAGTTTGAGGCCAGCCTGGTCTACAGAGTGAGTTCCAGGACAGCCAAGGCTACACAGAGAAACCCTGTCTCGGAAAAAAAAAAAAAAAAAAAAAAGAGTGACCGCCCTGCCAACTCTCCGGCCCCACCAGGCTTCAGCACTAAATCTTGGCAGGTCCTACCCAGATTACCACTCGCTGAGCTAATCTCTCCCAGCTAGTTCCCTCAGCATCCCAGCTGTGTTTTCTCTCCGCCATAGACCCTTAATGGACCCACATTATGGTAGCCAAATAAATCAAAACTCTTAATGCTTAATTAGTTAGCCAATTAGATTTATAGATGTTATAAACAAAATTACAAGATGCCAATTTCCAGTGATAAAAGTCTTATCCCAACATTTCTAACCTCTCAAAAACACCAGAAAAACGTCTGAAGCCATCTTGAATCTCCAAC
This sequence comes from Apodemus agrarius, assembly GCA_964023405.1. Taxonomy (NCBI): domain Eukaryota; kingdom Metazoa; phylum Chordata; class Mammalia; order Rodentia; family Muridae; genus Apodemus; species Apodemus agrarius. The sequence continues at coordinate 23,293,604 of OZ030021.1, forward strand.
CTCCCACCACTGTTACTGTTTTCTTTTAATGACTTAGTATACAACGGTAGTCAGATCACAGATCCCCCATGACTCCTGAGAGGGATGAAGAGCATGTAAGGAAGGAGAAACCCGTCGACACTCTAGAAAGAAGATAAAGTTGTACAGCCCCTGTGGAAATCAGTTCGGTGATTCTTCAAAATGTAAGACTAAAACCACGATATGATGCACCTATTTCGTTCCTGAGTCCCTCTAAGTCAACATATCCCAGAGACCCTTGCGTGGCTGTGCTTATCGCTGCATTATTCACAATAGCCTGGATGTGGAGATAAGAGTTCCTGCTGTGCGTGTGTATGTGATTCAGAATTTGTCTTTGATAAAATGTTCGGTAAAATCCTCGATATACATTTATGCTCCATGGATTGGGGATGCTTTGGATGGATATCTGACAAACTGATTCCCAATCAAAAGAAACCACAGAATGACTATGGGATCCAGGAACGTCTGATTTACAAGTCGATATGTAGATTCTATTTTCCTTTTCTTTCTCTAAGCAGGTGCAAGTAGACAGTCAGTTGTGAACTAAGAAAGTGATAAAGAATATGGGAACTTATCAGTTATATTTTCTGGTCATCATCAGGTTATGACCTAGCATATACCTTAGGGAAACCTTAAATCACATCTTTTTGTAATTGTTTACTAGGTTTGACAAACTAGTGTCTAAGAGTTTAGGTATTTAAGTAACATAAATTTATTTCTCATCCTCCATAAACCAGATGTTCAAGACTAACGTGCCAGTGGGATCAGGTTCTTCTGCTTCCTCTCCTGTCAGCTTACAGATGCTCAGCCCTGCCCCGTGATCTCCCATGGTCTTACCTCTGTGCCTGTCTGTGTCCCAACTCTAGTTGTAAAGGCGTTAGTCACACCGGATTACAGTCCAACTTAATGACATCATTCTAACTTGGTAAATTAAGAAATACTCCCTATCTAAATATAATCCCATTCTGAAGATCTAGTGGCTGGATCTGCAACGTGTGTAAATGGTTGCAGAATGCATCTCATAATGCAAGGCAGGTATTGGTATTCAAGACGGAACATCTGAACATGAGATTCGGAGCTAATGGCTTTATTGATTCTGGCCTGGGTCTTGGCATCCACATGCTAAACTTAATTTAAGGGACTTGAAAAATGACTCAGTCTATAAAGTGCTTGTCACTCGGGGTTGATGGCTAGGGTTCAGATCTCCAATAGGCACAACAGCGTTCAGTTTTCTGTACCCCAAGCACTGGGGAGAGGGTATTTCACATGGACAGTAAGGTCCTTGGAGATTGCTAGCTAACCGATCTGGCTAATCAGTGGGCTCAGTTCTGTGGTTGAGATTTTGACTCACCTACACAATCACACACACACACACACACACACACACACACACACACCACACACACACACACACACACACACACACTACACACACGCACACCACTTAATTTGAGAGCTCAGTGGACAGCAGTTAATATGAAAACTCAGAACTCATCAAAGTACAGAAAGTAAATGTCTGTGGAGTGCTCACTCACAAACATAACATCTGTGCGACAGCCCCTTCCCCGAGGCTGACAGACCATTGCAGACAAGGACATGGAAAGATTGTAAGAAAACAGAGGTGGAAGGACACCAGAGAAAACAGGGTCATCTGGATGTAATAAGCTGCCTGCACTTAAGACCTCCAGACAACTACCTGCTCAAGTCCTCCGCAAGACCAAGTCAATCAACATTCCAGCAAGAAGTGGGGGCAGTCCACGGGCACCTAGTTAAGGAGCTACTGGCGGTTGGTGGCTTCTCAGAGAGGGTGAGTAGTGGTTGACCATGTGCTAGTAGGTGGCTTCACACCCATGAGCAACAGAAAACAGCTTCAGTGGGCTATTAAAAAATAATAAGAAAACATGAAATTGGGAGGGGCAGGTGAATATGTTGTGGATCTAGAAAGTTATGAGAAGGAGCAAAGGGTGAACATGATCAAAATATATGCATGAAACTCAGAGTTTTATATATATTTATTACTTATAATTTATATGTACAAATTGTATAAAAACATTTTGTGTCTCAATATATAATATATTATATATTTATAAGTATATAAAATACATAGTTCACATTTATGTATCTTATGTATATTTATAAACAGTATTTATAATATATATATGAAATTAAAGTTTGTCTTACCAGAATCCACCTAGAAAAAGATACACTTAAGACTCTGCTACTCCTGCATAGAGTGTATTGTGTCTCCAGCAGGGCCTTCCTTCCTTAACGTATTCATTGCTGCTGAGTCTGCATTTCTAAGAACTTGGGGGTGCTTAGAAGATACATCTTGGTTAATCTAGTTCAGCATTTATACATTTATAGATTGTCAAAACTATTTTTGTTTCAACTTGCTTGTGCAGCAAGAATATCTGTTCAAAGATCTATCCCAGAATGAAGTATTTTATACCTATTTCATAGATATTGTCAATAGATCTCTTAGATACTATTATATCAACTTAACCTCATGGATCCTTAGCTCTTTTATGATAAGCATCCCAAGGGAAAAAAATGTTTGGATTAAAGTTATTTGTTTAAAACGTATTTAAATTTTGGTGAAAATTACATCAAGCAACACTAAAATTACAATGATTCATATTTACCACAAGTGTGGGTATACCGAGCTTTCCCACTTAAACTCAGTGGCTTTGCCTCCCCATCTGATAAGTGTGAGTCATAGTCACGTGTTAGGCAGTCATTGCTTCAGCTCCCTGGTGTGACTTAAAAACAGGTCTGAAGTGGGCTCCACCGCTTCTCCTGAGTCTGGGCTGCATCGTGCCACAGCTGCAACTCTGCAGATGTCTCTTCTGCATTGCAAAGCCATTTTTTTTTTACTATCAACTAAAAGCAGCAGGTGTACCTCAAGGTTGGGCACCAGGGACAGTGTGTGAGACTTGCAAAAGGAATGCGAAATTACCAAGTTAATGTTCTCCTTTAGAGACATATGAGGTGCTAGCTTGAAACAAATCATCCTCAGTATCGTCGCGCTGAACGGACCTTGGAAACAGACTTCCAGATTCGGTTCTTTAAAATGAAATATCTTGCTATTGTCTCCCATATGATTAAGAAACGGCATAAAAGAAATTAAGCATATGAGCTTTGGAGTCAGGATGCCTGGAGTCAAGCCAAGCATTCACTTCTTCACAGTAGGCAGGCAGGCCCCTGGACTGCTCCTCAGTCTCCTCAACCCGGAAGTGCAGTGGGAACAAAAGGTCTTACCCTCAGGCTATTGCAAATCTGAATCTTTATCACTGAGCGCATCACTAGCAGCAGGCAGCACATCAGTAAGGGCTGAGAACCCATCACCCTCTCCTCCATCCTGCTTTTGACCTTGTGCATGGATCCAGCTCCACGTTCAGCTTCCGAAGTGTCACTGCCATCCAGTTTCCTTCTTACCGCACTATTCCGTCCCTGGGAAACTTGTATAGCATATTAATCATGCAGCCTGTTATTACTCTATCTTTGTAACATTCCCGACATTCATTGGTCCAGTCATGGCTCTGTTTGTGAAACACGCCTCTCAGAGCATGTTCCTCTTCCCTATACCCTTAGAAAAGCATACTGCACAGGCATCCCTTGCCAGTTCTGTGTTGCTCTTACATGCTAACCTTCCTTGGACTGGCCTGCTCTCAATCCATTCAAGTCACTAGTTGGAGCAACACTGTGTTCTGAGTTGCACACTCAATGCTCTGATGACTCCTCTCTCCCACTGGAATCAACAGCTTGAGCCTCTTCCCTGAGCTCCAGAACCTCATCCTGGAGATAAGGAGTGACCATCACAACTGGTCTACGGAAGTGGCCCAAGTGGCCCGCAGCCATGTTCATGTCAGATGTGATTTGCTTCTTGCAGGAGCCTTACCCCTGCCTGAGTGTGCTGAACGCTGTCTGTAGGACATCCATCCCTGGCAGGGCCCAGGCTCTCACGGAGCTTCCACTGAAGGATACATAGAAGAAGCAAGCATACAAACTACATCTAATGTCCTACCTGTTATCTCTCTCCTTGGATTTTCCCATCCTCCATTTATAGAATTGATGAAGCACTTGCTTATTGCGCACATTTTTCTGATCTGTAACTTCTCTCTTTGAATTCAAGAACATTGTGGCTACGAGTGATCAAACCCAACGAGCTTGGCTTTCCCGGCTTTGTCGACGTCATCAGTTTGCAAATCTCCAAAAGGACCAATGAGCCCCCAGAGCCGGCCTTTCATTTCCTATTTGTGTATATTTCTTCTAGGGCCCCAGGGTTCACTCTGATACCATTGAGCTTTTATTTTATGAAGTAGGAACATATTGGATTCTGTCCAGTAACATCAGAACTGACTTTGGTTAAGATGACTTCCGGATTTCCACTTTCAGTGTGATGTCTCTGAATTGTAGCCCTGTTTTATAAAGTCAGATTTAGTCAAAGCAAAATTCAGCATAGACTTCCCTGTATCCTGGAACTCATATGTTCTCCTCTCTCTGCTTCTCAATTTTGTTCTAACAGTGTTTCAGTCAGATGTATTCAAAGCCTTGACTATATCTTCTTTTTTTTTATATTAGGTTAGTTCACAATTTTTCTTTTATTTTCCAAGACATTTTACTTTTGAGACTCAGAGTGTCTCTCTGTGTTGTTCAAGCCAGACTTGTACTTACAGTGCTGGCTCACCATCCAAATATTGTGTTACAACTAGCTAATAAGTGTCCTGCTTCTCATGAGCATTTTTTACTGTTAATTGTCTCTGCCCCTGCATCTCTGTCCTATACATAAACATTCCAGGCTAGGGACACTCAGGTGGATGTGGATAGCACATACACTGCTCTCTGCATACATACACACTCTCATCCATCACACATATTTCTCAGTGCTGGCACCCTGATGCACAGGTCTTGTGCTGTTTCCAAACTAAAGTCAGACTAAAGTGTATGTAATAATGCATTTTCCTATTGTTTTCTCTTTTTTTAATGTGCATTGGTATTTTTCCTGCATGTGTGTCTATGTGAAGGTGTCAGATAACTCGGAACTGGAGTTACAGACAGTTGTGAGCTTCCATGTGGGGAATGGGAATTGAATCCAGGTCCTCTGGAAGAGAAGCCAGAGCTCTTAACTGCTGATCTCTCCCCACCAGCCTCTTCCCATCATTTTTCAAAAACATATATTTCATCCTATTTTTTTTTGTGGTTTCTAACATAGACATTTAAAGCAGGAGGAGGAAAAAAGGAGAGGCAAGGATAAAAGGGGAGGGAAGGAGCGCTGAGGGTGAAACAAGATGTGGAGAGAGAGAGAGAGGAAGCTATGGGAACACTGACACTTTGTAAGAGCCAGACTCCAGTCTCAAGTGAACCACAAAATCGACATTGCTGGCACACATCCGTGTGGATGTGGACACTGAATCCTGCTTCTGGGTGGTTGTGTCCAGGGTTTTACGTGATATTGTTAGGACACTGTGTATTAATTTCATAGCCTTGATTTTTTTGGTTTTTTTTCCTCCTATGCTTCATTCTGAATCAGTGAGAAGATAGGAAGGATGGCGCCATCTTAACAAGCCTATTTAAGAGCACCTGCAAGCTTCTAGAGCTAACCTGTCCACTGTCCTGGAGCTTGTGCTCAACTGTCAAACATTGTCCTTAGCCAAGGAGACACTTGGTAAACTTAGTAAGATCTTGGGTAGGATCTTTTTTCCCCCTTGGGTAGGATCTTATTAAAGATCTGAACAGATACACATAGAGCCCACTTGGGTACTATGGAGTATACATAGAGTCTTGAAACCAGTAGACAAAAGGAGAGATGGCTCTCCAAAGAGACCCTGATACAGCATCACACAGAGTTGTTTAAGAAGAACTAATCCTGGCACACAGCAGCAGCACCAGTATTTTAAAGGTAAAGGCAGGAATGTCAAGAGTTGAAAGTCATCCTCAACTAATCCAAGGCTGACCTTGGCTACACAAAATCCTATCTCAAAGCACTGAAAATGATCATTTTAAAAAGAAGTAAATTTGAACAAGTGAGTGTGCAGGATAAACTACTAATCTGGACTTGTCAGTTAGACTGATAGTTAACTAGTGAGATTTTTTTTTTTCAAGTTAATTTACTGCTCATTTCTGCTCTGTTTTCCCTGGTGGCTGTCCTTGGTTGTCAACTTGACTAAATTTGGAATTAACGAAATAAAAAAAATTTTAAAAAAAGCTGTGAGGGATTTTTTTCTTAATTTGAAGTTGGAAGATCCACCTCTAATCTGGATCTTGACGCAGAAAGAGACTCGCCTTTGATCTGGGCCACACCATCTCCTGGAAGCCCGAATACGGAGATGGGAGACTAAAGCTTTCGCTCTTTGCCAGCTTGCTGATGCTTTACTGGCATTAGAGCCAGCTTCTTTGGGATTTCAGCATATACTGAAGACCATCTGAGACACTGAGCCTCATAAATTGAAAACCATCTGGATTCTTCTACTCTCTATTCACATCCAAATATTGCTGGATTAGCTGGTCTGCAGTCTGTAAGTCATTCCAATAAATATTCTTCATATACATGAATTTGTGTGTGTGTGTGTGTGTGTGTGTGTGTGTGTGTGTGTGTGAAGGATGTGTGTGTGTGTGTGTGAGAGAGAGAGAGAGAGAGAGAGAGAGAGAGAGAATCATTCTATAAGTTCTGTTTCTTTAGAGAACCCTGACTAATACAATTTCCTTCTCAAAAGCATAACTAAATGGACATAGAATTGATGTCAGCAGATGTTTCCCAACACTGATCCTTAGATGAACCCTGATGAGGTAGTTCCAGCATCGAAAATGTCCAGTGTTTCACAGATGGGCCGGATGCTGGGGTTCACCAATGTTCATTTACATATCTTTGGAATTCTTAGTTTAAAAGGAATGTTCACGTTAAGTTGTATTTGAATTGAAGAATAACGCCAAGTTTTTCATGCTGTATATGACGTATGAGGCCATGGGGTTGGTTATTTTCTCCTTCCAGCCCTTATACTTCCTGAAAAACTCACTTGCACATCCGTCAGTAGAGATTAAGATAGGGTGTATCACTGGGTGGGTAGGGAGGCGGGCATGATCTGGAGGCATTGGGGAGGGGGAACTGTGATCAAAATATACTGTATGAAAAAAATTCAAATAAAAGTATTTTCTCTCCCAGGGCCCATTTATTAGAAGACTGACATCTGAGGAGAAAGGAGTTCTTTATTTTCTTTCCCCACCAGAGCACTGGTTCCTTCTGACCCTACTCCAGAATATCCACGTGTTTTCCACAAATTTCCTTACTCCCCTTTTTGGTTTTCATACAATCAATGGGAAGAACGAGAAACTGAAGCCAATCAGCCAACTAGGAAACCCAAGTCTTATACTTAGAAAAATAAGGATATACTGGTGTTCTCTTTACTCTTCCATTTTTTTCTACAGTATAATTTATCTCAAGATATTTAGCTTTTCTGGGGCTGAGGCTGTTTGTAAGATTCAGAAACCGGGCCTACACTCTACATGTTCTCAACAGGAATAACTTTGACATTTAAAAGATATAAATTCAAAGATACAACTCATCAGTATAGAAGTCCCTATTTTTGCTTACACTCCCCCATAACACTATATATCATAGTTGCATGTGCAGAGTAACAACTTCAAATTGCCTTCTTAAAACTAATTAAAACTTGGTCTTTAGAAAGTCTATATATCACACCTGCTAGGAAAAAAATCTTCAATTCAAATTTCATTAGTTCAGGCTTTGAGCTCTCTCAACTAACCACTGAGATGTTTGTCTGCCTTGATACTATTAGCAATAGACATGAATAAAAAGTGACATACAACTTAATTGCATTGTAGATGGATAGCGACTGATTTTCATAAAGATTGGATTTATTTGTTTTGTATCAAGTACATAATATAGTCATAAAAAATTAGTGTTGAAGACTGCAAAGAATTCTGCTAAGTGCCTCATGTTATGTCACTGGTCCTCACTACAAACTTATAAGGTAGTAAGCTTTGCTTTAGAGATACAAACATGAAAGTTCAGAGAGAATCTACCCAGGTGGTATCCACAGGTTTTGTACTATACTAAAACAAACATTGAACTCATAACACACTGTAATTTAATATCCTTTCTCCTATAAGGGCTGAAAGATGACTGATTACATCTTCTGTCTTCTTCAGGATGATGTGTTCATGTAACCCATCCATCCATTCATTCATTCATTCATTCATTAGATATAGTCCCAGGTAGTTCAGGCTAGCCTCAAGCTCACGATCTAACTGAAGATGACCTTGCATCTATGATCCTCCTACCTCTACCTTGCTGTGATTACAGACAATACTAGAGATTGAACAGTACTAGAGTTTCATGGATGTTACAGAAGCGTTCTGCCAGCTGATCTATATCTCCAACCCATTACAAATTATTTTTACACAGGCCTTAAAGTATGGCATACTAACAAGCCATGTTAAATGGCATATCTGAGATATCATGTCCATTTGAAAGTTTTTAAACATATTCCTTCTTCAGTTTTCTCAAGCATGCCTTCTGATGAGTTGCTGACACTGTAGGGCTTCTTGGCCTAAGGTCAACGAGTATGTGTCACATGCACTGTCCTGCCCGCAGCAACTGCTCACATTAATCATAACATCTAAGGCCACACTTCCTGCCACCTGTTTTCAAGCTCCGTATAAATTCTTTGAGTATCAAAGTTACATATTTGGGAAAAATGTGTTTTCCAGTCCTAAATGTTAAACTATGAAAATAAAAATGTGATTACAGAGATACGAAAAGGACTTTTCCCTATGAATCTAGAAATGTTTAATTTCCCACAAAAATTCTCACTACAATAATTTCATCTTTCCTGTAATGCTATTTCCCTAGTGGAAAGATCAGGTCAATGTGTTCCACACTTTTGGACAACTTTTATTTTGGATCAGAAATGTATGGCAGTGCACAACAGCTGTGGGAGAAGACAGAGTGCAGTGTGCTAGATTAATGCTAGCCAGTTCTCATGAGATGAATCCCCACTGTTTTAGAACCACCACCATGCAACTTGGAAGCCCCAAGGATTTTTGGAGCTTGCTCTTAATCAGGGGCACCAATGGCCTTTAGTTCTACTTCAACAACCTACGGTCTAGAATCTACCTGGGGTACTGCAGACCTATCGAGTTTAAGGACCATTTGTGTTTTATGACTAACAGACAAAACATGAACCCTTTCCAGACAACTGTGCCTGAGGGTCACATAAAAGTGAGTTGGTAGTCCAAAGTGTGCCTCCATGGAAAAAATGTCTAAACACTTAGACAAATCTAATAGTTCTCTTTCCTACCCCCATCAGTCTGCCACCTTTCCCAAGCACAGAACAGCTCAGTGTGGCTGGACAATATGTTCCCAGCTGTGTCTGACTCATACGATGACTATGAACCTAAATCAGCATCGTTCCAGTGTGGGAAAAAAATCTGAACTTAATCAATTCCCCATGTAGAAGGCATTTCCAACTTTTCTCATCCTCTCTGGAGAAAGTCACCTAAGTTAGAGGCTTGATGATCCAAGCTCAACCAGCTAAGATGTGTAACAAAAGCCAAAGACTCGATCCATCTTTTCCCAGGATGCTCAAAGGGAAAACCAGGAGCAGCAAACAGCACACTGTGGAACCTGGGCAAGAAAACTAAAGTTATCCAAAGACAAACAGGAAAAAAATAGAATAAAATCCTGAAATCCTTCACACAGCAACTTTCTACGGCAACCTATTCTATTTACAAGAGCACCACTATCCACTCACAGCATTGAAAGCATTGCCAGTGTCCAAATAAATGCTCTGATGCTAAGTGCCACAGAGGAACAGGCAAAGGATGGCATACATTGGTCACAGTATTGAAGGGTCTGCAATGACTGCAACTTGGGTTAACAATCTGTCAAAACCTGAGTCCAATCATATGTCCAAAGCACATCTTTAAAAACCCATAATGAAACCTATCTTTTTTTATATATAATGTGTACACACTATTAAAAATCCAATGCAATGTCAATGCAATGGCAAAAACATTCAAAGTTAAAACTCTAAAGATTTCCATTATAAACTATTTGAGATCTAAGTAGTAGCACTAACCCACTATTTATCTTTCCTCTGTGATTATAAAATATAAAAGATTAACAACAAAGCTTAAGCATCCTCTATGTCCTTCCTTACATATTCATTATCTTTACTCTTTGCTGTATGTAAACACTACCATGAACTGGATATCTGTCTTCCCTGTAAATGTCTGTAACTGTTTGGCGTATTCTTTAACTGTAAATAAATTGTGTCACATTTTATGTGCCCTTACTGCTTTTTGACTCCACACCTTTGTGATATTTGTGATAATAAAGAGAACTGCATACTCCACTACATCACTCATGGCAGATATGTTATGACGGTCATTTCCACACACATCAGATAGACCACATCTTATTAGCTACTTTTCTCACTGATGTGAGGAAATTCCTGACCAGAAGCAACTTAAGGAAGGGTGAACTCATTTTGGCTTACAGTTTGGGGGAGATGCAATCCATCCTAGTGAGGAAGCCAAGATGGAAGGAGCGGGAGCCCTGCTGGTCACATTGTGTGGACAGTCAGGAAGCAGGGTGAACCGGAAGCAGAACTGAGCTACTAAACCTCAAGCCCCTCGCCCCGCCCCCAAACATGAATTCCATTTCCTCCAGCCTGGCTCCACTTTCTAAAGGTTCCACCAACTTCCAAGGAAGTGCTATCATCTGGAAACCAAATATTCAAGAATAGGTGCCCTGGGTGGGGGGGGGGGTCACATTTCACACTCAAACTGCGCCATACACGTCTCACATGACATCAGAAACAGTGGAGCAATCATACAACTCCAGGATGAGCTGCATACAATAAGCCCTTCCCATTTGTCTCCCCTTGGCGCTCCTCCTCCCCAACCCTGAAGCCAGTTCTCTGTCCTAGCAGCTCTACCCCAGGCACAGTATTGCTGAGGACCTGTTTGTCTGAATCACGAGAATCAAGTTTAACTATAGTTCCTAGTTTCCTACCTTCCATATACAACTCGCTATTCTCCTGCCGACAAATTGTATGACTAACTGCACCCACAAAAGTTAAAAAAAAAAGTATCCGTTTTCCAATATGGGACACTTAGCTTCCACAGCATCACCAAAAGGCATTTCCTAGTACTTAATGAAGTCCTCTAGTGTGGCAGGAATCCATGTCCAGTACACCAGGACAGTCATCTGTGCTTTGACCACTCCAAGAGCAATGCTGGATGCTCCTCTAAGTCAGGAATTGTTTGGCTTTGATCATTGTCTTTGACACGACACCAACCTTTTATTTCTTCTGTATTCCCCCACCCCCCAGACTGTCTGATATTGTTTGGGGGCAGTGAATGTTGACTCGAATGCAATATTTCTATTTTGTTCTTCATCGATATTTCTATGTTGGAGTATGTCAGTGGGTAAAGTGGACTAAGGAAGGGTGACAGGACAATACACAAGTCAAACACGTCGTACCTGACAGCTTCCGGAACACTGGAACACAGCCAGCACTCTGAAATCCCAATGCATACCTCAGTTTTACAGTCAAACCTCCTGGCCTAAGTGAACTTCTCTGCAAACAGAGAAACAGAAAAGAGGAAATGGAGTGGAAAAAAAAGAGAGATAGCCACAATAAAAATAAAGTCAGCATGAAAGGAAGGCTTTAAATAAAAGATATGAAAATGGTTTAGTTCCAACCCCAGAGAAGAACATGTAGAGTTGACCTACTGTATAGGCACATATCCTAATTGCATAGGTACAACCACGAGGCCAGGATTCCCACCTCTGTCAAGGGCAGGCTTCCCAGAGAGACAAAGTATGTCTGATGTTGTATGCCGACACCCACTCTGCAGCACATATGCCAAGGCCATGGGACACCTTTGGAGTCACTCCACACATTCCCTTTTGAATACTTTGTGCTAGAAAACAGACTCATCTGAGATCATAAGTTACTGTTCCCAAGGATTTTCTTTTTTTTTTTTTTCTGCATCCCTGGCAACCAGATTTTCTATTGTCCTTCTCTGTCTTCCCTATGGGACTAGCTGTCTTCCAGAACATTCTGCCTTTTCAACTTTATCTGAGCCTGTCTTCATTCTTTAGTCATGTAATCAACCAATACTGATTAAGGGCCAACTCTGAGACTTAAAGTAGTGAGAGTGTACAAATTTTAACCAGCATGGGTCTTGTCCTCAAAAATCCCATGCCTCTGTACCTTATGGAGTAGGAAGAATGAAGAACAGAATCTAAAGAGGGTGGAGCTTAGAGGCAGCACAAAATGATTATTTTAAAGATAGAAGAACATGAACTTAGCTTAGAGTGGGAAAATGGAGGTGGGTCTTGGAGAACTTGGGAAATGAGTTGGAGGTGAATACAATTGAAATACACTGTGTGTGTGTGCGGGAAATTCTCTGAGAGTTTATAAAATTATATGTATTTTTTGAAAGAGTAGCATTTGTATATAATTCCTAATAGGTGAATTGTAACACCAACACTTTGCTGTATCAAATGGTAATTTCCTCATGCACCAAAGCATCTATGGTCGGGTTAAGGAGAAACATTCTCTCCTTAGTTCATGAACTACATTAAGGAGATCATAGGGATGAAAGTATAGAAATAAAAAGAGTGGTTGGAGAACAGAAAACAAGTACTAAATATGTAAAATGAAAAACTTGCTCATTGCACTTTTATTAATCTGACAGCAAAAAGAAATTATGTTTGATGTGAATTTTTATCCCTTGGTTTTGTTCCAAATGGAAAAAGTGCTCTGAAGATACCCAATTTCATCTATAGTACTTTTCTGCTCATTTAATCTAACTTTCAAAAGTTCATAGGCAGTATTTTTTACAATGAGAAATATATGCCTTTATTTACTCCAAGGATATTCAAGTGGCCTTGTTCTAGTTCTTGCATATAATTTCTTTCTGCTGTAAATACTGTACTTGAACACAAAGAATACTGATAACTTCCTAATTTTTCTCCTGATTTATAAACCAAAAATTACAACATAACACTTAAGGACCTGAGCAATCACATAAACTCATGAAATCACAATTTAGAATGAAGACTTGTTTCAAGAAAGACAATTATTGTCATTTATTTTGCCTGACATAGATTTTGAAACCTTAACAGACATGGTGGGGAATGTATTAGTGAGAGATTAGCTCATATATTAAGAAAGAAAGGAAGAGAAACAAAATCATTTATTTAAAGAAAAACAGATTTCCATGAATTGTTAGGCTGGAAAGGATTATCTCCACCCCTGTGCCTACTTCAACATTCACTTTGCAGATGAGAGACCTAAGATTTACAGAAGTCTACTTTTTCCCAAGGCTCAACAATGACTGGGAAGTAATTTCAAGACTGTGATCCTGAATTTATAAGTAATGCACTGATAATGAAATACATTTATGCATTAAGATGTAAAAAGAACAACAAGGCTCCACTTTCTAAAGGTTCCACAAACCTATTCTCTGTTCACTATGTGGTTGGCTGTGATTTGCCATGCATACCCTTTATGATGATGGCAAGCAATCCTTCTCTACAGAATTTGTTAGAATACTCAGGAAGGTATACTAGGTGCTTTACAAAATGCCTTGGTTGTTATGATACAGTTTATAGCAGTGGTTTTATTTCATTTTGTTTGTTTTTTGAGACAAGTTCTCTATTATGTAGCTCTGAACTGGTGTAGACCAGGTTGGCCCTGAACTCAATAAGATCCACCTATGCCTGCCTCCCAAGTACTGGGATTAAAGGCATACACTACCACACCCAGATGTTTGTTGCTGTTTTAATGTTGCATTCCTAAAAGTCAGGCTTCGTCTTGATCAGTACTATTTATGTGGTGTAGGACTTGTATCTATATTTTTAGGAATATTGATCTATAGTCATTTTAGTGATATTTTTGTCTGGTTTGGGTATTAGGATAATGCTGGCCTCATAGAATGTTTTTCGGAAATGTTCTATCCATTTCAACTTTTAAAAATAGCTTGAGAAGAACTCATGTTCAATTTTCATTAAAAATTTGTGAAGTCATCCATTCCTGAGTTTCTCTTAAATGAGAGACTAGTCAAGGTAATCTATAAGAGCAAAACTGAAAGAATTAATACACATATATAGTATATTTCATATTATACATGTAAATAGTATTGTTAGATTGGATTACGAGATAAGGACTGGGCATCCAACAATGACCATCTATGGATTGGGTAGCTGTCCGATCCACAAAGCCAGGATGCTTTAGCATGCCCAGTCTATCCCTGAAAGCATGGAGGATTACCCAAGCACTACTAGTGTTTAGTCCATGTTGGAAGGTTGACAATGCTGGCTTCAGATGCCAGTGAAAGATCAACAGCAACAACAATAACAATTTGATAGATGCGCCTACAAGAGGTGAGACAGGCAAGCGAGAAGCCCTGCTTTATCCTTGGACTTCTTTGCATCTGACTGTCACTAGAACAAGCAATGTCCTCTGAAGAAGAATCTTCTTTCCTGAATTCTCTTTACTGCAAATGCCCTCACAGATCAGCCCTGAAGTGTGCCTTTTAACTGATTGCTGATTCAATCAAGTTGCCAATCAAGAATAATCATTGCAAGTCTATTCCTTGTCAAGTTGACCCTCAACCACATCTCCTATGTCTTGTTTAATTTCCAAATAAAGATGTAAAAAAAAGATTATAATTCTGCTTAGCACGATATAACCATCCCATATACCACCCAAAGCACACTATTTTCTCACAAGAATAAATGGCAAAGCCCCTTGAGAAACTCTTAAGTCGTTGAACATACTATAATTTAAATGTTATAATAAAGATTCATAACACTTAACCATAGGGCTTAACTATAGATACTACCTCAATTGATGTTATATCATAAGAAATAGAAAAAATAAAACACAAACATCTACTAGCAGTATGCTTATATTCACAAACACTAAGAAAATAGGGCATAAGTATTCATAGCAACTAAAAATCTTTCTTTCTATAATTGATCATGTTACCTTAGATGTTTATAACTAACTTCTTTTATCCTTTCCACCTTCCTCCAACCCTCACCGAGTACAGAAGTAAGTTTTAATTCTTTAGCTGGAGGTATGGCCCACATTTTCCTTCCTGAAAGGTCTGAGCCATTTATCACCCTCCCTAGATAATAGTTTCCCACTGACCTTAATCATAGGACATGGCAATACCAAGGAGCAACTTAAAGGGTCTTCTGCCTTCCAGAACACTCTCCCTGAACTCTATTTTTAGTTGAGCAGTTCAATTTCATTAAAGTAGTCTTGGATCTATCATCCTTGCTAATACATTAACTCTTTCTTTAGCCTGTTGACTTAAGAGCATCAGGAACCCAAAGTAGACAAAGAGAGATCTTAGCTTCCTGCCTCTGAAGCCAAGACTTAGAGCCCAGTGGAGCCTGACTGTGCAGAGGCAGTCAACAAGCAGTTTGCTCGTGGGTTACTGGTATGGGAGAGCAAAGAGTTAAGTACGTATTTCCATTTCCAATACATATTTCTGGAGTAATAAATTCTAGACATAGGAGAGACATACTATATACAGGATGCTGATTGAAATAACAACTCCAGCATTATGTGATCATGATGAGTTCTGTCCTCAGTTCTTTTGCTGTGATGATCATGATGAGCTCTGTCTGCAGTTCTTTAGCTGTGAAGCAAATCCTTTGATCAGAAGCAATGCAGCATACAATACTATGATGACATAGGTCTATGGGTAATAAATAGTTTTAACAGGAACACTCATTCAAGAATGGCAAATTCCTGCCCGGAATCAGTATCTATTCCAATAAGGACAAAATGCTGCTATTTCCACAATGTAAGTGGTTTAAGTGTAGTCATTTGCCACCGGGTCATTGGGTCATCATCCAGGGAAACAGTATATTAGAAGCGTGGTGTTGGTTTCTGGTGCTAGCTGATGTAATACTCAGTAGCAGCTATAGCTAGATCAGTCATGATGAGTGGAAATTCGTGTTGTTGAGCCCATGCTTAATCTCCATCTTTGCCAACTTGTCCCCTTTGCTCATAGCTCACTTGGCGATGAGATGAACAGAGCCAGATATTGAATACTCTACATAGAACAGGCCATTCTGTCTAACTGATTGTTGAAGTCTTTCTGTGTTGAGGTCAACATTTGATGAGCACTTATATGGGACACAAGTATCTCCACATCTTTTGCCCATTTCAAATGGTCTATTCACATACCTTTTCCCCAGGTGTCTTTCTAACCAATTTCCCAAACATGTTCCTTTCAAGTCTTCAATCATCCACCCAAGCCACTGGCTATAGCCAATGAATCTATATTCAATCATATTATGGCCAATTTTTCAGTACAGTTATCTGCACTATCTAAAGTTTTGTCCACCATGAAGATTTCCTTTTGTGGCTATTTTTCACAATGGTGCTATAAGTTGCAGCTGTCCACTTCTGAGAATTGCCTGCATATCCAATAGAGATCATCTTAAATCAAGCCTCAATCTCCTCTTCCTCAGTCAAAAATCATAGCACACACCCTATGTAACAAACTTGGGCCATTTAGGACCTGTTTGGACCGGATAGCATATGTATCTCTTTGATTTGATGATGAATTGCTACTATGCTCATATAACCTTGTGGATGTGTGGGTCAGATAATGCTCATTTCAAGACAGGAAGCTCAGGTTGCATAACATCAGGGTAACATGTTCGATTTCCATAAATACCCACTAAGAAGTCTAGCACTTCTCTCTCTAAGAGAATAGTCGTCTACAAATGGGATTTGCTCCAAATCTCAAGGTCCCCTGCTGTGATTCTCCTGTGATACCTGCCAAGGACTCCAAATAGCATCAGGATCTGCTGGGAAACCAACCTAGGTATGCATGATAGATTAATATATAAAGAAGACATGGCACATCTACAGTGAATATTATTTAACCATAAAAAGCATGAAATCCTATCATTTGCATCCAAAAAAAATATGGACAGAGTTAAGGACATTGTGTTAATTACAACAAGTCTGACCCAAAAGGACAAATGCTACATTTAGTTTTCTAGGATGAAATGAAATACTCTGATCTGGAAATTTACTAATAATTACTAGAGATAAGAGGTATGAAGATTTTTTTAAAGGTTATACAGTAGGTACCAAAATACAGTAAAAATACATAAGGAAAAGTCAAATGTTCTATGGCATTTGAGTACAGCCACAGTTCACAAAACCTATTGTATATTCTATGAATACCTATTTCATCTCATCATGTTATGTCGTATTGTGATAGAAATGTTACTTTTCTGACCCAGCACTTACACAGTGCTGCATTGAAATATTACACTGCTCTCTATAAATATGTTTACAGAGATATAATTAACAACTAGCATTTGTTAATTTAAAAGAAAAGATAAAGTGAGAAGATGAGAAGGTTCCGCTTTCTTTGATGAGGACTCCTAACTAAAAGAAGTTACATTTTTCAGGAATTTTGCACTGAGAAGTAATGCCCTATACTTTTGTGAATATAAAGTGGCATGGCCTAGCAGAGGGGCCAGAACCACGCTACAGACATGCTGCAATGACTACAATCTATTTTGCAAAATTCTATTACTTTTTCCTTAGTGCCTCGGCTGCTGATTCATCTGGCTTTGACCGGTGGTGATGAGTACTGTGTTTCCAACCACCTGTGCTTCTCTCACTACACCTCATTTTGCCTGAGATAAGTGTTCATTGTCTTTGCTAAGAAGCTATCCCGAACTGCTCATCATTGAGAAGTATTTGATAGATGCATGCGCACGAGCTGGAGTCGCATCCAAGTAAAGACAAGGATGCCCTCAGGACAAGCCCATCTTCTCCAATCCCACTGCTTCGTATGTACGAGAGGAAAGATCTAGAGGGTAGAAGTGCTCAAGAAACCCTGGCATGCCTGCCCTCTCTGCACCCCCCTCTCTCTCTCTACTCCAGGGGACATCCCTCTGCTCACTCTTATTTATGGCCATGGCTCAGCTGAATTCCTTCACAGTTCTATCGCTTACATGTGAAACACAAACTAGATTTATCTAGTTTAATTTTTAGTAGAATAACATTTTCGATGTGTAAGCTTTCAAAGCTAACATCTCTCATTTGCCACGCATCCTGGGAATCAGTTCGGTCATGTATTTGGCTGTTAACTAATGTTCTACTAGGCAAATATACTGTATTTTGTTAATTCATCCTACTGTTGATCAATAATTGGTTGGGTCCAATCTACCACTATTGTTAAAGACTATTATGAGAATTCTCAAACTATAGCTCTTAGCTTACACATACAAGTGGGTTATATGCCTATGTGAACTTTAATTGCTGAGTTCCACAGTATTTACACAGTCTACTTGTTAAATCTGCTTTAGCGGCCAAAGAGCAATCAGCATTTATCATTTTGCATAATAAGTGAAGACATTAGGAAAATTCAGTGCCTTTTGTTTCGGTAGCTCAATGTTATCAAAGATCCAGGCAAGTTTCATCTTCTACTCTACCACACCCTGTGTTGTTCTCACGTGGTTCTTAGGCATCCAGCCTCCTCAGAGTCATAAAATAGCTGCAAGAGCACCAGTTATCATGTCTAATAGTGACCACACCCAGAGGAAGGAGAAGGCTTTTTCTCTGGCGTGTCTCTCTCTTAGTATAAGGAGACCTTTCTTTGAACTCTCACCCAGCCAATGGTCTCCCACCTCCCACAGTCTGCCCTACCTACACCAACAATCGTTAGAAGAAAGGCAAATCTCAGTGTTCAACGCGTGCCCAAGAAGCTGAGCACGACCTCTCCTGAGCGCCTTCAGTCAGGAGAATCTATCTTTTTTCTTTTCCCTTAACTGTCCTTAAACATCGTGATGAATCTTTTATTATGGAGATGAAACTTCAAGCATATACATAAGTAGGTAGGAGAACACGACCAGAATAACAGATCCCATGCCATGACTCACAGCCAGCTCCATAAATAATCATGACCCATCTCCTGTCATCCCTTCCACCTTCTCCCATGTCCTTCCCAGAATATTCTGAACAAAATCACTTCATCTGTAGCGCTATCTATGTGTCTTTAAGACAAAAAGAAAATAACTTTTAAAGAACTGTACATCAACAAGTTTCTTTTTTAATATTTTTAATTCTTCTCTCTACTTTACATCCCAACCACAGTTCCCCTTCCTCCACTGCTCCCCAACCCCTGCTTCTCCCTAAATCCACTCCTTCTCTCTTTCCCTTCAGAAAAAAAGTAGGCACGCAAAGGATATCAACTGAGCACAGCATTACAAGTTACAATGAGGCTAGGCACAACCCTCATATCAAGGCTGAGTGAGGCAACCCAGTAGGAGGAAGAGGGCCCCAAGAGCTAGTGGAAGAATCGGAATCCCACCATTAGGAGTCCCACAAGAGCATCAAGCTACAAAACAGTCAAACAACAAAACAACAAAAATTATTCTATCAATATTAATGTTTGTCCCACATGTCATAAATGTGTGTGTGTGTGTGTGTGTGTGTGTGTGTGTGTGTGTGTGTGTGTGTTTGTATTTAAAGATTTGGCATTGGCTCCAAACAAAGCCCAAATATCGAGGGTGCTATACAGGTCTCCTTCTTCAGTAAAAGAGTTAGTATTTTGTTATTTTACCATATAATATTTTATTAATTCTTTGAGAATTTCACAGATGTTTAGATCATATCCACTCTGCACTCCTCCCCCCCAACTTCTCTTAGATCCACTTTCCCCTCCCTATCCACTCCATTTCAAGTATTCTTCATTCTTTCCTTCCTTCCTCCTTTCCTCTTTCCTTCCTTCCTTCTTTTCTTCCTTTCCTTTTTAGAAGACTCCATCTTATAGCAAATGTCCTGGTCCTCTGGATCTTATAATCTTTTGGGCCCCTCTTCCACTATGTTTCCCGAGCTTTAAGTGCGGGAGGTTTGTTGTAAATGTTTTAAATGTATGAACTACGGATGGGAGACCCACAGTCCGTTGTTCTCTGCAGTTTGAACAGTTGTGGAATTCTGTAATCAAGGCTAATTATTCTTAACAACAACAAATTAGGTTTTGGCCAGTGAAGAAAGCAGACACTAAGAATGAAGATCAAAGTGGAAGCCAAGGTTAACCAGCTCCAGGCAATGCCGTCCTATGTGGGACGGTCCGAGGCCATGCGTGGAGATGCTGTGCCAAGCAGGTCAACTGCATAGCAGCATACCATCCTTTAAGGGGAAGAAATGGTTAAGACAAAATCCCTCAGGAAACGCATGTCACGGGAAAAAGAGGATCTCAAAACAGTATGAATTTCATTCATTTTTTTATTTTTATTTTCTATATTCTATGTTCACATTCCAAAGGCTTTCCCCTTTCTCAGTTCCCACCCACCATAGTCCCCATAGTTCCTCTCCCCCTCAACTATTCCCCAATCATTCCCCCTCCCCTCTCGGTTTCTTTACTAAACTGGATGCAATCTTTACAGGCCCAGGGTCCTCTCCTTTCTTCTTGGGAATCATTTGACTTGCTATTTGTGTCTTGAGTATTTAGGGCTTCTGGGCTCATTAATATTCACTTATCAGTGATTGCATTTCATGTGCATTCTTTTGTGATTGGGTTAATTCACTCAGGATGATATTTTCCAGGTCTAACCATTTACCTACAAATTGCATGAATTCATTATTTTTAATTGCTGAGTAGTATTCCATTGTATAAATATACCACATTTTCTGTATCCATTCCTCCTTTGAGGGATATTTGGGCTCCTTCCAATTTGTCTTTAAAAAACTAACCATTATCAGAAAATGGGGATGATGACAAAAAAAAAACCAGAAAGGTACAGTTCCTAGAGGATAATATTACTGATTAAAATAAAATTAAAGTCTAAAAGATAAGGGCTTCAATGCACCACTCACTTGTAATCCAATTGATTTTAAGTTATGCACAGTTTTGAAAAATTCATCATAAATACTTGAAATTGTTGGTGCTGTGTTCTTTTTCCAATGTGAACTTTTAGATTTTGAGTGTATAAACTAATAGAAGAGGATACATGGCAGTAATAATATTTATACTGTCACTCATTAACATTACTGTGTTTCTAAGAGTAACTTGAACTACCAAAAGAAGATGTACTGGCTCAATTAAAGTGGAAAACCATCAAGACAGAATAAAAAGGCAAAGGTCAAGAAATGACTAAAAGAAAAACAAGCGAACCAGAAAATGGTCTAAAGGATAGGTCCAGCAGAAAACCATTTATGTTGGTCATATAAAACATTCATCATTTTAAAGAGTAAAACTTTAAAAGTTTACAAAGTCCTTTACTGTTGAGTTCTGGGGGAATCAATATCCCGGACCTCAAGGAATACTACAGAGCAGTAGTGTTAAAAACTGCATGGTTTTGATTTGCATTTCTCTAATGACTAATGATGTTGAACATTTTTTAAGATGTTTCGCAGCCATCTGAATTTCTTCAGGTGAAAAGTCTTTGTTTAGCTCTGTACCCCATTTTTGGATAGGGTTATTTGGTTTTCTGAGGTCTAACTTCTTGAGTTCTTTGTATACATTGGATATTAGCCCTCTGTCGGATGTTGGGTTGGTGAAGATCTTTTCCCAATTTGCTGGTTGCCGATTTGTCCTTTTGACAGTGTCTTTTGCCTTACAGAAACTTTGTAATTTTATGAGGTCCCATTTGTCTATTCTTGATCTTAGAGCGTAAGCAATTGGTGTTCTGTTCAGGAATTTTCCCCCTGAGCCCATGTCCTCAAGGGTCTTCCCCAGTTTCTTTTCTATTAGTTTTAGTGTGTCTGGTTTTATGTGGAGGTCCTTGATCCACTTGGAGTTGAACTTAGTGCAAGGAGGTAAGAGTGGATCAATTCTCATTCTTCTGCATTTTGACCTCCAGTTGAGCCAGAACCATCTGTTGAAAAGGCTATCTTTTTTCTACTGGATGTTTTCAGCTCCTTTGTCGAAGATCAATTGGCCATATATGTGTGGGTTCAATTCTGGGTCTTCAATCCTATTCCATTGATCCACTTCCCTGTCACTGTACCAATACCATGCAGTTTTTAACACTACTGCTCTGCAGTATTGCTTGAGGTCCAGGATATTGATTCCCCCAGAAGTTCGTTTACTGTTGATGATAGTTTTAGCTATCCTGGGTTTTTTGTTATTCCAGATGAATTTGAGAATTGCTCTTTCTAACTCTGTGAAGAGCTGAGTTGGAATTTTGATGGGGATTGCGTTGAATCTGTATATTGCTTTTGGCAAGATTGCCATTTTAACTATATTAATCCTGCCAACCCATGAGCATGGAAGATTTTTCCATATTCTGACCTCACACCTGTCAGAATGGCTAAGATTAAAAACTCAGAAGACATCAGGTGTTGGCGAGGATGTGGAGAAAGAGGAACACTCCTCCACTGCTGGTGGGACTGCAAGCTGGTACAACCACTCTGGAAATCAGTCTGGCGGTTCCTCAGAAAACTGGACATGATACTACTGGAGGACCCAGCCATACCACTCCTGGGAATATACCCAGAAGATTCCCCAGCATGCAATAAGGATACATGCTCCACTATGTTCATAGCAGCCTTATTTATAATAGCCAGAAGCTGGAGAGAACCCAGATGTCCCTCAACGGAGGAATGGATACAAAAAATGTGGTATATATACACAATGGAATACTATTCAGCCATTAGAAACAATGAATTCATGAAATTCTTAGAGAAATGGATGGAGCTGGAGAACATCATACTAAGTGAGGTAACCCAGTCTCAAAAAAATACCCATGGTATGCAGTCACTGATAAGTGGATATTAGCCTAGAATCTTGGAACACAGAAGACACAATTCACATACCAAATGATGTCTGACAAGAAGAAAGGAATGGACACTGGTGCTGTAAAGGATCAAAGCATCAGTGTAGGGGAATACCAGAACAGGGAAGAGGGAAGGGGTGGATGAGGGAGCAGGGGGAGGGAAAAGGGCATGTGGGACCTTTGGGGGGTGGGGAACCAGAAAAAGGGAAATGAATTGTAAATATAGAATATATCCAATAAAAAAAGTTTAAAGTCTTTATTTTCCATTTTTTCCACCTGATTGGTGCTTCCATTACGTTTTGGTTGGATGGTTTTCTTCTGTATATGAGGTGAGCCAGAACATGCTAATCAGCTGTGACAGCTAAGTGAGAGAACGCTTGGTTTTTTTTTTGTTTGTTTGTTTGTTTGTTTTTTACTTTTTTATTTATTGAATATCATCTTCATTTACATTGCCAATGGTAAAAACCTTTCCCAATTTCCCCCCTCCCCAAAGACACCCAACCCCTCCTCCCACCCCCTGCCTCCTCATATATGCCCCTCCATCTGACCCACTCCCACCTTCCTCGTCCCCTCAATTTCCCTTTGTTGGGGCATCTATTGAGCCTTCACCTGACCAAGGACCACTCCTCCCACTGATGCCCGACAAGGCCTTCCTCAGCCACATTTTTGGCTGGAACCATGTGTACCCCTTGGGCTGGAGAGAGGGCTCAGTGGTTAAGAGCACTAACTGCTCTTTCAAATGTCCTGAGCTCAAATCCCAGCAACCACATGGTGGCTCACAACCATCCGGAATGAGAGGGGGTCAGAACCCCCTCTTCTGGTGTGTCTGAAGACAGCTACAGTGTACTTACATATAATAATAAATAAATCTTTAAAAAAAATTTTAAAAAAAAGAAAAGAAAGAAAGAATACTTGTTGAATAAGCATATATGGCTGGGTGTGACAGTGGGGCGTGTCCAGAGAAGGATCTTGGGCAGTGGCTCTCCAGCACAGAATGCCAATGTGCTAGCTTGAGAAGCCCTGAGAGAGTGAACAGAAGAGCAGTGGGGACAAAGTAGTACTTCTCTACCAGTTACTTTCACCTCGATTTACCTAACAAAAGCTACTTGAAAGATAAGGGATCTAGTTGGCTTACAATTCCAAGTTATAGTCTCTTGGGGAAGTCAAAGTGCTGAGAGCCTGAAACGGCTGAACATATCTGCCATCTGCCCTCAAGAGCAGAGAGATAATGAG
This sequence comes from Apodemus agrarius, assembly GCA_964023405.1. Taxonomy (NCBI): domain Eukaryota; kingdom Metazoa; phylum Chordata; class Mammalia; order Rodentia; family Muridae; genus Apodemus; species Apodemus agrarius. The sequence continues at coordinate 23,317,659 of OZ030021.1, forward strand.
CGCATGCTCGCTCGCCATCTGCCCTCAAGAGCACAGGGATAATGAGCGCATGCTCGCTCGCCATCTGCTCTCAAGCGCACAGGGATAATGAGCGCATGCTCGCTCGCCATCTGCATCAAGAGCAAAGTGAGAATGCACACACGCTCGCCACGCTTAGGGAGCCAGGCTCCTCATTCAGCCTAGGGCCCAGCTCTTGAAATGGTGCCTCCTTCTCTTGCTGGGCCACAGGAATGGAGGGCTTGTCTCCCTACCTCCATCCTCACGGGCAAGCCCACAGGCTGCCCTCCTCTAGCAACTCTTCATGGAGAGCCCCTGGCCATCACCTTTTCTTCAGTCATTTTTCTAGCTTTGGTGTTTTGCTCAGCTCACGCACATAACTGCTCTCTCGGTTCATCATCGTTCATGTAGCACACAACTGCCTACATTTATTTTCTGACACCTGAAGAATTTCAGTGTGTTACTCTGAGCTTGGCATATCAAAGCTAATGTCCTCATCTTGACACTTATAGCTATCAATCAATGGCAGTCTCTAGTTATCTCACCTTGCTCCTACCATCACAAGACCGAGCTCTCTCTCGAGCTCCAGGGCTCACCCTGTTTCCCTCTCGCCCTTCCCTCTTTTCTCTCTCTCTCCCTCCTTCCAGCCATCCCTACTTCCTTCCTTCCCTCTTCTCTCCCTCTCTCCCAAGATCTCCTCCCTCCCTCCTTCCATCCATCCATCCATCGATCTATCCATCCATCCATCCATCCATCTGTCCATCCATCCATCCATTGATCTATCCATTCATCCATCCATCCACCCATCCATCCACCTATCCATCTATCCATTCATGCATCCATCCATCCATGTCCTTGCCCTCCGTCCTGCTTCAATCCATTTCTTGACAGCCTCCAGCCACGTTGGTAAAGAATAATTGATGATGAAGAATTTCTGCCATGGAAACAATGCATGTGGAGATATGCAAAAGCAGGTTCTATAGCAAAGTTACTGAATGAGAGAACTGAGCTAGGCTCCTCTGGATACACTGTCAGGAAAGCACCGATCTCCTGCTAGACTGGAACAAAACACATTTTCAGGCAAAAATATCTCTTTTTAATGAGTCATACTTTTCCATTTTGTGTAGGGTGTCAATGGTGAGGTTTTCTTTCATGAAAATCTTGCTTGGAACAAGGTAAAGTAAGGAGAGAATAATTCATCTTTTAACAATCTGCTTTTTTTTTTTTATTGATCTCAAAAAGGTACTTAAGGTTAAAACTTTTTTTACCTATTACATCATACATGAATAAAAATAAAATTAAGATGTTATGAAAATTGAATTTACATTTTTCCAGGAAAAGCTATTACATAATGAAATTATTCCTTTTTTTTTCAGATAACAATGACGACATTCCCAGTATAGAAACTGGAAGATTCATTCTGAATAAAAGAAAGATTGATTGTTTATTTTTTCCTTTTATTGAAAATAGATTATTTTTCTCATATAGTATATCATGATTGGTTTTCCCTCCCTCTGCTCTTCTCAGTTCCTCCCGGCCGGCCCTCCCTGATGGATCCGTTCCCTTTCTGTCTTTCATTAGAAAACAACTAGGCTTCTAAATGACAATAATAAAATAATAAAACAAAAGTGAACACATTGGAGTTGGACAGGATAAACCAACAGAAGGAAAAGAGCCCAAGAGAAGGCCCAAGAATCAGAGACACCCCCCAATTCACACACTCAGGAATCCCATAAGAACACTGACCTGGTAGTCATAAAACAGTCACAGAGGACCTGGTAACAGACTCATGCAGGCTTTGTGCATGCTGCCTCATCTCTGCGAGTTCCTAAGCTTCATTGTTTTAAAACATTTGAAAAGTTGTTATGCAGAAAGAGGAATAGATTAACGTGAAGCTGACTCACAAAGAGAGAACCAAGGCAAACAGAAGTTAACGCCGTGAAAAAAGATGTTTCACTCAGGATAAGTTAAGAAGCCACCCATCTACTCTAGTGTCCTCCAGATTCAATATGGCTCCCATGCACATATGAGCTCACAGAGACCATGGCAGCATGCACGGGGGCTTCCCAGGTTCAAGCCAGTTGAGGTCCCATTGCTGGGAGAGGAAGCAGACACCAGCTCCCATCCTTAACCAAGAAGCTATCTCCAATCGACATCTGCATGCAGCGGAAAATGCTTCCTCCCGTGGAGTCTCGCTGGATATATCAAGCCCACTTGAGAGCAGACCCTAGCCCCAGCAGTAGATGTCAACACAAAACGAACTTAATGACATATGTGTAGACTTTTTCTTTCATATTGCTTTGTTTTGTCAGATTATTTTTGTCTTACTTAGTCATTTGTTTATATATTATGTTTCCAATTTTGTATCTTTATGATTTCTATTTGTGTGTGTGTGTGTGTGTGTGTGTGTGTGTGTGTGTGTGTGTGTTTCTTGTGCTTTTTCTTTCCATTTTTAAAAATTCTGATGTTTGGGTTTTCTGGGAAGGAAGGTTGTTTGTTTCGTTTTGTTTTGTCTGTTTTCTAAAGAGAGAAAAGGAAAGCCTGTAGTTGAGTGGGCAGGAGGGTGGGAGAATCTGGGAGGGGAAACCATGAACAGAATATATTGTAAGAAAAAATTAATTCAAAAAAATTAAAGTGGCTCCAGAGCTGTCTTAGCCACGGTCATGTGCATGAGGAAAGTGTTCTCTGGCCAAACACAGTGGCCTTCACTTCAGACACATCGCTCTCCATACTCCACACTTCCTGCTTCACATCTTCATCATCTCAGCCTCCCAAGCCCTGCGCCTCCCAGCATCCGGGTCCTCGGCCCTGCTTCTCCCAGCATCCCGGTCACTCTCCCCACCACACAAGCATGGAACTTCTTTGCTCGTCGGCAGGAGTTTCTCCGTGTCCTGAATGCACAGCTCCAGCCCTCCTGCATGGTTTCCAGCCCTCATCACTATTCCTCATCACTTGGCCTGAAGGCTTAACTCTCGATAGGTAAGTATGTTGTGAGAATGGGTCAGATTGTCTTAGAATTAAAGAACAGTCCTGAGGAAATGTAATAACAGTACATCCAGGCCTCCCCTAAAATCTGTGCAGTCAAGTTAGACAACTGTGAACTTGATCCTGCACGTTTGTGAGTCGAAAATGTGCCCCCCAACGATTGACAAACAAAAGACCGTCGTCTTAAAAGCAGGTATCTAATAATGGCATATTTCATTGTCTTTTTGAATTATTTCCAATGGCATAAATATTCAACAAGTGTTCAGGACATTTGTAGACTCCAGTGTTTTAGCAAAGAAAATATGCTAACTGGCAGAAATAGGTAACAAACAGCTACAAGGCCAGAACACCAGATAAGACAAAAACAGATGCAATCCAATTAATTCAGAATCCAAACCGTCACCCCAGAACCCTTTGAAGGAGAAGCATACAGATTTTAATTTAGTTACAAGCTTAATACAAGTCAACATGTGACTTTCACTTAAAAAAAAAAGAAGCTAATATTATCCTGGGTCATATGAATAGGCATATGGTAGCTATGATAAAGAAAATAAATGTTCTGTGTCCTCTAAATGAAGACACAGTCTTCTTTCTTAGTCAGAATAATGATAGCCGATTTGGCTGCTTTTGGTACATGTGTAAGGGGCTCTCAACAGAAAGAGGCTCCAGAAATTCAAGAACGATGAGTAAAATGTAATCTATATTTGGACGTTTTTCTTAACAACATGAAAAATCATGGGGCAGAGAAAATTCTTGATTACTACACTGGATGTATGCCGACTAGAGAGAATGACTATAACCTATTTTAAACTCACACATTCTACAACTTGTAATAACCCAGAAAGATGGGGGCCTAGGAACAAGAGCCCGTGGTATTCGTAGACTGAGCAGGGTGGGGATTAGTGAAACAGTAAAACCATCTGGAGAATCAAGAAGGAGCACTCATCCCTCAGGCTCTGAAGGTCTACTAGGGATTATGAATTACTTCTCCATACTTACTTGAAGCAAATCAAATAATATAATTCAAGGGGGAAATCTCTTTCTGTATTCTGCCTTATAAAAACCTTAAAAATAGCTGGGTGTGGTGGCGCACGCCTGTAATCCCAGCACTTGGGAGGCAGAGGCAGGTGGATTTCTGAGTTCGAGGCCAGCCTGGTCTACAGAGTGAGTTCTAGGACAGCCAGGACCACACAGAGAAACCCTGTCTCGAAAAACCAAAAAGCAAAACAAAACAAAAACAACAACAACAAAACAAAACAAAACAAAACAAAACAAAACAAAACAAAAAACCCTTAAAAATATTTCCTCATCTTAAACTTACTTTGTGAGATTTCTTTTGAAGTTGTGAGGAACAGACTTGCTGGGAATTTTCCAAGAGAAAGTTTTAAATTATAATGAATTAAAATTTTTAATCATAAATTATAAAGTAGGTCTGATCTGGAAAATTAAATTTTTTGTTTAAAATCGTGTGTGTGTGTGTGTGTGTGTGTGTGTGTGTGTGTGTGTAGGTAGGTAGCATATATTTTGTATAGGTGTGTACATCCAACTTTTTACATGGGGACTTGAACTTAGGGATTAAAGTTTGCATGGTAAGTACTGCGATTGACCAACCCATCTCCTCAGCCCTGGAAATGCTTTTTAAAATTGTTTTCCAAGATAATCAAGTAAAACAAATCTCTTCCGTACGTGTGATCACATTCATGCTCTTGTATACACACACACACACACACACACACACACACACACACACACACACCTGCTCTTACATATCCATGTCAAGTAATAACTTTCGTTTGGTCGGTGTGGTTTTGCCCATCTACATGAATGATAGACATACAATCAGTATTTCTCCAGGATGCACCTGCATGGGCTGTAGACCCACAGTCCTTGACCATGCTCCTTCTCTTGGATACCAACAGACTTCCCGGAAGTTAGTTTCTACTTCCTACTGCTCTATCTTGTAGTCTTTGAGTCCTTGGATCTTGTGAGAACTTTGGCTGTGCTCAAAGCCCATCCTCAGCAGTTCTGAAATCTTCATAGATAACTTCTCTGCACGGCAAACTCAATCTTTCCTTTCCTCACTTGGCAAGTTTGTGACACTGTCATGTCCCCTCGGGTACGTGGAATACTTATGTCAGCTTTTTTTTAAAGAACAAACTTCTTACCTATTTTCTAAACTTATCAGGAACTACTTCTTTCACTTTAATTTTGTTGTGTTTTAATAATATGAATGCTGGATCCCGGTAACCAGGAGAACCTACATATTAAATTTTTCACTGAGGCAAAGTTTATTCACCTTGAAAAGTTTATATCCCAAGAAACTAAATCAGAGGCCCTCACCAGCCTGCCCTGCGACCCCAAGTTTTCTGACTTCCCTCCTCTGCACCCCCCCTGCTGCTCGCTGGGCCCTCTCGGCTCTACTGTGAGCATTGCTGGAGCAGCGACCACTCTGCAAAGACTCCTCGCTGCCCTGGTGCTCTGACCGGGCACCTGTTAATATTGTGATCTAATTTTTTATGCTTAAATCTTTCTTTTTCTCTCCCTCCCTCCACTGCCCTACCCCCACCACAGGCTGCGTATGGTGGCACACAGCAATAATCCCAGCATTTAGGAGGTAGGAACAAGAGGCTCTTAGTCTGAGCTACACAGCAAGAGACTGTCTCAAAACACATAGTGAAGTCCTCTTTACAGCTCTCTTCACAAATACAGGTCAAAGCCCTTTGTCTTGAGCCTTTTATTGAGGCTTATTAAAGAATTTATAAGCACTTAACATGTGTACTCATTTAATTTCTACCTATTCTGCCCATGTTACCAGACTGAATGCCATCATGTTCCATATTAGTCTGTAATGAAGCACTTTGCTTCTGAGGTACATGTACATATATATGTCAGTACATATAGAATATGTTCATTTCTGTTCTCTAACCCCACACACTTCTCATTTTCTGAGTCTTCAGAAGGCACTTGGTCAGCAAAAGCTGTTATACACAGGGGCCTAGGAGGGACCTCTGTTGGTAAAGTCCTTGCCGCACAAGGATGGAGACGTAAGTCAGGTCCCACACAAAAAGGCAGGCATGACAGTATGCACCTGCAGTTCCTTCGCTGTTGAGATGAAAAAAACAGCTCCCTGGAGCCAGCCTTTCCATGGCCTCTCCCAACTGATAAACACCAGATTCAGGCAGAATCCCTGTCTCAAAACCTGACGTGGAGAGGAGAGGAAGAAGATACTGCATATTTAGAAAGAAGAGTTAAAATAAGTATTTTGAAAAATGAGTACATACAAGGTTTTAAAAACCAGAGGGAGAAACAAAGGGCTGTATTTTCTCAAATCTCAAGGTGTATGCTGATTTTAGGAAACGGGGAATGCAATCCAGTTGAAAATAAAGCCTGGGGTGGGTCAGGGAAGAGAAAGGCCAAGGGGACTGGAAAAAGATGGCCTCCTTAGACTGGGTGTTAGTAAGGAATGCACTTTTCTGTCTTAGTTAGGGTTTTACTGCTATGAACAGAGACCATGACCAAGGCAACTCTTATAAGGACAACATTTAATTAGGGCTGGCTTACAGGGTCAGAGGTTCAGTCCATTGTCATCAAGGCAGGAACACGGCAGCATCCAGGCAGGCACGGTTCAGAAGGAGCTGAGAGTTCTGCATCTTCATCTGAAGGCTGCTAGCAGAATACTCACGTCCAGGCAGCTGGATGAAGGTCTTAAAGCCCACGCCCACAGTGACACACCTACTCCAACAGGGCCACACCTTCTAATAGTGCCACTCCCTGGGCTGAGCATATATAAACCATCACACTCGGGGATAAAAGGGTGGTGCTCACCATGCCAATTTATAGGAAAAGGAACGCAAACAGGCTTCAGGAAGTATAGCAATGAACCCAGACTGAAAGAAGGCTTATCAGAGGCAGTAGTCACTGATAAGGATGGTCAGGAGTCACTGGCTGCTTGTGATGGAAGCTCAACTTAAACTAGTTTCTTAAAGAAGGGGAAACCGGAGTTGAGTCTTCCTTACACAGTTCAAGAGCAGGTCCTGAGCCTGAGGATGCTCCCATTGCTAAGTCCCCTGCACAGACACGGACTGAAGGAGTCTAGGATCCCTTGATTAACGTGGAGATTCTTTCAAGAAACCTGGAGACTGGTGTGAAGAATACAGGGTATTTTAGGGAAAAAAAAGGTGAACTGTTAAAAAATGTTAGAGAGGGAAAACCAACTAAAAACATAGACATGCTACACAGAGAATCACTATTTATAAATGTTAATATTTGTGCTTAAAACTTTCAGTTCTACATTTTGTGGGTTTTTTGTTTTTGTTTTTTTTGTTTTTTGTTTGTTTTGTTTTGTTTTGTTTTGTTTTGTTTTGTTTTTTTGTTTTTCGAGACAGGGTTTCTCTGTGTAGCCGTGGCTGTCCTGGAACTCACTCTGTAGTCCAGGCTGGCCTTGAACTCAGAAATCCGCCTGATTCTGCCTCCCTACATTTTGTGTTCTTAACCTAATTTATTTGGATTACAAATGCATAAAACCTCAGGTCAAACTTTTAACAGGAAAGGTGGGCGTGATGCTGGGCACCTGTAATCCCAGCACTTGGGAGGCAGAAGAGGGGCAAAAAGCACAAGTTCAAGACTGTCTGCTCCACAGAGTGAAACTCTGTCATTAAAACAGTATTAATCAATTTAATTATTAACCAACATTAAAAAGCTAAGCTGAAATAGAGTTGGCCTATTCCTGATACTCTACCCGCCCCCTACAGATAGTTATACCTGATGATGGTGGTTTGAGTTATACTATTTTTAACCTTGTGATGGTGTTTAATTATACCCCAGTCCATTCTGATCATTACTATCAGTATAGTAGTCAATAAATAATTTTTTGCCCAACATTTTGCTAGAAAGTATATTTTGTATTAAACAATTTTCACCAACAGTAAATTAATGCAAGCTCTCTGGGCATGCTCTCTGGGCTCTATGGCTATTGACATGGTAGGTGTCTCAAATGAAGTTTTGTCTGACAGTATTTTCAGTTCACGAAGGGTTCAACAGTTTATAATCTCATTATGAGGGCAGAACCACCTGTAATTTCACCCGTGATTATTCAATAAAAATCTTGGGGTTTTTTTGTAACTGTTTGCCAACATTCTGCTAAATCCACTGCCCCCCCTCCTTGTGTGTCTCTAACTAATGCAGCATCCGTATTTTATACATTCACCTACTCATTCCTTTAGTTATCTTTTGTAATGATAACTCAGAGAAACTGAGCTGGCCTCCAAAACACACGTCAGTTTGAAGCCCGCGGTGTTATATAGTAAGTCACATCATAAGGGCTTGTGCCTGCCATTATTCAGAAAGGACTCTACAACAGCTTCACAGTTCAGTAGGAACTCTGCATATCCCAATACTAAGCAAAAGGGGGGAAAAAGGAAAGAAAGAAAGACAGAGGTAAAGGATGATTACAACCATGATAGAAAATTGCCCTTGGTCTTGTTGCATCCCTGGAATTAAGAAATAAATGCAGGCTCTGCAATCGGGTTGCCCTGGCATGGCTTTGGCGTTGGATTCTTGCTGAACCCCAGTGCCTCCAGTGGAGGTCCATCGCCCCTGTGCCCTAATGACTGGAACTTTGCCTCCACAGAGCCGGGAAGCTCGTCCAGCATACTTGGCATTGTATTTCATTTAGCACTTAACCAGAATGAGGTCATAGTGTGCAGTGAGTGAGCACTGAATAAATGAATACATCGCATGAAATGTTCATATTTGTAAAAAGAGCTAACCATCCTCCGAGCCGAGCTGACATGAAGAGACAAAGCAGGAAGCGGAGACAAAGTGTCCAGCGTCCCGTGGCTGCTTTCTTCCCTCCGGGATGCCCTTCCATCCGTGTTCTCAGTAGGAGACTTCGCGTACGGAGCTCAGTGGCTCCAACTCCTTTCCTTCCAGGCTCTCATAAAGATCAGTCTGAGAAGACACGGCAGTCTCTTGCTGAGAATCTGCCAGATGGATCAGGATGCTACTCTGAGGTCCATCCCATACGCCCCCGGGTTTCTTTCGATAAATAGCAAGGTTGCACCGCCCAGATAAGTAATTCCTTCCACCAGAAGATGCTGGCAATGAGGTTATCCTAGAGTATGAAGAATGTCCAAGGAAATCATAAGAGAGTCGGTAAACTTAATCAGCAGGATGAGCTCAGCTTTTATTTGGTTCCCTGAATAACCAGACAGCACACAGCATACCCTGCAAATAAAATCAGTCCAAGCCCAAACATCCAGTTTCATACAATGCATCCCGTGTTTTTCTGTTTCACGGCAGACATTTTCCTAATGAGCAGAAATTACGAGCATATGGCCGGGGAGGGCATCAGTACTTTGAGATGCCCGTGGACAATCCAGGGTGAGATATACAAGAGCAAATACAAACGTCTAAAGATAGTGACAGCCTGAGTCAGAGCTAGCATGCATGTATCAGGGACAAGCCAGGCACCGTGGGAAGGGCTTAACCCATGACCTCACTTACACCTTCTGGCCATCTTTGGGTGCGCCCTACTTTAGCTTCATCTGGAAGATAAGGCAAGCGAGGTTTTGGGAAATTAAAAATAAGGTTATAACAAACAGGATGTAAGCTAATGTTTTTCAGAATCCATCTATGGACAGATACGTGGTCGTGCCAACTTACTTACCATGGGGAAGGGCCATGAGCAGGGAAAGGAGGGAGCAGGAAGGGATAAGGAATGAGGAGCCTGCATCCCTGGGAGCTGGTACAGAAGGGACAGAGGAAAAAAATGAATTGTTCTAAAGACAGAAATTCAGGAATCCCACGAAAGGAAAAAAAAGAGAGAGAGAGAGGAGAGAGGGTGGAATATTCCACTCCCAGAAAAGCAGGTAAATGACTGACCAGAGCACGGAGAACTCTGTGTTCAGCAGAGCAGGGAGTGTGCAGCCTCAGGCAGCATCTGGCCTAGCATGGTACCAAGCATGTGGTCACCAAGAGATGTATTTATTATAAAGAACTCCAGCATCTGGATCGGTGCTGCTGAAATCCAAATAGGAGGCTCCGGTAGGCATAGGCAATTACCAGATTTTGAAAAATTTCCCCCAACACTCGCAACCCCCCATTGACTCAGAGACCAGAGGAGCAAAAAAGCCTGATTGAGGAATCACAGGAATCGACTAGACTCGAGCAGAAATCAGGCTCGGGAGCAGCTAACCTCAACCAGCCAGCCGAAAGGCTCCGGGACCCAAAGCATAATCCCAGAGAGCCTGCCTGTCACTTCCTCTCACTCACACTAGTGCCCTGGGTAGCAAGAGGCCCTTCAGAACTGCAAAAAGTACATGGGCACACTAGGGAAGATGTCACTGCTGTCAGGTTGAGCGACAGACCGCAAGCCATAGCTTGTGAGGACAGCTGAAGGGTGGTAAGGGACCGAGAGACAAGAGAACCTCAGCCCTGGGCACCCAGCCGCAGGGAGGAAGGGAGAGAGCCCTAGAGCTGAAAGGATCTGTGTAGCATCCTGAGGGCAGGACTAAGGGAAACTCAGGAGCCAGGCTCAGCCCTCCAGGCAGAAGCGCCAACTGAGAGCATTACACCTCTCTCAGGTTTTGCTCAGGCATATTTATATACTTCATTTGCATTTGAATTTTCACATTTATAACCATTATATGTTCATCTTTTAATGTTTTGATTTCTCTCCTAGTGCATACACTGCTGTATTTTAAGTGTTCAATTGATACGTTGTAATTAGAATTTTATTGGGAAAAGCTCCCATACCTTTCCATGTCTCCAAATCTAATATCTCTCTGCTGCTCCGCGTCGTCCTTGCTCCCACTCTATCTCTTCTTATCCCATACTCCTCCTCTCCTTCGCTGCTTAAGAATGTGACACTTTCACCAGCCAGAGCCCCAGGACTCCTGTCTTTAAACCTTTGGAGGGAGCTCAAGAGCATAGCGTCTTCTGCAGCTAACACTGAGACTCCTGTCAGACCGACAGATGTTGCTCCTGTCAGCTCTTCCCCAGACATAATTCCCAGTAAAGACAGCCCACAATGAGGACTCATAAACCAAGCAAACAAAAGCTAAACAGATGTATGCAACAAAAGATACACACACACACACACACACACACACACATTGAGATAGTAGCTCAGTATGATAAACCCCCTCTTCAAGCTCACAGATTCTCAATACAGGATAGTTAAATGACACAAAAACATTTTTTTTCAGAGTGCAGGCCAAGGCCAGCAAGATGGCCCAGCAAGCAAAGGCACTCGCTGCCAGGCCTGCTAACCTGAGTTCTATGCCAGGGACTCCTGGTGGGAAATGGTAACTGTGACCAGTTTCTTCCTGCAAGTTGTTCTCTGACCTCCATACACTTTGCTGTAGCATTTGTTTGTATACACACACACACACACACACACACACACACGTATGCACACACACACACACACACACACACACACACTAAATCAATAAATTAAGTTTTAGAAATTTAAAGGTTCAAGAGCCAAAAAGAGGACTGAAATAAACAGAAATTTTAATTAAAGACCTAGAAAATAATCTTATGAAATTAATTTAAGCACATAGAAAGCTACCAAAATAAGTGAAGGAATCAAGAACTTGAAAAACAAATATGCAGGAAATTTTCAGAAAGAAAATGGAGATCCTGGAAAAGAAGCAAACAAATTTTAGAAATGGATGAATGAGTAGGTAAATAAAGCCTTTTGAGCAGACTGCCAAGACCAGGCAAGAGAACTAATCTCAGCAATGGAAACAAAGATATACATACAGGCATATGTAAAGAAAAAAAATCAACAAACATGACCAAAGTTTCAAGAAGTCTAGATTACACACACACACCCTAAGAATTCGTGGGACAGAAGGAAGTTATATAAAATCAATGGCTTAGAGAATCTGTGGATGAAATTATAGCCGAGAACTTACAAAACCTAGAGAAAGAAATAGACATCCAAACACAGGAACTCTTTACAACCCCAAATAGACATGATCAGAAAAGAACCGCCTCACAATGTATCACAGTCAGGATGTCCAAAAAACAATAAAAAGAAATAAGACTAAAAGCTGTAAGGGAAAAACACTGTGCAGAAACATCAGAATAATATCAGATCTGTAATAAGCCACCATAAAAGCCAAGAAAACATGGATGATATATCTTTAAGCCTTGCAAGTAAATAATTGTTATTCTAGGTTGTTATGCCCAGCAAACTTATCTATGAAAATCGTTTAATGGAGAAATAAAACTATTTAAAGAAAACCACAAGTTAAGCTATACATAACATCTAGGACAACATTACAGAAAGTTCTTTTTAAAATACAAAAGGAGTTCTTATATATGAAAGTTCCTACAGAGGACAGAGCACAGGCAAAGAAACAACAGATGGACACAGGAGAAACAGGAAGGAATTGATTATGGCCCAGAGAGCAAGCTGACAAGCACCCGGCAATCCCAGAAAGAGGGCAGGGGAGCCACCAGCTAACCAACCAACCAAAACAACAAACGACAAATTCATAACCAATAGCAAACACGTCTTAATTATGAGCTTGACTACAAATGACCTTACTTTACCCATTAAAAGACTCTGACTAGTGAACTGTCTGCTGTCTCTAAGAAAGTCATGTAGCTAAGACATCTACAAACTGAGGGTCAATGGTTGAAAGTCAAACCACTGAGCTGCAAACAAGCTGTAAGAGGCGTTCTCATCTCTGATCAAGTATACCTTGAGCCAAAATTAATCAGAAGAGATAGCAGGGCAATTACATATTAACAAGAGAAATAATTTATCAAGAGACCATAATATTATAAATGTTTATGTCCTGAATCCTGCCTTCCCCCCAATTTTTAAAAAATGTAAAAAGTATAAAAGACCAGACACAATAATAATAATAAGATATTTCAATACTGTTCCTTTTACTTACTTCTCCTGCTGTGAGAAAACAGCATGACCAAAGGCATCTTAGAGAAGAAAGTTTATTTGGCTTATGATTCCAGAGAGGTAAGAGTTCATTGTAGACCAGAAACATGGCAGCATGCAGTAGACACGGCAGAAGGAGCAGAATGCTGAGATCATACATCTCAGCCTTGGCATAAAACAAGCTATAGATGGAGACAAATGAATTATAATACTAACAACCTAAATAGGATAGGTTGTGGGAGCCAAAACAAGGGAAAGTGGGATGAGAGACATATGCCTAGTGAGGATGGTGTGGAGAGACAGAAATCTGTCACCATTGTTATCAAGGAGGACTGTCTAATTCTGTTTTTCTGTGCTAACTTGTCCCTCCTTCTCTCTCACACACTTCTTTATGTCTGTTTGATGTATATTATTTGAACATTTCACTTGTGCATCTTGAACCATCCTTGGAGTTTTATCTGTTCTCTGCTAAGAGAAATAATAAAATTTAAGATTAATGACACAGCCATTTAAAATGATAGTGTCACAGAAGTCACCCTAACAAAAGACATAGACATCCTCAGTTTGAAAGAAAAGGGTAGAACTCTAGAGAAAGAATTTCAGTTGGCTTGAATTAACCATTGGATAGGAGAAAGGGACACACTCATTAAGACCAAGTTAAAGAATTTGACTAATTACGAAAGCAAGCAACAAAAGCTACAGTCTCTTTCTCATAACCACTGGGCAAAACTGTGTCTACTTACACCTTTTGTTCTTCTAGCACTTGAGAACATTTGCTGAAGAATGCATGTATCCACCCTTACCTATTCACACACACACACACACACACACACACACACACACACACACCACCCCTACTTAAAATCTGAAAACTGCAAGCCACCAATTGTGAAGCTTGTCCATTGGAACTCACTAACTTGACATGTGTTGGAGTGACTGTGTCCATTCCATTGTCATAAAAGATGGCTATCTAACGACCACCTTAAACCTCCAGGAAAATCCTGTCTCTGGTTCTTGCCTCCTGGTAACCCTCTTTCTTATCCTCTGAGTCCAGATGGCACGCTTGAATTTGTCTCCCATGCACTCAACTCCCAATTTTGCAACTATTTCCTTACTGTGCCACAGAACAGAGCTGATCCCCTGCCCATGAGTGTCAACACTTTAGCTAGTTCTACAAAAGCTGACACTTCGCTGTTGTAGAAATTATTTAATCCCAACCTGGGGTTTCTACCCCGCCTTGGACCCTTTAGTTTCAGGATAAAAGACACACATGGCCTTTGTATTTTATAGTAAGTCTTAAACAGCACAAGAGCATGGTGAGTACCTAGCCTCCATGCTATTAGAATCCACTTTCCCATCAATAACCCCAAGTTATGACTTACTAGGTACTTGTTTCTTCTGGGCTGCCCTTAACTCCAGTCAGCCAGCCCCCAGGGCCATGTTTTTATGACTCACCTAACCCATGGTGGCTTCTCCTTCCTCTCTGAACCTTCTTCTTCTCTTCTTGGTCCTCCTCTAATACCCCATCCAGAGAAACCTAAGCCCTACCTATGTCCCTTCTGCCCATCTATTAGCTGTTGGCATCTTTATTTGCCAATCAGAAATAATTTGGGGGCAGAGTCACTTAGCATCTTCATTCAGACTTTCTTGTCTTTGGGACAATCAGTCTTGGGGGATCCAACATTAGCATTAAAATACAAACAGCCTCAGGCCAACCACTACACTTTGCTTCTTTTTGTATTTGTTTCTTTTCTTTTCTTTAAGATAGAGTCTCAAGTAGCCCTAAATAGCTTCAAACTCACTATACAACCAAAGACAGGCCTGTTCACCTGCCTCCACCTCCCAAGGGCTAGAATTATAGGCATATGCTGCCTGTTCTGAGTTCCTGATGATATAAGGCAAGTTTCATCTTCTATACCAGAGATGAAATCTGTTCCCTGCTCCTGTATATAAATAATATTTTATTGAAAACCCATTACAGTCAATTGTTTGTGTGTTGTCTGTGCCTGCTCCTTTGCCACAGGGGATAGTTCTGAGTAGTTACAGCAGAAAATATATGATCTACAAGGCCTGAAGCACTCGCCACCTGGCCCTGTACAAAAGTAATTTTTGACTACTAAATTTGAAGGTTAGATGGGAAAATGTAACTTTATTGTGATTAAAAGTAATTATAAGTAAACCGTAGCCTTAACAGAAGAATGTTTATCATTTCTCTAACCTGAAGTCCAGAGATAAGATCCTGAACCATTAGTCAGGTCACACAATCAATTGAAATCAGAAAAAGTAAACTGTACCCTCTCCCACTCTGCCATCTTAGCAGGATGGCTTACTTCAGAGTGTCCAGCTAAGAGCAATCCACAGGGAGACAGACAGACAGACAGACAGACAGACAGACAGACAGACAGAAGAAATGGAAAGAGCTAAGATTTTCCAGATTATGGAGATGGTCCAGTGAGGGAAATGCTTTCCTCGCAAGCCTGGGGACCTGGGTCTAGCTCTCTAGCCACGTTTGGAATGTTGAGCACAGTGCTATGCACCTACAGTCCCAGCACTACAGGAGACAAGCAAGCAGAGACAGGAGGACCCCACTGGCTTGCTGACCAGCCAGGCTAGCTGAACCAGGGAAGCCCCAGGTTCAGTAGGAGACTTTCTTTGGGAAAGGGTCAGGGCAATTAAAGAAGACACGAATCGATAACCCCTGTCCTCCACACCCACACATGTATGTACTACACGTAAGTGTGAATACATGCATACACCACATATATAAATAATTAAATCAGTTAATAGATATAGATGCTGATTGAGGAAGACACCTAACACTGACCTCTGGCCTCTGTACATATCCTACAAAAGCATGTTTATACACACAAACATGTACTCACATGAAAAGGGAAGAAAATCCTTTTTCTATCCTGAAAAGTGTTTTCTCAGAAACTCTTGGTAGAAATCTCAAACTGCATGCATAGCTGTAAACAAATCACAGTGGGATCTGAGACTGCCACAATGGTGCCACCAGGATTGCCTGGCCTTACAGAATATTAGAGGGACCAGCAACTTAGAAAACGCCAGTATCTGTGCTCCATCTCAGCCTGGTTATGTTAGATGATTTCTAGTGGGGGAGATTCCAATAGGTGACAGGAAATGAGAGCTCCTAGGAGACTAATTACACTCATTTCCTGGAGCTAAGAACGTGTCTGCATGAACAAAATAGAATCTATCGTCTGAGAAGAGGGAACGACTGGTGGCTTTTGAGTAGGAAAAACATTGCTCTTGTGGTCAGCTATCTAAACACTGACGTAGGGGCTGGAGAGACAGCTCACGGATTAAGAGCACTTTCTGTTCATGCAGATGACCTGGATTCAAATCTCAGAATCCCCTTGGTAGCTCAGAGCTTCCATAACTCCAGTTCCAGAAGACCCAACACCCTCTTCTTACCTCTCTAGAAACTAAACATGTATGTGGTTCATATACATGGATGCAGGCAAGACATTCATACACATAAAACAAAATAAATCTAAAACCAGTTAAACGGTGATATAATTAGGGGAGATGGTGGGACCAAATTGTGGAACGACTAGGAATTCTGCTAGAGTTCCCAGTGAATCAGAGAGGCCACCCAGGAGGCTTATGGGTAACAAGGCTGAGGAACTGTAATGGCTGAGACACATCCAGGCGGCTGTCAACGGAGTCAAAGGATGCACTAAAGAAAGAAATGTTGAGGATACAGTTAGTCCAACCATGGACTCAATGGGGAAGAACTAGCTGTGTTGTTTCAAGGTGTCTAAAGAGATGTTTCATCTTCAGCAAAGTAGTAAAGCGCATTCTCTATACTGCATTGTGAGAATGATAGGGGAGCCATGATGGAGACGCAGACAGGAAATGTCTTCAGAAAGCGTGTCTACACCGACACCAACGGGGACATTGTGAACTTGGATGAGGCTGAGCTAGCTTGCACATGAGGACGTCACGTAAAATTACAAGGAAAGGAAAAGTTTGGCATCCGGGGCTGGACGAGGCAGAAGTCAGGTCTGCAGAGGTATAGACTTAACGGAAAGCTTCGATACTAAAACTGAACCATGTTGTTTTCAGCTCACAATAACAAAGTTCCTCAGGCAACCCCAGTTCTTCCGATTCTGCACCCCTCAGGCTGAGCCTCGATCCAAACTCTGACTAGCACATGACTAGCAACTGTGAAATCCCGGTGACCTTTTGGTCTCCGGTGAAACAGTCTGGGAAAATTCTTTTCCCTGTACTCATTTCTAAACTGTGACGGCTCTGCACCATTTAAGAAGCTTTGTCTAGGGAATTCAATCAGCCTGCGTGGGAGTCCCCTCAGGACTCCTTAAACGTGGTCATCCTGTGGATTTCTCTGGTTCCATGACTCACAGAGATTGTCTACCAAAAAGAAAAAGTCATGTTTTATCTTACACATTGCAAAATAGCTCTGAGTCCCCTCAGTATCACAGCAAATCCAAAAGAAGAAAGTGCCCACAGGGCGGCAGTAGGTAGGAGCCGATGCTGGGTCCACTGCCCTTGCCTGTCCTCCAGCAGCAGTTGCAATGCTGGAAGTGCAGGCCCTGTGACCTCCCGAGAGCCTACCGTCACCGCCTGATGGGTCAGTTTCCTGTTTGGAAAGCACTAGATATTTGTTTGTTGTAAAGAGAGAGCCTGAGTTAAATAGAACCCAGGAGTGCTAAACCAAAACACTTTGTGTCAAATCTGCTCTAATAGTAGCACAAAACCTGTTTAAATCACTGAGAAATCATTTATTGTTACTATTAGTAAGATGAAGTATGCCACGTTCATTAAAGGATCATAAGCAGAAAATAGCATTTGGCCTTGAATTCAATAAATACTTAAATGCCTGGTACGTGTTTGCCATCCAATAGGTCATGGGGTGAGTAAGACAGAATTCCTGCTTTTCAGTAAAGAAAAACCTTTCCAAGGACCTTTGCAGGGCTGGGGAATAGGCCAGTGGGTAAGAGTGCTTGCTGTACGTACACACACACACACACACACACACACACACACACACGAGGACCTGAGTTCAAATACCCAGCGCCTATGTATGAAACCATGTGTCACTGCACACACCTGTAACCCCAGCACTGTGGGGACAGAGGCAGAAAAATCACTGGGGCTAGCTCATTGCCTACTGTGTAGCTCCCACTTCAGTGAAAATACCCCTGTCCCAAGAGAGTAAGGTACAAAGTTATAGAGCAGGACACCAGTGTCTCTGTTTTCTGCATATGCATGCAGGGGCCAAGACCCACAAACATATCTACAATTACCTGCCACACACGCGCGCGCGCGCGCGCGCGCACACACACACACACACACACACACACACAAACCACCACTACCACATACTACACATATACCACAACACATACATACCATATATATACCACATACCATCCACACACTACAATACACACCACAACATGCATACCACATACCATACACACACATTACAACACACACCACATGTGTACTACATACTCACACCACAATGTACTATTATCATTACACATCACATACATACTCGTGCACACACACCACATATCAATACATACCATCCACACACTATACACACATACAATACAGCATACATACTACATACATACATATCACAAGCACCCACACATCACATCATTACCACACATACCACATTCTCTCTCCCTCTCCTTCTTCACCTCTCCTCTCACTCTCCCCCTCCCCCCCTCCCCCCAACTCCCCCTACCCCCGGTCTCACACATATACACACACACACATACATGTGCTGACAGACTCCCTACCAGGAACAAAACCACATTAGGCTCTTCCTGAGAAGACATTTTAAAAACAGTATCTGTAGTGTTACTGTGGCTTCAAAGAAATGGCTTTGACAGAAGAGGAAATAATTCCAATGGCCTGCCTTCAGTTGAATGAAAACAGAAAGAATTGTTTCCACTTACCTCTGAGCACATGAGGCCAGACAGAGCACAGCTTGCTTTCTTCCCCCACAAATGAATCTCTACCAATAATGGCAAATCAACCAACCTTTATCCAGAGCCCGCAGTGTGGCAGAGGCAGTCCCGGGGTGTGGGGTCTCAGAGAAACGAAATAGCCTATAAATAACATGCACAAGCCAGGAACTCATAATGCGGATGTGCTCGATTCACGAGTTCCATACGGGAAGGGCACATCCTATGGTGACAAGATTTTAGATGTGTGGAGCTAAAGCAGACCCAAAGGTGAACTGCAGGAGCGCTTGAGAAAGCAAATTCAATTCTGTGAGAAAGGCCAAATAAATCTGAGTTTCTTGAGGAAAACACAGGACTGACTTGCTGTGTCCTCATGGTCTGGCAGGCTTGCTCTCTTCCTTTTCATAAAAGCTCTCCCATGAGAAAATGGAACAAAATTAAAAGATTTAATTTTTTTTGATTCAGAGTACCTTGTTTGGTTCCCCCCCACCCCCAACCCCACCCCCTGAGGACCAAACCCAGGGCCTTTCTTTCGCTAGACTAGGCAAGGGCTCTACCACTGAGCTAAGTCACCAACCAGAGCATATATGGGCTGGTCCAAAGTCCCTGGCTCATATAGCAGAGGTGTATCCGGTCTGGCGTCAGTGGGAGAAGATGTGCTTAGAGGCGCCAGGGAAGAGGTCTGGGGGCTTGGGATGAGCACCCTCTTGGAGGCAAGGGGGAGGAGGAATGAGATGAGGAACTGTGGAAGGGAGACTGAGGAGGGGCCACGGCTGGAATGTAAACAAATAAAATAATCTAAATTTTTTAATTTTTTTATTGGATATATTCTTTATTTATATTTCATTTCCCTTTTCCTGGTTTTCTGTCCCCCAAAAGTCCCACATGCCCTTTCCCTCCCCCTGTTCTCCCATCCACCCCTTCCCACTTCCCTGTTCTGGCATTCCCCTACACTGATGCATTGAGCCTTTCCAGAACCAGGGTCCACTCCTTCCTTCTTGTTGGACATCATTTGGTATGTGGATTGTGTCTTTGGTGTTCCAAGATTCTAGGCTAATATCCACTTATCAGTGAGTGCATACCATGGGTATTCTTTTGAGACTAGGTTACCTTCACTTAGTATGATGTTCTCCAACTCCATCCATTTGTCTAAGAATTTCATGAATTCATTGTTTCTAATGGCTGAATAGTACTCCGTTGTGTATATAGACCACATTTTTTTATCCATTCCTCCGTTCAGGGACATCTGGGTTCTTTCCAGCTTCTGGCTATTATAATTAAGGCTGCTATGAACATAGTGGAGCATGTATCCTTACTACATGCTACGGAATCTTCTGAATATATGCCCAGGAGTCATATGGCAGGGTCCTCCGGAAGTATCGTGTCCTGTTTTCTGAGGAACCAGACTGATTACCAGAGTGGTTGTACCAGCTTGCAGTCCCACCAGCAGTGGAGGAGTGTTCCTCTTTCTCCACATCCTCGCCAACACCTGATGTCTTCTGAGTTTTTAATCTTAGCCATTCTGACTGGTGTGAGGTGAAATCTCATGGTTGTTTTGATTTGCATTTCCCTAATGACTAATGATGTTGAACATTTTTAAAAATTGGTCTTTTGATTCATTCAGTTAGAGTCTATAACATGAGCACCTACCGTGTTGCCTAACCCAAAAGGCAGCTGCAGAAACCAAAGATAAGTAAAACACAGTTGGGCCAATAGGTGACATTTTCTTAGTCATAGAAAATAATCCTTTGGATGAGCCGGTGATAAAAACAGAGACCTGGCTGAAAGCATGTGATGCGAATGCTCAGAAGCCGACAGATTGTAGATATGAGATCCTTGTGATCAAAGGGTAGCATGATGTGACCCATAGGCAGATGGTGGCTTATAAAGCCCAAGGAGGGCACTGTCTTGGAATGGGGTATTCAATTTTCATTGGGCGTGTTAATCAGGTTAGCCAAAAGGGGGATAGCTGGACCTCGGTAGTCAGCCCCAGAAGGAGGACATGGCCACATAAGGCGAGAGCTTGGCTAGGCTTTGGGGATGTAGTTTAATGTTTTTTTTTTTTTTTAGCAAAGCAGATGGAAAGGAGAGAAGAGCAAGGCCTGCCACATTCAAGGTGGCCAGAGGCCCTTCAGGATCAAGAAGCAATAAGAAGGCGGCGAAGAGGAGGGCTGGCTCTCTCCCTCTGAAGCATGCCGTGCACCTGTGCCCTTTGTCTGTGTCAAGGATGTTCTCGTCTCCATGGTGCTTCAGAATTGAAAGTTCAGAATTGAAAGATGAGCCATCTTTGGCTTCATCTTCCTCTATTACCAATGAATTCATGTGCTAATAATGTTCTATAGACCTATTGTTTGCCGGTCACAGTTTTGAGGTTAGGGTGTAATAATACTTTTTGTCCATTTAGACCAGTTTTAACCCCATAGGAATTAGGCTCGTGTTCTAAAAGAGATTTCATTTAGGTCATTGTGGATATATGTGCAGTAGTATAATGTAAGACAGGAGATCTCACACACTTGACCTTGGTGATATTTTGTAAAACTAAATTGTATCACCACCAAGGTATTGTCATTATAGTAAATCACCTTGTTCAGCATTCCCAGTTCTATCTGTAGTCATTGGTGGGGGGATTAGTTCTAAACTGTTTTATGGCCAGTGTGGGTTCATATATCCACCACCACTGCCAAGATATTTAACAGTTCAACCACCATTAGGAAAATATGTATCCCATGTTATAACTCTTAACCCCTGGCAACCACTGTTCCCCATTTCTAAAACTTTTTTTCTTTAAAAAAAAAAAATAAATAAAAAACTTTGTCTTTTCAAAAATGTTGGTGTATGATGTAATAAAATTGCCAGAGATTAGCAGTACAAACCATATTAGCTTATCAAAGTATTGTATGTACCAATAGCTTGTGCCTCGGTGTTGCCCAGTAGGATCCCATGAAATATATTCACCTCCTACCTATACCTCTTGAATATTAAGATATCTGCATGCACTACCACTATGCCAGCACGCATGCATTTTCCTATAAGCATATACTTTTGTTGAGATAAATGGCAGAAAAAGTAACTGCTGAGTTACATACCAGTTGAAGGTCTCAAAAGAAATGACCCAACATTTTCAGATTGGCCCTGCATTTCATAGTAGTGCCAATAGTGTACCCAGGTGACCAGGGCTGTCAGTATTCACCAACATTTGGTATTGTCTCGAGTTTTTAATGTGGTCATTTCAATGGGTATGTAATGTCATGAACCTACTTTTATTGAAGATAGGATTTTTTTTGTCTAGGAGTTGGAAATAGCAACCAAGTTCAGACAGCAATATAGGAAAATGTTAGACCAATGGAAATTGTCATAAGAAAACATCCACACCTGAGGTCCTGCTTGAGCAGGCCTTCAGAAATGAGAGACGAGGAGAGAAGTACGAGATTTACAAGAAGGAAGTACGAGATTTACAATCGCGGGGTATGCCAGAGTACGGGAGCGGAGGCGAAGTGCGGCGTGGTGACCCTGCTTGTATGGAAGGAGCAGAAAGGTGAAGTGAAGAGAGAAGATTCGAGACCCTTTGTCTCATGCCAGGGATTTCAAAGCGTCCCTTGGGTAAATGGGAACCCTGTGATCAGCTAAGGACGATGGCAGAGCTGCATCCAGTCAGTTTCCACAGCTGCCGACTGTACTTCATGCTGCCCTCCATATTTAAACCTCTCTTACATTCACTCCGCAGCTTCAGAATCTCACCTCCTTCCACTAAACCAACCCTAAGTCGTTCATCTAAATCCATTTATTTTTATAACTCCTGTGGTTATGTTATTTCTCTTCTCCAAAACCTTCATGGGCTTTCCTCTCTTTGTGGAAGAAAGCCTGAGTATGGGTACATTCAAGAAAGCCATGACCCTCCTCCTCCATGTAGAACTAGAAACTCGGGTTTTATGTTCAACACCAGCTGATTTCTCTTCTCCATGAGGCTGATGGATTTTCCAAGTTCTTAGCTAAAAACGTGAATTTCCTGTGCCTGTTCTTTCACCTGCACCAAGGTTCCCCCTCTTTAAGAAGTCAAGGGTGCTGCTCACCGGCTTGTTCCTCATGACTGGCTCAGCCTGCTCAGGACCACCAGCCCACAGTGGGCTAAGCCCTCCATCACTAATTAAGAAAATTCCCTGAGCACTTGCGTACAGCCCAATCTCACTGAGGCATTTTCTCACTGAGGGTCTGTCCTTTCGGGTAACGTTAGCTGTGTCAAGTTGACATGAAACCATGCAGCACAGCATCAAAGTTTTATTTTCTCTCCTACTATCAGATCTATCAGACAGAGTTCTCACAGACGCAGAAAAGAGAGTTGTCCTTCAACAGTGTCACTCACGTGAGACACTTTCCAAACACAGTGCCTCAGATGACAGCACTCATCACACGGAGGTCAAAGTGACTGTTTCATTACCTCCAAGATGTGGCCAAGCCTTCTCTACCAGCTTTCATTTAACCACAACAAAATGTCAGAAATCTTAGAACAAATATATAATGAGAAACTTATTCCATGCTGACGGGCCAATGAATACATGGAGATTTATCAGAAAAAAACTAGACCTCCCTTGCCACGTTTCAATTTATAAAAATCATTCTCTAAACCAAGGCCAACTAAATGTCATCTTTCCCTCTGATCCAGTCCGCAATGCTGGTTCTGCAACACGCCATGGCGCCGCTGTATCTCTAGTTTAAAGGAAGGAATATATGTTACTCTAACCTAACGTGTTTTAAATAAATGTCACAAATATACAAAGTCTAAGACAGAATTTCTGGGGTCTCTTCTCCCCTTGGTAGTCACCGGGAGCTGATTGCTGGGATCTATTTAGCTACTTAGAGTTCTCATAAAAGTTAGGTTATTGTTTGTTTTTCTTTCCTCCAGCTGAGCAGACATTCTTAATTTTGAAAGAAAATAGAAATCATACCTGTTATGATTCTTATTCAAAATTATAGCCAGCATTTAAAGTGCATCTTTTGATTCCTTTAATCAGATTTTACCCATTTACCAGAAGCACCAGACAACATAACAAAAATAAACTTCTCACTACACCAGGAAGGATTGGGATTTTTTTTTCCAGAAATTCCAACCCATACTTACTTAGTTGATACATAGAGATTTCCTCTGAGCTGACTACTTTCTCCCTCTTGTTGGGAAATGGTTCTAATGCTTTGTCCTAATTCAGCCCCAAATATCAGTCCAAACACTAAAGGTCCCTGTCCCCAGTTGGTTTTTGATTGATCAACAAAGGGCCAACAGCCAATGGCTGGGAAGGATGAAAGAGGTGGGACTTCAAAGTTCCCAGGGGAAGAACAGGGAGGAGGAAGAAAGGGCTGCCAGGAGAAGCGGTAGGACAGACCACACTGGGAAGGAATTGGAGGGAATGATGACCGAAATTTAGGTACAAGAAGGAAAGTGGCCTCGGAAGTGTCTTGGGTAGCAAAGATAGAGGGCCTCCCAGAAGGAGCCAGGGAAGCAAAGATAAAATATGGATGTAGGAGTTGTTAAGCCAGCCACACCAGAGGGAAGTGTTTGCTGGCCATGGGCATATTCGGAACACCCATTGAGCTAGTCAAGGCATATCAAAATTAAGCCAGGGTGTGTGTGTGTGTGTGTGTGTGTGTGTGTGTGTGTTTCACAAATTCAGAGAGCTCGCAGGCATGTGCACACATGCCAAAGCAGTTTAACAAATTAACCACTACGCCCTCTTTTCTGATTAGAAAAAGAAACACAAAGAATATTAAACCATTAGGTGTCTCAAAGGCAGTGAGTGGCGGCTGTCAAAGGGAAGCTTTACCGACTGTATCACACACAGTCTACAGCGTGGGGTTGAGGATTCGAATAGCCACACAGGTGATGGCTCCTAATCAGATAATATTATTAAATGTTTGCTTTTGTTTGCTTTGTCCTTTGCCATTAAGATTCAAGAGAAATCTGTAGAAATTTTAGGGAGAGTTCACAGGAAGGGCATGGCAGAGCATACTGGAGTGAAGGGTAAGCAAGGGTAGAAAAGCCATAGCAGAGACACCCAAAGCTTTCAGAAGATGTGTTTTGTCAGGAGCCATAATGGAACAAGGTAATATACTAGCAGGTGATCATCCTGAAATGGTCTGCTTTGGATTATTATATAATCTGCCACAGGTGAGCCCTCATTAAGCAAGGCTGCGAGGGACTCATTTTAGGAAAGATTCCTGCTATTATTATGCTTTTCCTGTTATTACTAAACATATATAAGGACCAATAGTAATAGCACACCCCTTTGGAGCAGATCTCTGCAGATCCACAAAGATTTACTGTCTTATAGTGATGCTATGAGGACAAATAGGTGACTTAAGTTTTAATGATGATCCTATAAGAATTCCTAAAATTATGCCTGTAATTATTAAGCTCTTTTATAATGGGACTGCTATTAGGTCCTTTTCTGATAGTCAAAACTGCAGTGAGAACTCTGCCAGTCTCCCAAGTGTCACCAGTTAATTGCTCTTAGATGGCCACCAGACTTTCTCCTACTCAGAGCACATTCCAAGAGGCTGTTAGACATTTAACTAAAGGTCATAACAAGGGAGATAACTATTTATTATAGGTGTTAGGACAGAAGATAAATATTGACTGGATTTATCTATACAAAACTTCACTAATAACTTAGTTATGGTTTTAAATTTTCAATGAACCTGTAGAGCTTAGACAGGTGATAAATGTTTAACTAGATAGTTATTTCTAATGGATATGCATGTAAACATTCTCTGTTGTAAACTTCTATTTCAAGTTATGATTTGAATTTTTGTGTCAACTTGTGATGAACTTTGTAACATGTGATCATGTATTCTGGAAGATGTTTAAGGGCTGAGGACAAAGTCAGAACAGAGGAACTTAGGTGAGAGGAACAGAGGTGAGAATAACTGAGCTGAGAGAGGAACTGAACTGAGGAGAAGTTTTTAGTCAGAGGAGAACAAAATTAAAAGAATGCAGAGTGGAATAACTTAGAAACCATAGGTAATATAAAATAACTAAGAGAATAACAATGTGCAGGATGCAGAAGGAAAGAGGAAAAAAAGAAGAAGTTGCAGAGAACAGAAGGAGCAGGCAGGCTTCTCCTTACTATGGGACAGAACAGGTCCTATGGTAAGTTCAAAGCAGGCTTGGTCTTATTAAAAGGAACAAAGTTTTTTTTTTCTTACAAACATGGTTTTAATTCACTTAGCATTAAAAGGGTGGAAGCTCTTTCTTTCTCTATGCAATAAATATTGGAACTCATTTTTCATTCAGAATGAGTGAGTTCTTTCTGTACCAGTGCTTGGTCTTTTGCTCCATATACATATGTAAGTATGGATGTGTGTATAAGTATGTAATTGTGAGAATGCATGCAAGCTGGGCCCAACTGAATTTGTATGGAACCATATAAGTGAGAACTCTGCATGTTTGAAGCTATATATGAACTTATGTGAGATTATGTATATTTATTTTATTTTATTATATTTAAAAACATATGTTTTTCCTTCTGCAAGTGTTATTCTCTTCTAGTTCAATAGAAATTTGTTGCTCCAAACTTCCCCCTAGCTTGACAAGCAAGAGGCATCTGGACAATGGGGAAAAAGCTCTAGCAATTAATCCTTTACTTAATCTCCTGCTGTTTTAGGATGAGGTGCTAAGTGCCTGAGACTGCAGTCTCTGGCTTCAGTGGAACACAGAAGGCAGGTCAGCTACAATAGCATAGTAACTTAGACTTAGATAATAAAACTTTTTATTATTATACAGCAACCCTAAATATCACGTAAGACAAAGTCTTACCCCAGAATTTTGTAAGACCAAGTCTTACCTGCCCCTTCCCCCCCACCCCCTACCCTCATGCTCTTCCCTCATCCTCCACTGCCTCAAGAAGAAGCTACAGAAAGAAGAACACCCCATGCTTGGGCTGTTTCCCAGTACTATTTCATATAAAAGTGTAGAGAGAATAAATTCAGCAGAAAATAACAGAAAGCCATCAGAAACCTGATATTGAAGGTCTGATAGAATTCTGCACTAAAACCATCTGGTCCTGTGCTTATTTTGGTTGGAAGACTTTCTATGACTCCTTCTATTTCTTTGGGGGTTATGGGTCTGTTTAGATGATCTATTTGATCCTGATTTAATTTTGGTATTTGGTATCTGTCTAGGAAATTGTCCATTTCCTCCAGATTCTCCAGTTGTGTTGAGTATAGGCTTTTGTAGTAGGATCTGATGATTTTTTGAATTTCCTCAGTTTCTGTTGTTATATCCCCCTTTTCATTTCTAATTTTGTTAATTTGAATACTGTCTCTGTGCCCTTTGGTAAGTCTGGCTAGGGGTTTATCTATCTTGTTGATTTTCTCAAAGAACCAGCTCCTGGTTTTGTTGATTCTTTGTATGGTTCTCTTTGTTTCAACTTGATTGATTTCAGCCCTGAGTTTGATGATTTCCTGTCTTCTACTCCTCCTGGGTGAAATTGCTTCTTTTTGTTCCAGAGCTTTCACATGCGCCATTAAGTTGCTAGTGTATGCTCTCTCCTGTTTCTTTTTGGAGACACTCAGGGCTATGAGTTTTCCTCTTAGCACTGCTTTCATTGTGTCCCATAGATTTGGGTATGTTGTACCCAGATGGTTTTAGTGCAGAATTCTATCAGACCTTCAAAGAAGTCCTAATACCAATACTCTTCAAACTATTCCACAAAATAGAAACAGAAGGAACACTACCCAACTCATTCTATGAAGCCACAATTACCCTGATACCAAAATCACAGAAAGATCCAACTAAGAAAGAGAACTACAGGCCAATCTCCCTTATGAATATTGATGCAAAAATACTAAATAAAATACTTGCCAACCAAATCCAAGAACACATCAAAACAATCATTCACCATGATCAAGTTGGCTTGATCCCAGGGATGCAGGGATGGTTCAATATACGGAAACCCACTACATAAACAAACTCAAAGAAAAAAACCACATGGTCATCTCATTGGATGCTGAAAAAGCATTTGACAAAGTTCAGCATCCTTTCATGCTAAAAGTCTTGGAAAGAACAGGAATTCAAGGCCCATATCTAAACATAGTAAAAGCAATTTACAGCAGACTGATAGCCAACATCAAAGTAAATGGAGAGAAACTTGAAGCAATCCCACTGAAATCAGGGACTAGACAAGGCTGTCCCCTCTCACCATGTCTCTTCAATATAGTACTTGAGGTACTAGCTAGAGCAATTCGAGAACATAAGAAAGTCAAAGGGATACAAATTGGAAAGGAAGAAGTCAAACTATCACTATTCGCAGATGATATCATAGTATACTTAAGTGACCCAAAAAACTCCACCAGAGAACTCCTACAGCTGATAAACAACTTCAGCAAAGTGGCTGGTTATAAAGTCAACTCAAGCAAATCAGTAGCCTTCCTATATGCAAAGGATAAGCAGACCGAGAAAGAAATTAGGGAAATGACACCCTTCACAATAGCCACAAACAATATAAAGTATCTTGGTGTGACTCTAACCAAACAAGTGAAAGATTTATATGACAAAAACTTCAGGTCTCTGAAGAAGGAAATTGAAGAAGACCTAAGAAAATGGAAAAATCTTCCATGCTCATGGGTTGGCAGGATTAATATAGTTAAAATGGCAATCTTGCCAAAAGCAATATACAGATTCAACGCAATCCCCATCAAAATTCCAACTCAGTTCACAGAGTTAGAAAGAGCAATTCTCAAATTCATCTGGAATAACAAAAAACCCAGGATAGCTAAAACTATCATCAACAGTAAAAGAACTTCTGGGGGAATCAATATCCCGGACCTCAAGCAATACTACAGAGCAGTAGTGTTAAAAACTGCATGGTACTGGTACAGTGACAGGGAAGTGGATCAATGGAATAGATTTGAAGACCCAGAATTGAACCCACACATATATGGCCAATTGATATTCGACAAAGGAGCTGAAAACATCCAGTGGAAAAAAGATAGCCTTTTCAACAAATGGTGCTGGCTCAACTGGAGGTCAACATGCAGAAGAATGAGAATTGATCCACTCTTATCTCCTTGCACTAAGCTCAACTCCAAGTGGATCAAGGACCTCCACATAAAACCAGACACACTAAAACTAATAGAAAAAAAACTGGGGAAGACCCTTGAGGACATTGGCTCAGGGGGAAAATTCCTGAACAGAACACCAATCGCTTATGCTCTAAGATCAAGAATAGAAAGATGGGAACTCATAAAATTACAAAGTTTCTGTAAGGCAAAAGACACTGTCAAAAGGACAAATCGGCAACCAGCAAATTGGGAAAAGATCTTCACCAACCCCACATCCGACAGAGGGCTAATATCCAATGTATACAAAGAACTCAAGAAGTTAGACCCCAGAAAACCAAATAACCCTATCCAAAAATGGGGTACAGATCTAAACAAAGACTTTTCACCTGAAGAAATTCGGGTGGCTGAGAAACACCTTAAAAAATGTTCAACATCATTAGTCATTAGAGAAATGCAAATCAAAACAACCCTGAGATTTCACCTCACACCTGTCAGAATGGCTAGGATTAAAAACTCAGAAGATATCAGGTGTTGGAGAGGATGTGGAGAAAGAGGAACACTCCTCCACTGCTGGTGGGACTGCAAGCTGGTACAACCACTCTGGAAATCAGTCTGGCGATTCCTCAGAAAACTGGAGATGATACTTCCAGAGGATCCAGCCATACCACTCCTGGGAATATACCCAGGAGATTCCCCAGCATGCAATAAGGATACATGCTCCACTATGTTCCTAGCAGCCTTATTTATAATAGCCAGAAGCTGGAAAGAACCCAGATGTCCCTCAACGGAAGAATGGATACAAAAAAATGTGGTATATATACACAATGGAATACTATTCAGCCATTAGAAACAATGAATTCATGAAATTCTTAGAGAAATGGATGGAGCTGGAGAACATCATACTAAGTGAGGTAACCCATTCAAAAGAATGCCCATGGTATGCAGTCACTGATAAGTGGATATTAGCCTAGAATCTTGGGACACCAAAGACACAATTCACATACCAAATGATGTTTGACAAGAAGAAAGGAATGGACACTAGTGCTGGAAAAGATCAAAGCATCAGTGTAGGGGAATACCAGAACAGGGAAGTGGGAAGGGGTGGATGAGGGAGCAGGAGGAGGGAAAAGGGCATGTGGGACCTTAGGGGGGTGGGGAAACAAAAAAGGGAAATGAAATGTAAATATATAATATATCCAATAAAAAATGTTTTTGAAAAAAAAAACCTGATATTGGTTCAAAAACAGAAACAAAACCTAATGCAGATCTAATCGCTCACCATCTGATTAATGTGTTCAGTTTATACCACTCTCACCCCTGACACATTTCCCTTTTATAATAAACCAAAGAAGCTTTTTAAAAAGTTACAAATAGCTCTGTGTGGCCCACTGAAGCATTCAGCTTCAGGGACGGCATACCTTCTCTCGGTGACTCTTGAGTAGAGCCTGCCTTCTCTAAGTATTGAAGCAGCGTGAAGATCCCATCAACCATAAGCATGCATGAATACCCTAGGACTATGAATCCATCAAGAGTCTAGATGTCCGACTTCCTGTGTGTCAAGTGACCCTCCTTGTCAAGGCTGTATCAGCTGTGATATTCCAGAGGCTGATCCTTGACCACAGTTGACTTCTGAGGATGCTGGCAGTATTAGACACTCTCTTCATAAATTAAACAATTCTTTAAGATATCATTAAAGAAATCCCTAACCAGATCTAGGAAATAGAACAGCTCCAGTTAAACTGCACAACTCAACCAAGCTCTTCCTTCTACTTGTAAGATGTATGTACCGAACAAAGATTTATAAATGAAAGGTAACAGCACTAACAGAGCCATATTTATTTAAACAATTTTTTTTCACATCCTTAGATAGTCTGTCACCTAAGACTTGTTTAGTCTAAAAGCAAGCCCAATCATGAATGTGGTAATTGTGGCCAGTATTCTGGCCTCTTAAGGCTCACTGGGCCTCGGAGAGCACCCTGAGTCAGCCTTGTGGTCTACAGGGAGGAGGTGAATTAGGGCTGAGTCTAAAGCTCAGCTCCATGAAGTGCGTGTGGCCCCACATGGACAAACAGCTAATAGAGCTGAGTCATGGCTGTCCATAAACCAAGCCAGACCAAACCAAGGTCTCATTCCCAAGCTGAAGAGCCTCCCCAGTACTCGCAGCAGGCCCAGCTTGGCTCTGATATGCATAGGATGCCTGGAACAGAGCCCATGGCTTTGCATCGTTCCAAGGCCTCCCAGGTAGCAAGTACACTCCTAGAGACATAAATGAGAGCATGAACTAGAATGCTGAGTGACAGGTGGGGGAAGACAGTGCTCCATCCCTCATCACGGAGAGAAAGGGATTCTTTCCGCATCTGTATTGTCAACTAGGTGTCTAAGTCCAACTTGGATCTTACTCTTTCCTCTTCTGTATCTTGGCTCCGTGAATGGCTTTTCCCTTCTGGAATCTTCCACAATTTTCTTTTAATCCTTCCTGACTGAAATTCAAAAACAGAAATGGCTAGATAGGAACTCCTTTTTAACCTAAAGACTAAATAAAGCCTTTGGCCCCAGGGAACTTTACCTTCTTGCTTGTTGCATATTCCATTTGGGCTGGGGGGTGGGGGGGCTCTCACCAGATAGTTCTGAATATATAAAATCCTTGGGCTTTAATTCTTCATCTTTCGTCAACCACCACTCTGCACTGGGGAGTCTGCCCGGGCTTGTGCTTTTGCCTTCAGCAGCATTCACCCTGCTCTCCCCTGCGACCATTAGATTGGTTTTTATCTTGCCAATCAAATTTTTCTCTTCTAGGACTACTCTGATCTCTAAGTTTCCCCCCTTCCTAGCTGTTTCCCCCTCTTTCTCTTCTACCTTCTTCCTTATGTTCGTTCACCCTTTTCCTCTTTCCTTCTCTCTTTTTTTTAAATTTTTATTTTCTATATTCTATGTTTACATTCCAAAGGCTTTCCCCTTTCCCAGTTCCCACCCACCATACTTCCCATAGTTCCTCTCCCCCCCAACTATTCCCCAATCATTCCCCCTCCCCCCTCTGTTTCTTTACTAAACTGGATGCAATCTTTACAGGCCCAGGGTCCTCTCCTTTCTTCTTCTTGGGAATCATTTGACTTGCTATTTGTGTCTTGAGTATTTAGGGCTTCTGGGCTCATTAATATCCACTTATCAGTGATTGCATTTCATGTGTATTCTTTTGTGATTGGGTTAACTCACTCAGGATGATATTTTCCAGGTCTAACCATTTACCTACAAATTGCATGAATTCATTATTTTTAATTGCTGAGTAGTATTCCATTGTACAAATATACCACATTTTCTGTATCCATTCCTCCTTTGAGGGATATTTGGGCTCCTTCCAATTTCTGGCTATTATAAACAAGGCTGCTATAAACATAGTGGAGCATGTGTCTTTATTGTATGCAGGGGAATCCTCTGGGTATATGCCCAGGAGTGGTATGCCAGGGTCCTCTGGAAGTGACATGCCCAATTTTCTGAGGAACTGCCAAACTGATTTCCAGAGCGGTTTTACCATTTTGCAATCCCACCAACAGTGGAGGAGTGTTCCTCTTTCTCCACATCCTCGCCAGCATTTGTTCTCTCTTAATGATGATAGCATCTTAGCTCTCTCAAAAGATTTTTAAGGTGTTTCTTTGATTAAGTTTCTATTTGTTGCTTGTTGTAAATTCTTTACAATTTGTATTTATGGTCCCTTTACTTAACCCTAATAATAGTGATCTTTCCCCTGGTTTACAACCAAATCTCTGATGATACATGAATTTTTTAATACAGCTGGTACATTGAACACTACAGTGACCAAGTTCAGATGTCCTACTGGGTTTCATCTTCTTCCTTAATTTAATTAATTAATTTATTTTTACATGCAACTTTATACTAGGTTTCATCTTTGAGTGAAAATTCTGCCAGATGAGTAAGTTGGCTCAACTGGACAGAGTCCTTTAAGGTTTGCAGAGTCTAGGCAAGAAGGCAGAAAGGAAGCCAACCTGCTCTCAGTTAACTTAGGAAGATGTTTATTACAGCAAAGAAGTATGTCAGGGTTTCAACTGCTGGCCAAGTAAGCTGTCCTTCATTTTCCAGGTTCAAGAACTTCTCAGATCATTACATCATTTTCTCCCCCCCTTTTTTTGGGGGGGGAGGTGGATCCTTGTTTTGTAGCAATTTCTTCTGAACCGTAACATTTTATTCTAGAGAGAGACTCCTTAAGACTCAGGAAGTAAAGAAAACTTACAAGGCTCAGGAATGTAAGTGTACCTTTTATTCTCCAGATATAATTGTCAACTCTGAAGCTTACTGCTGCATAAGCTCACCCTGTTCAGCTCTTTCTGAACTCTGGATGGCTGGTTAAACTCAGCTTCTCTGGCTCAACATCCTCTCCAAGCTAACTGATTCAAGCTGGCTTCTCTAGGCTTTTCACTGAATTGCTCCGCTTGACCCCAAGCTAACAATTTGTTCTAATCCTCTGGGTCCTTCTCATTCTCTCACCATTCTTTCTTCACGTATAACTTTTCTCTGAAAAATTGTCCCAGTAAAACTGCCACACACACTAACTTTCTCTGTCCTTGTGCTGTCCTCTTAAGTACCATCCTTTTCCTGTCTGTTCTCATGAGAGTTGGGTGTATCCTATCCTGACTCGTTTTGTCAAATCTTTCTCTTATTCAACACCCTGTATGCCTCTAGATTTGATGTCAGTTTCAAACATGGTTACTTCCTTCTACAAACTAGCTGTACCTACATGGTGTGTGCTAAGAGCATGTCTGTATTCCATCCAGATCATACTATAATCCAAGGTGAGTGTGCATTACAGCAGGATCACACAGACTTAGAAGGTCTTCAGATGTGATCCCTTACCAGAGCAGCCATGTTGCTGGATTAAAAATCCTCTACACAGGAAGTTCTTGAAAGTTAGAAGATTCACAAAGCCCTTCCCCGGTGTTATACAAGCAATAACAACTACTGAGAAAAGGAGTCTGTCCAACTGGCTGAGCTGTCTGCACAGCTGTCTGAAAGTCATTCAGGAGTCTCTAAGGATGTGGCTTCTGTGAGTCATCACCATGCTGGGGTGGGCTTTCTGATACAGCTGCATATGAGTCACTCGTGATCCTGTAGTAACCCCCACCTGTGTTCTATAAGTAACTCCCATAAACTCATTGGTTCACCAAGCTGGGCTTTGGTTGAATTGTTTCTTTACTCTATCATGTGAATCAAGGAGTTGCTCATGTTTCTAGAGGGAAAGCAAATGTGATTTTGTTTGCTAATATTTTTCAGGTTTATCTTGATACTAAGTCCCCATCTTCTCAGAATGAAGAGTGGGGAATTACTCACAAGTCACAAGCCAGACCTTCATGTTAACAGCAATGTTAACTATTGGTATGCCGATCATCTAGCTATGACATAAACCCAAAATAAGGGCATTTGTCTCTACTTATCCTCTTTTCAGCCTCCTTCTCAGGGGTAAACAGAATAGACTTTGACTTGGAATAAGGCCTTGTCTTTCATGCATTTATGCACTTAACTTGGTCTTTTGGGTACACATGAGATGCACTCTTCATGGAGAAATGCACCCCCCAAAAAAAAAAACCAAAACCAAAACAAAAAAAAAAAAAAAAAAAAAAACCCTGAACAGGCCGAGCGTGGTGGTGCACGCCTGTAATCCCAGCACTTGGGAGGCAGAAGCAAGTGGATTTCTGAGTTTGAGGCCAGCCTGGTCTACAGAGTGAGTTCCAGGACAGCCAGGGATACATAGAGAAACCCTGTCTCGAAAAACCAAAAAAACAAAAACAAAAACAAAAACAAAAACAAAAACAAAAAAACTGAACAACACTTAAAAGAGTAAGCTGATAAGATGTTCAGAAAAAACAAAATTTCAAACTATGAACAAAATAATATTAAAGCAAGTTGAATTTACTTCTAATATAACAGAAGACTATACTAGAGCTACATAGATAACAGAAATTTCCATTATTACTTATTCAGTTAATTTAGAAGTATTTTCAAATTGGCCAATCACTATAGTACAACTTCTAAAATTATGACTGAATTAAACCACCATTTAAATTAAAATAAAAACTTATACATATGATGGTGGAATATCTTACCATGTATAACCAGTATAGGTTCAGAACCCAGACAAGACCACTCACAATGAAAAGGAGCCTCCTCATGGTAGCCTAATTTTAAAATGTGTTCAGTGCAGTTTGTGTGTGTAATGTCATGTTGACTTTGGGGACAGAAATGAACTATATTGTAATCTTTATTTTACTGTACAGAAATGTATTTCACAACTAAACCACACAGACACAAACCATTTCTAGCAGGAAAGTATAAAAAAATAAATACTGTATTCAGTTATTGAGGCTGTTGATACAAAGTGTCAGAGTGAGGAGGTCAAATGACAGACCTATTCTATTCTTCATAGTTCTAAAGACTAAAGTCCAAGATCAAATTATCATTTGGGGTTTGTTTCTTCTGAAGGATGGGAGGAGAAATCCGTTCCAGGTGTCTCTCCCTTGTCTGTCTAAGAATCTTTAAATGATTGTTTTTATACAGAGTCTCACTCTGTAGCACATACTGGTCTTGAACCAGAAATTTACCTATGCAGCTTCCCAAATGCTGGGATTGCAAGCACATGCCACCATATTTCTACTTGTAAGGAAGCTAGTCCTGCTGAATTGTGACCTACTCTAAATCCTGCAAATAAACGTAACTGTTCTAGTAAAGACTATGATCACCAAATACCAAACTACTGAGATACAAGGGGGTTAGAATTTCAGCATATAGGTTTCAAATTTATTATTATCATTATCGGTAATGGCAGTGGTAGTAGTAGGAGGAATATGCATCGCAGTGCACACACAGTGGAAGTCAGAGGGGCAACCCAAAGGAGCCCATTCTCTCTGTCCCTAGAAATCTAAGAGTTTCCAGGCCCACTCCCAAGCTTTACCTGATAAGCCATCTTGCAGGCTCCAGAGCATATGGACATTTTTCAGTGAATTTAACATGCAACCCAAACGCACAGTTTGTAATTTCTCTAAGTTATGTGTTTGGATATGTGATTTAGGGGTTTCGTTAGCTTCTGCCTTGTTTTCGGTGAGCAATCATGAATACAGAGGAAAAGCAGTACCACTTAATTGAGGGACCAAGGACTTATCAGAGTCACTGTGCCAAGGACCAGCCTCAGCATGAAGAGGGGCCCTGAGGAAGAGGTGTTTGGGAACGGTGAACAATGACTCAGAATCAATTGTGGTTACAAGCCAACTGCTCTGCGTTCTGCTGGAGCTGGCTCTCCAGACAACTGTGTAGATAGCTCAGCTCTTACAGGGAGAACGTTCCCTGATAACATTGGTGTGGAGAAAATATCCCAAAGGAGGAACATAAAATAAATTATGTGCATTATTATATAAACAAGTACCATGCCCACAGCAATTATCAGTACTCCTGGAGACCCACATCCTGCTGGCTCTGCTCTAGAGATGGGAAAACATGTCACACCATCCCTTCCATGGTCATTCAGGACTCAGTATCTGTCATAAGCCCAGAGAAGAATAAGGAATAAGAATAATGAGCTCTTGACTAGAAAAGCAGCAGTGGTGAAGACCTCACCACTTGCCTCAAAATGCCACCAGGAGCTCTAGGTTGAAAAAAATCCAAACTCATTGAGGTTTCTCAATGAACGCATTGCTCCCTTTGACTTTCAATCATTCCTTCTCAAGAGAAGATTCTGGAGATGCTTTGTCTACCTTGGGAAGTGGCCTGTTTCCGGCCTTGTGCTGATAACTCAGCGACCATATCTCCTTTCTTAATCCTTTTAGCTCTCAGTGTCAATCAACACTGAGGCTGGAATGGCCTTCCAGAAGGTCAGAAATAAACAGTGTTTTCCCGTAATCTTGGAGGAGTTAAAATTAAAAGACAAAGAGTTGGATACAGTAAAGCCATATACTACAGAAGTCTTCTCAGAAAGGTTCATGTTTCTAGGTGCATCTTTTGGCGATGAGAGCATCCCTCCAACCCCGCCTTGTATCTCTCAGATTCTTGGCTGCGGTGTTCCTTGCTTTTCTGGGTTTCTCTACGTCTTTTCAACATGAAGGTTGGTTTTTGATATTTGCTCAAGTTGACCTTGCTGGCTAAAATTATGTAGGTGGTTTTCTCCATATCTTTGCTGGTGTATCTGTTCATTTAGGGGAACCCCTTTACCATTCACTGATAGTTTTTTTCTTTCTTGAACTGCCTTGTTTTTACTTACCACACTCCACACTTAGTTGCTTTGAATCTTTGTAGATAGACAGGGATGTGGGCCTCACCAACACATCTAATGACACTCTCCTCTTGGGGTGCTACCTGCAGTTCCCATGGAAGGGTGGCACCAGGGTTAAATGTACTACAAGTCTCACTGAGTGGTTACAAATTTGATTGCTATGGAGAGTTGGAGTGTTGCAGGTTCAGAGAAAAATCAGTCCCTGAATAGCTATTTACTTCCTGGTTTTGCTTGTAGCTTACCATCCTTGTGACTGTTAGATAAGTCATTTTGAAATGGACAGACTCCTAGCTTCCACTAGCACCAAGGCTAAGAATGACATCTGAAACTAAGGCTTATAACACATTTCCTGTTTTGATGTAACTTACTTCCTTCATGTTTCCTTAGTACATCTGAAAAGCGCCATGTTTATGACTTTCTTTGTTCTATTACTATAAAAACTTCCTAAGACTATTACCATGATGGAACACACTATCTGGGATCAAGTTAATCTGCGTTCCCATTGAGGCTGTTCAATGACTCAAATAAAAGAGGTGGTTTTGCACATGAGTATCAGATATTAATCAGACTTCTGATTATTTTATCTTTGGATATTAAGCCTAAAGATCAATTTCTTTGTTTTATTGAATTTTTAGAGTACAAAAATCCATTTCTTACTTGAAAGTAATTCTTTCCCTGTGAGAGAGTAATAGTTTATATATTTAATATACATAACTTACCCATATTTCCATGCAACCTTGGTAGACCTAGGAAGTTATTTATTGGGATTAAATGTCTGGATATTTGACAGCTTTTAGAACATTTATAAACAAGTATACAGGCATGCCTAATTCATAGCAAGCACTCAATGAAGTTACATGCCCATGTTTTCCATCCACACAAGCACCTCCAGCATTAACTGGAGGAGCATTAATTTTTCAGTGGGGAATGTAAACCTTCAGCTCCCTGTGTTTCTGCATATCAGTGCAGAGCTAAGGATTTCCTGGAGATCTTGGATATCGGTCTAGTCTTCTCTTCAGCGTGCAAGCATACATGCTTCCATTCTAAAATGAAATGTCTAAAGCTGTTCTAAATCTATTGTGTGTCTACAGGTGGTAACTGAAGAAATAGCACCATTAATCAATCATCACGTAGGGCCTGCCCCCACAATAGTCTACTTGGATCAAGTAGCAAAAAGTACAGGAGGAGCCATGAGACCTAAAACGCTCTGAGTTTATCTGTCTACACAAAGCCAAAGGGTAATTCTGAGGACTACATAGCGATAGATGGAAATCAAGCACGTGGGAGCTTCTAGTCCATGGCTCACAAGCTAATCCCCAAGCTTACTTCAGTGGAAAAAAAAAAAGATGAACAAGGCTTAGGGAGTAACAATAGCAGCTGTTACACAGCTTCAGAGGAAGGCTTTGTTTCCTTCCAGCAGACATGGATTTGAAGGCAAAGTTTGAACAATCTGAGTATATTGGAAAAGGAAGTTTCTTACACGTTTTCAGGGCCAACGCTGCCTAAGACAGATCTGGGACTTAGAAGCTGCTGTCATCAGATTAGGACTGCCCTGGCCCATCTGGCAAGCTCACTCTTCTCCAAAGGCAATGTGTCACACGTCCTTAGACAGGCACCACTGCACCTTCAGTTGCTCATTTAAAGTCCTGTCATCGGTGTGCGGCATCACCATGCACTTCTGATATTATGTCGTCTGACACTGGGCAGAGAGCGGGCTGACACTAAGGACTTTTCCCCTGAGCTGCGGGCACTTGGCCCATACTTTCTAACCATGATGAAGCGGCTCGTGGACATCTGTGTACAGGGCAGCTGTGTTAGTCATGCCCGTGGGTGCTCCCAGCCCCCACAGTATTCATATCTCCCCTTGTCATAAATTGTCATTCTTGGCTTTACCTCAGTTGGGCCAGTATTTCATGAGAGTGAGTCAGAGTCTGAGGTCCTGATCACTCCTGGGAAGTGCAGGTCTTTGGGACTTCTGAAACTAGGACTCAGCTGGCCTTTCTCTCTCGGTGACTCTACAGAGGGATGTCTGCTGACATCTGTTCTGTGCCTGAAGCTCTGATTCTTTTCCTTCCCCTCCCCCCTGTTGTAAGCTCATTCTATCCCAGACTTTTACGGAAGAGTGCAAGAGGGTTTCCTGGAGACCCATGGTTTTGTTGAGTTTGCAATTGTTGCTACTAGAGACTGTGGTCATGTGATGAACCCAAACCAGGGTCCAGTTTTTCCTTCTCCAGCCAACTGGATCTAGAAACATTCGGCACTTGGTGGCTATTTAAGCGGCTTCTTTATGTATCTAAGGAATTTTCTCTGATATGTACAACCTTGCTTGAGACCCTCCCAGGAGATCCCTGCACTGTCCCTGCCCAGACCTGCTACCAAAGCCAAGTCACTTTGTCTCATGAGTCTGGCTTGACAACATGAATCTGGATTCAATAAAGAAGTTTTATGCTGGTCTGTCCAAAAATCAACCCCACAAATGATTAAACTTTTCTCAATTTGTCTTCCAAACATGAACTGAGCTTCTCTTCTCGGTGATTTATTTTGGCAAGATGCAAGCATGACAGGCCAGGAGCATGCTGGGTAGGATCCCATCATTAGCCCTCAGAGAGGTGACTCAGCTCACTTGTTATTGACCTTTGGCCTTTGACCAAATATATAGAAATGTTTGCTAGTTGACAAAATGTACTAAACATGTTCGGGAAAGAGAGAGGGATGAAGAAAAAGAAAGAAATACATAAATAAATACAGTCCCTTTGGCTTACTAGTCAGAGTAAATGTTACATATCAGGCCCAAATAGGGGTTGAAATTGTTCAGTGTTGTGTTATTTTTGTAAGCTCCTTTCTAAAAGTACATTCCCCAAGGGCATGTATTACATTTCAGGATACCAAGAAGGAAAATCATTGGGTTATTTAGTAGTTACCTTTTCAAAATCATCATCTCTCTAATGCCGGAGTTAGCATCTGCATCATAATAAAGAGTCTACCTTTAAAGAAAACAGAGAAGAGTTTCTATATAAAGCAGGGCCTACCAACCACCTCAAGTGCAAGTGGTTATGTTGCCCGAGAACATGTTTAGATTGTCTCCATTTTGGAAAGCCAGTCTTTCTGAAAGTTACACAAATAGTACACAGCTAATGAACAACAGCATTTCCTTTTATGGTTTGGCTTGTCTAGATGTCCTGCTTAATATAGATGTTTCAACTAATAATCACTTTTATGTGGATGAAGCACCTCATACTGTCAGATACATCTGAACATATACATGTAAAATGAAAGAATTTACACCTAGTATGACTTTATTTATTGGACCTCTTTTACATGAAAAAAAGAGTGCTTTGTAGTAGAATACTACCAATTTCTAGTAACTAAAAGAAGACACACACATACACACACACACACATACACACACACACACACATACACACACACACACACACACACACACACACACCAGAGCACAATTATGAAAATAGTAATGGATATCAAGAGAATTACAAGTTAGGTGGCAAATGGCTTAAAGATAATAAAAACATTTTGATCACGGTTTAAAGCTTTTATGTTTTATTTTCTCATGCAATACATCCTGCAATACATCCTGACTGAGGCTCTTCCTCCCTCCGCTCCTCCCAGACCACCACTCACACCTCCCCTGTTCCCCAGATCCACTCCCCACTCCAACCTTTAGATAAGAGCAGGCCTCCCAGGGACATCAACCAAACACTGCACAACATACAATTATATTAATAAGATGAGCCTAGTCACAAACTCTCACATCAAGGCTAGATGAGGCAGCCCAGTGGAAGGAAAAGGGTCTCTCATGGCCAGGCAAAAGAGTCAGGGACAGCCCTATTCCCACTAATAATTCTATAGAAGAATAGGCAATGAAAGCTTTAACTTCAGTGCAACTCAGCAGGCCATGTTCCCATAAACCAAGTACATGGTCACAGAGAGCACCTGAGACAATGGTGAAATCCACGGCAGCCTGCAGATGAGTCTCAGACTGTTCTGATCTCCAGAACTCTGGAAACTTTCAAGAACTTCAGTGAGCAAGTCATACATGAAGCCAGACTCCGTAGCTACATCAGAGAACTTCAGGTTCCTACTCTCCAGTTGGGGAACCACACCTCGCCTAATACAGCCCAAATACTAAAACAGAGGGCTCTAGACCAGAGCACCATGCTCATAGCAGGCTGGGGTGAAGCGTCTTGCTAGAAACTCTAGGATTGATGTTGTCACCATGAGAAACAGTGAAAGCCTCCAATCCACTCTCCTCCCAGATCCACCATGATGAAGGTCCCCACAGGAAGGAAGTTGAACACTGTGTCACAGGGAAAACCCCAGAAAGGAGGAAGAGGCTGCTGGCAGCGTAGTGACAGGCCCCAGCCTGTGTCATCCAAACACTCTGATGTGGTTGACAGTGCCTCAGCTTTCCTCTGACATATGAACAGTTAAGGGTAACCAGGCGCCTAAGAAATGTGAGAAACAGAGGTATGAACTGCCTTGCTGGGCTATGTGATAATCATAGGAGTACGTTCTGTGTCCGTGGGATTATTTTATAACATGAAATTCAAGCATACATTCCTTGGCCTCTAGAAATAAGCAAAGCCTTATCTTCATAATATGTCTTCAATGATAGATGGAGGATTAGGCTGGTTACCGCCTCCCTTGCACTTTCATTTTCAATAGAGAGGAAAAAAATGTCTTAGCCATGGCATGAGAGAAGCTTGGTGAAAAATGCCACCAAGCTAGGAAATCCACCAAGCTGGGAAATAAGCCACTGCTTCTATGCACACTCAGGAATACCATGAGTGACACAAAGAAACAGAAATCTTTAGATGCACACCCATTGCAGATTCACATTAAAAAAAAAAAAATCTTCCTATCTGGAGCTCAAGAGAGACCCAGGATAAATACAAATACCTAGTAAATTTGATGGTGCCTTATTATGTAAATTAAGAACATTTTGTCTTACACTACAAAGAAAAATGTTTCAAAATGTAACATGAAGAAACACAACAACATTGCTAGATAGAATGTGTAGTCATCAATTTAAATTGTAAAACAGGAAACTAACATAAATATGAAGCCCTATTGCCTGCCTCAGCCGTTTTGAACAGTTTCATCCCCATCATGAGGTCTTGGCCATGGAGATCTGTGCGAGCACACCCTCTTTTTTAAATAGCAGGGCTTCGGTTATATTCCTGACCAGCTCAACATCCAGCTTTTCTAACGAGTCAGAAACAATCAATGGTGTTTAGTAAGTGACTTGACAATAATGGGCCGAGTAAGCAAATCTGACCTTGTCTAACAGGAAGCCGGCTGTGCAGTGTAGACCTTCTGTGCTGCTAATTACTGATCTCGATTTAATGATTTCCAGGAATGGGTGGAAATTCCCAGTCACCTTCAGTGGAAAGAAACATATTCAATTAGTTTCACCTAACCCAACTAGACATGTTTATAATATATTTAGTGCCTGTTTAGAGTCTCCAAAATACAATTAAATAGTCATGGCTCTTGTCATCTAAGAACTTGTCAGATAATATGGATATAACATGGGAAATTTTTAAAGAAATGTGAACATACAAACATACAAGCAGAAAATATAAGTACAATGTGAGTGTGTGTGTGTGTGTGTGTGTGTGTGTGAGTGTGTGTGTAGATATGAATCTCAGAAAGGGAACAAAAGAGAGAGGGAAAGTGGGCACAGAGTAAGCCAGAAGGGTGAGCAAGAGGGAGTAATGTGAGGAATAAAGACAGCTAGCACATATCTTCATTTGTGCAGATCTAGGTTTAAATATTTATGATGTGAAAGCAGAAGAGATGGAGGGAAAGGGTGATGGTTGGGGGAACTATGAGGAGAGCACGTGACACACACATAGGAATGGGAATGCTGGGAAGACTTCTGTATACTCTCTAACATTACTCTTCATTCAAATCATTCTCACCCTTATCCTAACATCCATGATCTTAAACTCTTATGGTTTGTATATGCTTTTCCCAGGGAGTGGCACTATTAGGAGGTGTGGCCTTGTTGGAGTAGGTGTGTCACTGTGGGTGTAGGCTTAAAACCTCACCCTGGCTGTCTGGA
This sequence comes from Apodemus agrarius, assembly GCA_964023405.1. NCBI lineage: Eukaryota > Metazoa > Chordata > Mammalia > Rodentia > Muridae > Apodemus > Apodemus agrarius. The sequence goes on from OZ030021.1 coordinate 23,360,927, forward strand.
AGTCAGTCTTCCACTAGCAGCCTTCAGATGAAGAGAGAACTCTCAGCTCCTCCTGCATCATATCTGCCTGGATGCTGCCATGTTTCTGCCTTGATGACAATGGACTGAACCTCTGAGCCTGTAAGCCAGCCCCAAGTTGTCTTTTATAAAATTTGCATTGGTCATGGTGTCTGTTCACAGCAGTGAAACCCAAACTAAGACAAACTCTTATGGCAAAAGTCACGGAGTACAATTTAGTTTTACATTAGATACTTTGGTGTGCAACACAGTATACTAGAATATAACTGGGTTAGGTCAAGGAATTGGTCTGCTTTGTTCTGTACTGCTAAGTCTAGAACCCATGATGATGATTAATCCATAAGACCCATGAATAAATATCTGTAGACAGCAGATTGTCATTTCCCCTTTACTTAGTACTTACACAATCCAATGTGGAACTCTCTTAGCATTAAGAAGATCACAGTAATTTGTTTCCATATGACCAAATTTCTTAATTTTTCCACAAATTGGTAATACCTTTATTGTGTAATTATAATATGCTTTAAAAATAATATTTTCTGGTTCCCACTTGAAATCTCAGAACTCAGGAGGCTGTCAGGAACACTACCAGGAGTGTGAGGGTCGCCTACACTGTGTAGTAAGCACCAGGTCAGCAAGAGCTGGACTCTGTCTCAAAATCAAGACAAGGGCTGGGGAGAAGTCAGAAAGGGCTTGCTGCACTTTGAGGATTGAACTGAATTCAATTCCCCGTACACTCACATTTAAACCAAACAAAAACACTACATAGTCACAGTGACCTTTACCTTTAATTCTAACACTGAGAAGGGAGAGACAAAGAGTCCTAGGAGCTTGCTGGCTAGCCTTTTACCCTAAAAAGGGGCTCTAGGTTCAGTGAGAGACCTTGTCTCAAAATAATAATGTGGAGTGTATGTATGTATGTATATATATACTTGAGAAAGAAAACTAATGTTGACCTCTGACCTCCATCTGAACACACACACACACACACACACACACACACACACAAAATAGGTAAACAAACAGAAAAATATTTATTAGATGTCTGTACAGTTCTGTGACCGTTAATTATTTAAGATATATCAGAGGTCATGAACAAAATGTCTTTTTATCACAGAACTTGTATTCTATTGTGGAGAACAATCAGCAATTTATTTCATAAATAAGTAAATAGCAAACGATGCTGAAAAAAATGGAGTGTAATATAAAAAAGAAAGAAAATCTGAGCTGAGTGGTGGTGGCACATGCCTTTAATCCCAGCACTTGGGAGGCAGAGGCAGGTGGATCTCTATGAGTTTGAGGCCAGACATGTCTACAGAGTGAGTTCTAGGCCATCAAGATAAACCTTGTCTGGAAAAAAAAAAGAAAAGAAAAGGTTCTAGGAAGATCAGAAGTGCTGTAGTAGAGTTGAATAGAGTTAGGATTGCTGTATTTTGTCATTTTACCAGCAGGTTTCATTAAACCATGACTTTTGAAGATGACATAATTAGCCATACAAGTATCTGGAGGAAAAGTACCACAGAGAGAAGAGCCAGTAGTGAACCCTAAGAAGGGGTGGGAACCCGAAGGAGGAAATGGGAACCCTAAAAGAGTATTTTGTATCCCCTTCTAAGAAAGACTGAAGCATCCACATTTTGGTTCCTTCTTCTTAAGCTTCATGTGGTCTGTGAATTGTATCTTGGGTATTCCAAGCTTTTGGGCTAAAATCCACTTATCAGTGAGTACATACCATGTATGTTCTTTTGTGATTGGGTTACCTCACTCAGGATGATATTTTCTAGTTCCATCCATTTGCCTAAGAATTTCATGAATTCATTGTTTTTAATAGCTGAATAGTATTCCATTGTGTACTATTCTAAACAGTACTAAAATATATGACATTTTCTGTATCCATTTCTCTGTTGAAGGGCATCTGGGTTCTTTCCAGCTTCCGACTATGATAAATAAAGCTGCTATGAACAGAGTGGAGCATGTGTCCTTGTTTTATGTTGGAGAATCTTTTGGATATATGCCCAGAAGTGGTATAGCTGGATCCTCGGGTAATACTATGTCCAATTTTCTGAGGAACCGCCAGACTGATTTCCAGAGTGGTTGTACCAGCTTGCAATCCCACCAACAATGGAGGAGTGTTCCTCTTTCTCCACATCCTCACCAGCATCTGCTGTCACCTGAGTTTTTGATCTTAGCCATGCTGACTGGTGTGAGGCGGAATCTCAGGGTTGTTTTGATTTGCATTTCCCTGATGACTAAGGATGTTGACTGAATGTTTCTTTAGGTGCTCCTCAGTCATTTGCTATTCCTCAGTTGGAAACTCCTTGTTTAGCTCTGTACCCCATTTTAATAGGTTTGTTTGGTTCTCTGGAGTCTAAATTGCTGAGTTTTTTGAATATATTTGATGTTAGACCTCTATCAGATGTAGGATTGGTAAAGATATTTTCTCAATCTTTTCATTGCCATTTTGTCCTATTGACAGTGGCCTTTGCTTTAAAGAAACTGTAATTTTATGAGGACACCTTTGTCAATTCTTGATCTTAGAGCATAAGCTATTGGTGTTCTGTTCAGGAAATTATCCCCTGTGCCCATGTGCTTCATTTGGGTTCATTTCTAGGTCTTCAATTCAATTCCATTGATCTACCTGCCTATCTCTTTACCAATACCATGCAGTTTTTATCACTATCGTTCTATATTATAGCTTTGAGGTCAGAGATGGTGATTACCCCAGAAATTCTTTTACTGTTGAGAATAGTTTTTGCTATCCTGGTTTTTTTGTTGTTGTGGTTGTTATTCCAAATGAATTTGTACATTGCTCTTTCTAATTCTATGAAGAATTGAGTTGAAATTTTGATGGGCATTGTATTGAATCTGTAGGTTGCTTTTGGCAAGATGACCATTTTTACTATACTAATCCTACCAATCCATGAGCATAGGAGAATTTTCCATCTTCTGAGATCTCAATTTCTTTTTTCAAAGACTTGAAGTTCTTGTCAGAGATCTTTCACTTGTTTGGTTAGAGTCACACCAAGGTATTTTATATTATTTGTGACTATTATGAAGGGTTTTATTTTTCTCTAATTTCTTTCTCAGCCTGTTTATCCTTTGAGTATAGGAAGGCTACTGATTTGTTTGAGTTAATTTTATATTCAGCCACTTTGCTTAAGTTGTTTATCAGGTTTAGGAGTTCTCTGGTGGAATTTTTGGGGTCACTTAAGTATACTATCATATCATCTGCAAACAGTGATATTTTGACTTCTTCCTTTCCATTTTGTATCCCTTTGTACTCCTTTTGTTGAAAATTGCTCTGGTTAAGACTTCCAGTACTAGCCAGGCAGTGGTGGCGCACGCCTTTAATCCCAGCACTTGGGAGGCAGAGGCAGGCGAATTTCTGAATTCAAGGCCAGCCTGGGCTACAGAGTGAATTCCAGGACAGCCAGGGCTACAACCTTGTCTTGAAAAAAAAAAGAAGAAGAAGAAAAGACTTCTAGTACTATATTGAATAGGTAGGGACAGAGTGGGCAGCCTTGACTAGTCCCTCCCTGATTTTAATGGAATTGCTTCAAGCTTCTCCCCATTTAGTTTGATGTTGGCTATTGGTTTGCTGTATATTGCATTTACTATGTTTAGATATGGGACTTGAATTCCTGATCATTCCAAGACTTTTATCATGAAGGGATGCTGAATTTTGCCAAATGCTTTCTCAGCATCTAATGAAATAATCATGTAATTTTTTTTCTTTGAGTTTGTATATATAGTGGATTATGTTGATGGATTTTTGTATATTCAATCATTCCTGCATCACTAGGATTAAGCCTACTTGTTCAGGAAGGATGTTTATTTTGATGTGTTCTTGGATTCAGTTTGGGAGAATTTATTGAGTATTTTTGCATCAATATTCATAAGTGAAATTGGTCTGAAATTCTCTTCCTTTGTTGGGTCTTTGTGTGGTTTAGGTATGAGTGCAACTGTGGCATCATAGAACAAATTGGGTAGTGTTCCTTCTGTTTTTATTTTGTTTGAAGATTATTGGTATTAGGTCTTCTTTGAAGGTTTGATAGAACTCTGCACTAAACCCATCTGGTCCTGGGCCTTTTTTTGTTTGTTTGTTTGGGAGAATGTTAATGACTGCTTCTATTTCTATAGGGGTTAGATGATTTATCTGATCCTGATTTAACTTTGGTACCTGGCATCTCTCTAGAAAATTGTCCATTTCATCCAGATTTTCCAGTTTTGTTGAATATAGGCTTTTGTAGAAAGATCTGATGATGTTTTGGGTTTCCTCAGTTTCTGCTATTATGTCTCCCTTTTTGTTTCTGGTTTTGTTAATTTAGATACTGTCTCTGTGCCCTCTGGTTAGTCTGGCTAAGGGTTTGTCTATTTTGTTGATTTTCTCAAGGAACCAGCTTCCGGTTTCTTGATTCTTTGTATAGCTCTTTTTGTTTCTGCTTGGTTGATTTCAGCCCTTGGTTGATTATTTCTTGCCATCTACTCTTCTTGGGTGTATTTGCTTCCTTTTGTTCTAGAGCTTTCAGATATGTTGTCAAGCTGCTAGTGTATGCCCTCTCCAGGTTCTTTCTGGAGGCGCTCAGAGCATGAGGCACTCAGAGCATGAGGCACTCAGAGCATGAGGCACTCAGAGCATGAGGCACTCAGAGCATGACTTTTCCACTTGGCACTGCTTCAATTGTGTCCCATAAATTTGGGTATGCTGTGCCTTCATTTTCATTAAATTCTAAAAAGTCTTTAATTTCTTTATTTCTTCCTTGACCAAGTTATCGTTGAGTAGAGCTTGGATGGGTATGTGGACTTTCTGTTGTTTTTGTTGTTATTAATAACCAGTTTTAGTCTCTGGTGGTCTGACAGGATGCATGGGATTATTTCAATCTTTTTGCATGAGTTGAGGCCTGTTTTGTGACCAATTACATGGTCAGTTTTGGAGAGGGTACCATGAGATGCTGAGAAGAAGGTATATTCTTTTGTTTTAGGATGAAAAATTCTGTAGATATCTTAAATCCATTTGGTCCAGAACTTCAGTTAGTTTCACTGTGTCTCTGTTTAGTTTCTATTTTCATGATCTGTCCATTGATGAGAGTAGGGTGTTGAAGTCTCCCACTGTTATTGTGTGATATGCAATGTGTACTTTGAGCTTTAGTAAAGTTTCCTTTGTAAATGTGGGTGCCCTTAGATGTTCAGCATTGAGAGTTCTTCTTGGTAGATTTTTTCCTTTGATGAGTGTGAAGTGTCCTTCCTTGTCTTTTTTGATAACTTTTGGTTGAAAGTTGATTTTATCCAATATTAGAATGGCTACACCAGCTTGTTTCTTGGGACCATTTGCTTGGAAAATTGTTTCCAGCCTTTAACTCTGAGATAGTGTTTGTCTTTGTCACTGAGGTGCATTTCCTGTATGCAGCAAAATGCTGGGTCCTGTTTACGTATCCAGTCTGTTAGTCTGTGCCTTTCTATTGGAGAATTGAGTCCATTGATGTTAAGAGATATTAAGGAATAGTGATTGTTGCTTCCTGCTATTTTTGTTGTTAGAGGTGAAATTATATGTGTGCAACTATCTTCTTTTGGGTTTGTTTAAAGATTACTTTCTTGCTTTTCTTTCTTTTTTTTTTATTTTCTATATTCTTTGTTTATATTCCAAAGGCTTTCCCCTTTCTTGCTTTTCTAGGGTGTAGTTTCACTCCTTATGTTGGAGTTTTCCATCTATTATCCTTTGTAGGGCTGGATTACTGGAGCAATATTGTGTAAATTTTGTTTTGTTATAGAATATCTTGGTTTCTCCATCTATGGTAATTGAGAGTTTTGCTGGGTATAGTAGCCTGGGCTGGCATTTGTGTTCTCTTAGGGTCTGTATGAAATCTGCCCAGAATCTTCTAGCTTTCATTGTCTCTGTGGAGAAGTGTGGTATAATTCTGATAGGTCTGCCTTTATATGTTACTTGACCTTTTTCCCTTACTGTGTTTAATATTCTTTCTTTGTTTTGTGCATTTGACGTTTTGATTATTATGTGATGGGAGGAATTTCTTTTCTGGTCCAATCTATTTGGAGTTCTGTAGGCTTCTTGTATGTTCATGGGCATCTCTTTCTTTAGGTTAGGAAAGTTTTCTTCAATAATTTTGTTGAAGATATTTACTGGACCTTTAAGTTGGTATTTTCACTCTCTTCTATACCTATTATCCTTAGGTTTGGTCTTCTCATTGTGTCCTAGATTTTCTGGATGTTTTGGGCAAGGAGCTCTTTGCATTTTGCATTTTCTTTGACTGTGTGTCAATGTTTTCTATGGTATCTTCTGCCCCCGAGATTCTCTCTTCTATCTGTTGTATTCTATTGGTGATGCTTGCATCTATGACTCCTAATCTCTTTTCCAGGTTTTCTAGTTCCAGGGTTGTCTCCCTTGTGATTTCTTTATTGTTTCTATTTCCAATTTTAGATCCAGGTTCAATTCCTTCACCTGTTTGTTTGTGTTTTCCTGTAATTCTTTAAGGGGATTTTTGTGTTTCCTCTTTAAGGACTTCTATTTACCTGTGTTCTCTTGTATTTCTTTGAGGGATTTATTTACCTCCTCCTTAAAGTCCTCTATCAGCATTATGAGATGTGATTTTTAAATCAGAATCTTGCTTTTCCTGTGTTTGGGGGTATACAGGACTTACTGTGGTGGAAGAACTGGGTTCTGATAATGCCAAATAGCCTTGGCTTCTGTTGCTGGTTCTTGGGCTTGCCTCTTGACACCTAGTTATCTCTGGTGTTAGTTTGTCTTGCTGTCTCTGACTGGAGCTTGTCCCTCCTGTGGGCCTGTGAGCCTGTGATCTTAGGTGTGTCAGCACTCCTGGGAGTGATTTGGGTGTGGAGGGCTGTGAGACGCCCTTAGCTCCGGGGCACAGATGGAGACAGGAAGGATCCTGTGCCCCCTCCTCTTTCTTCTTCTTATGCATGGATGAAAATGGGATCAGTAAGCTTCTTGCTCCTGACAGTTGCCAAGCCTCCTGACCATGATAAACTCTAGAACCGTAGTCAAAATAAATTCTTCTCCTCTAAGTTGCTTTGGGTCACAGTGTTTTCTCACAGCAACAGAACAGTAACTAATACAGTGAGGGACCACAGACAATATGGTTCAGTGGAAACCTGCTTGAGAGACACAAGAGAGACCCCTAAATTAGACCTGAGGGTGACTAAAGAGTTCCACTGGGAGAAGATTCTGAAAGTAGGAAAGAAATTCTGAAGATCAAATAAGCCTTTGCTAGAAAACAATAGAAAAGGGCCCTCTGCTCCTCTTGGAAATTAAAACCAAAAATGCCTGTGAGGAGTATACTAAGCCTGGAAAATTGCAATGTACACCTTGAGCACCACCTCCTAAGACCTACAATATCATTAATAGCCACAACTGTTCTTGCAGTATCTACTTCTCCATCTTGTCTAAGAAGCCACCTGTGAAAGAGTCAGTCTTCCTGACCATAATCGGGTACCAATGAGAGAGGAGGTTGGTATGTAATGTGTATTTGTTTCTAGAAATTTCAAGTCCTTAATAATTAATCACGCTCTTCTTCGTAGGAGCTAACAAGCACTTGTAAACAAGTTCAGTTTAGGATTCTGCCACTGACTGACATACTCAGTATGTACCTGCATGTTTGTAAAAAAAATAAAATCAAGGTTGACAGCAACTCATCTCTAAAAGTAATCTTTTAGAAATGACGGGGCTGGGGGGTTAGCTTCTGTGCTACTATGGAAAGGAGAGAAACCATTCATCGCCTCTGACAAAAGGTAAAGAAAGAGACAGAAATAAAAAACATCCACTGGCCTCAAGAAATGGAGTGTTATTCAAAAGTCTTCCATTAGGCCCTTGAAGAGAGGCAACCCAGGTCAGCCCGGGCAAGGTCCTTAGAAGGCAGAGTCAGTGTCTGGGTTCTGACATCTGGTGTACGGCTCTCTCGGAGCTTGAGATAAAAGCCAGACTCGCTGCAGGGAAACTTGGAAGCCTCTTAAAATAAAACAAAAGAAATTATTTTCTATGACATCACGCCAACTCTGCCAGCTCCCAGCTTGCCAGTGCTTGTCACAATGTTTACAGTTAGGAATTCAAATACACAAAAGTCCTTGGTTGCATAGCAGATCAACGAGGCTGCCAAGATTTTGGAATAACTCCTTCCTTCAAGGGAAAGGGGAGACGCAAGCAGAGGCACACGGCACGGACGGGGAGGCAGAGCCACAGCTCTGGTCAGGCGCTAGCACTGGAACGGTGGTTCCCAACCTTCCCTTCAGTCACGAGCCTCTCATACACTTCCTCATGCTGTGCTGACCCCCACCCATACATTTATTTCCATTGCTACTTTATAACTGTAATTTTGACTTTGCCATGATCATAACTATCAGATATGCACACCCTGTGAAAAAGTCGGTCAACCCAAAGGGGTCGTGACCCACAGGTTGAGGACCACTGCCCTATTAGCATGAAGAAGCTACAAAGTATTGTTGAAGTTCACCTTTGACCTCCTCCCCACCCCAAGATGCTAATTTCGAGTTTCTTTCCTTAACTGCAGAAGTTTATCTTCAAGTTTTATTTTATTTTATTTTATTTTATTTTATTTTATTTTATTTTATTTTATTTTATTTTATTTTATTTGTAGCTTCTACCTCAAAATAAAAGTGTAGCCTGCCATTTTTTTTATCAAACTTTGAAGCATTGTCAAGCCTAGGATTGTAATCAGCAAGGGAGGAGACGTCCCTTGACTGCCTTCGGTTAATTCTTGCTGTGTTTTGTTTGCTTTTGTTTTTCTGTCCTGAGCATGCTTGCATGAAGTGTCTGTGATCAGGAAATCCAGTTCTCTACTCAGCTGTTGCTGAAGGCAGGAGAGAAATCTTGAAGTTGCCAAATTTAAAATGCTCTGATTAAATTTCTTCTCAGCTTAACATTAGGAAATTTTAATTGTGCCAGAACTGTCCCGTCCTGGAAACAAATATGTTTTCTTTAGGAAAGGCAGCTAAGGCAATTAGAACAATATGCCAGTTGTTGTACTCTGGAAATGTCAGCAAAATATTCTCTTCCCATGTCAACATCAGCATAGTTTTAAATGTCAGTATCATTTATGAGATACCAATCCAAACATCCCGAGCCGTTATATAAGTGGACAGTCTATACTGCGAGCAGGTGTTGTCTCTGTTTGTAACATTATTTTTGTTTTACTTGTGTGTGTATATGTGCATGCGAGTGTGTATATGCAACGAGAGTGTGGGCGCCTGTGGAGGCCAGAAGGAGAACCTGAATCCCCTGCAGCTGGAGTTGCAGGCAGCCGTGAGCAGCCTGAGGTGGGTGCTGGGGACCAATGGGTGTCCTCCGAACGTGCAGCAAGCGGTGTGTGCGGACTAGCTTCTGTCAACCTGGCACAAACTCGAGACCCCGGGAAAAACAGAACTGCTACTGAGAAGTCATTTCCGTGAGATTGGCTCGTGGACCGGTTCCTTGATTGTTAATTGATAGAAAGGGCCTGGCCCATTGGATGTGCGGGATGTGCCAAACCTAGCCTTATGTTTGCATAATAGAGGGACCTGAACGGGAGCCTGGGAGCAAACCAGCAAGCTCCACTCCTCCATAGTCTTCCCTTCAACCCCTGCCTCCAGCTTCCTATACTTGGCTTCTCTTAAAGATGGGCTGTAACCTATTAGCCTAATAAACCCTTTCCTCGCAAGTTGTTTTGGTTGGTGTTGTGTTACAGCAACAGAAGGCAACCTGAAGCAGACACTGGTACTAGAACCACCGAGTGTTTCTTTGATGGACCTAGCCATGTTGTCTTTATACCTTGGACTGTTTTATGGCAAGAAGATGGAGGTTCAGTGAACTTTGGGCAGGAGAAGCTGTTGAGTGCTTGAAGCCTGCTGAGATGCCATGGAAGCTGAGACAGTCGGAATGTGGAGAGAAATACAGGCAGTGGAAGCCGGGTTTTTACATCTTAGAGAGAAGCAAAGAGCCTGTCAGGGCCATTTGTATATGTGTTTGAATTAAAAATCTGTGAAACTGAAACCTGTGAGTCACTGAGATAATGGATGGAGGTTAGCTAGGACTGAAGAATCGGCCATGATTACTAAGAGGTGAAATCATCTGGGAAGTCTTTATTTCCTCAGTGTCTCCCGAAGGAGCTGATGCTGTGTTTCAAGCCAAGCCTGATAACAAGTAAATCTCACATATTACTCGGTTCTGAAGGCATGAGGGGTCATGGAGAGCAGCTGAGGCTTGACACCATGTGGCATGGTTGGCAGTCCCTGCAGAGAGGCCAGGAGGCCATTGGTGGAGGTGCAGCCTCAGTTGCAACGGAAACCCCTGGATTGAAGGGTCGCAGACTCTAAGGTTCAGCACCAGTGGCAGAGTTGGAGTCCCTGAAACATCCACTAGAAACAGTTGGTGGAAGTGAAGCCAGTCTCAGTTGCAGCGGGGACCCCAGTATATTTCAGATGCCAAGACCATGAGCCAACCACCAAGGAGAGCAGAGGTGAGACGTGCAGCCAGGCTGAGGTGAGACACCACGGGCTCTGTGATGTGGGTGGTGGAGCTGAGGACACAGGACTGCCGAGCCCTTCAGAGCCCAGGAGATCATAGCTGAGTTCCAGCCTCCAGACACCGAGCTTCTCACACTAACGGATTCTGACTTTTGCTTTGGTTTGTGTATCATTCAATCCTAGCTCTCCTCTCTTGGAATAAGAAAACATGGAACTTATTTTGGATTATACAGGAGCCCATAAGGATTTCTGATTTTTCAGAAAAAGACCTTGAACTTTTAAAGTGTTTAAATGTTTTTGTTTTTAAAGACCATGAGATCTCCAGAGTTGAACTGTATTTTATATTGCAATAGTAACGTGAGATCTCAGAAATAAACAAGAACGAAACGTTATGACTTGATAGTGATAGGCTTGTGTTCAAACTGACAGGCAATCGGTTGTGCTGATTAGTTTTTGTCAGCTTGACCAAACTGGAGACACGTGGAAAGAGGACACCTCGGCTGAGGAGTGGCCACTGTCAGATGGGCCTGTGGGCATTTTCTTTATTGCTAATTAATGGAGGAGTGCAGTGCCACCCTGGGCAGGGAGTCCAGAGTTGTACAAAAAATGGTAGCTGAACTGTGAGCCTAGAAACAAGCCTGTAGGCATTGTCATCCCTCCATGCCTGCTTCTGTCCCTTCCTCCAAATTCCTGTGCTGGGTTCCTGCCTTCACTTTGCTCGATCACAGACTGTAATCCATGACTCCAATGGACCCTCTCCTCGCCCAGATCTATTCTGGTCCGTTCTTCATCCAGACTCAGAAAACAAACTAAGACACACTCTTGACTACTGAGCTGTGTCCCTGGCCCTCCTCCACTGTGGTAGTATGTTCTAGACGGGCGGTGAGCTACCAAAGCAAGAAATCCCGGAAACCTGAGCTTTGTCAAATTCTATCTAGATTGGAATGCAAGTAACCAGACGCTAACTTAATCCGCCATAGGCGTAAGGATCATTGTGCTGTGTATTCATTTCACACAATGGACCGCTTGTCCATTTTTTGTAGCCAGTAATTTTACCAATGCGTTTCCTTTTATTTATAGATACTTGTTGTCGGTGTTGCTTATCGGCATTCCTTGTGCCACCGGAGATGTTAATTCGTATTTCTTTGGTCATAAAAGTTGAAACAGGGCTCTGAACTTGGTACTTCACATTTATGTCCTGGGTGAGTTGTAGGAACATCTCTGTCCCACCCACACCCACATCCCCCACCCCTTCAGCAACACAGCAGTCCTGGTTTCATGCCGTTTGGACCACCCTGTGTCCACTAGGACCTCCAAGCCCTTATGTCTGAAGCACTGGGGAAATGACCATGTAGATTACACCAGAGGAGGAGCTGGTGTACGGGCAAGCACTCACTGGCAGGAACCCGCAGGGCAGGGCAAGCGGCACACCCACTGGACTCATTTCTCTTTTGCTTTCTTGATGACGGTTAATCCTTAATGATGTCACAAAGGCCTTGGCAAGAGAGATGGTTTTCTCCATTCTGTCGTACAGGTAGATTTTCTGTCCTTGGCACCACTGAGACTGGGATGGGCACAGTGCCTCGTTCAGTGCAAAACTTACTGAGTAATTACTGGATTGTCTTTAGTCATTTTTTTTTCCCAAGGAAGTGGCACTGGACGTAAATGTCTCGGTAGACCCAGGCTACAAACCCAGATAATCAATCAGTCGACCCTTGATTACTGAGATGTGAGGCCAAAACCAGTCCACATATTCATGGTATGGGAGGAAATATGCTGCCCAAGGTCCAGTCCTGCCTTATTTCTCTAGTGTTCCATGGACTAAACAGGAAAAGGTCTATTTTCTGCCTCAAATCTACCCATTGCCTTATATTTTGATGTGAATTTGACACTTTTAAGCAATTACTCAATCGTAGGCTAGGTAGATACTATATTACATTTGTTGTGTGTGTTTTGCTTTGTTTGCTATAAAAGTATGACTTCCTTAAATGTGTGGAGTGGCTCCCCTTGCACAGCTGTACTGACACTCCTGAAGAAGAAAGTATGCGACTTGAGCACCGCCCACTGTCTTCAGGGGTGGGAGACCACGTGTCCATGAGGAACCGATAGAACAGCTCCTACACTAAACATTCACCAGGAAAGGCAATTGGGAGCATCTCTGAACCAATAATACTAACAATAAAAACAACTCTTTGCTTCTAATCTGCTTTTCTTGACTAGCTTTTGGAGCCCAGAAAGGACACTGACAAACCACCTTATAGTCTCCTGCATAAGGAAGCGTCTCATGTCTAATCTAAATTCTGCCTGTTACAGTTTAAATCCGCTTCCTCCTGATCTATTCTCGTCGCAGACAGAAAGGCCATTCATCCTACATATAGCAGCCTTTCATCTATTAAAGATTCCAGCCTTCCTTTCTCCACGTTACAAATCGCCAGTTCCTGTCACCTTGCTCATAGATCTTATTTTCCAAGCCTCTAAATTAATTCCAATGCGCTCCTCTCGGGCTCTATGGATAATGAAATAGTTATGCAGCTGAGATTCTAATTGGGTAATAAACCTTCAGGGAAGGAAGTACTTTTAAATTTTAAATCAAATCCCAGCAGGATCTCGGACTTAAGACATTTTTGGAGAGCGAGAGAAGGCTGAGGAGCACAGGTAAGTGCTACGGTGAGTGTGAGAGTTTACTGAAGGGTAACTCAGAGCTGTCACGGAAACGCTAAAGGCTGCAAGACGACAGCCACAGCTAAGATGACCAGCTGCTAAGCTCTGACTTCCTACCAACTCACTGTTGAATGATTGTGTGTTTGGTAATAGTAACAGAGACTGGAAATTTGAGAGTAACTACATTTTTACAGTTCTTAGAAGGCAGCGGGACTCCACTGCTCACGGCACTGACTGTATTTTACTGTAAAACTCACCAGTTCTCTTCCTTCCTTCTCCAGGTTCTATAGAAGAATCCTCTCCCTTGCCGTATTCTGTAAAAGGATACATAAAACCTTAGGGTGTAGATGCCTGATGCTTCATATACTATCTAAAACCAGTTAGCACACGTGTGGAGTAATGTTGTCCTGAACGTGTATCAACAACAGATGCATGAATTACAGTGGAATATGACGAAGTACCAATGCATGCCACCACACGTGTAAACACTGAAAAGATAATACCAAATGACAAACGCTGGACACAGAGTTCACCTGCTTATGACGGTATTTTATGAAATGTTCAGAATAGGCAAATCCATAGACAGGAAATAGAGTAATGGTTTCCAGGGGGGCTGGGATGAGTGGTGAGGTCTGTTTATTGGGGAGAAGATGTCCAGTTGAGGAAGATTTTCTTTGATGTTTTGTGTTTGTTCTTTGGTTTTGGTAAAGGTGATTTGATACTTCAGTTTGGGTTGGGTTTTGTTGGGCATTCATTCATTCATTCATTTATAATATGAAACAAGGTTTCATTGTATAGACCAAGCTGTCCCCAAAGTCACAGCAGTCTTCTAGCATGGGACCCGCTGAATTAGGGGTTACAGTACTGAGTCACTGTACAGAGTCCAAGGAAATTTGTTTTATGAACCATAGTGTGGTGATTATCCAACAGTATAAATGTACTTCATACCACTGTATCGTACATTTTTAAATACTTAAAATGTTATTCTACATATAGCTTACCACAATAACAATAACAGTGCCATATGCATTTTCTGGCACTGTACCTAATACTGAAAAATTTGGGAAAAACAGATAGGAAACGTGATTTTTTTTCCCCCAAGGGTTGGTAATCAGTCACTGGAGTATTTATTGAGTGTCTACTGAGAGTAAAGCTCTGAGCATGGGGCTGACATGCAGAAGCAAGCAGATATAGTTCTGCCCATACACAGCCCCCCATCTTAACAGGACATCCAGTCTTCTGTGTGTTTTCTACTGTCCGAGGTGTTTGTGCTCAGATTAAAAACATATGACAAAAACAATGGACATTATCGATCCACAACGCGCGCGCGTGCTCACACACACACACACACACACACACACACACACACACATCATTGTGCTTGATTCCTGTATTCCTGTATTCTCACTCTTTGCTGTAAAAACTACTTGGGAGTGGTAGGGGACCTAAGGCAGGAGGATCAAAAGTACTAGGCCAGCCTGTGCTACCTATTGAGTGAGACCCTGTCTCAAAAAGAGTTTTCATTTAAGCATCTATCCCATCCAAGAGTGCCAACTATTCTCCAAAGTATAGCCCCTCCTGCCTTTTCATTTCCGAGGTTTCAGTTATCCAAGGTCCAACGAACACAACCCCAAAATACTGAATGGAAAAAAAAAACATAGGGGAAAGGTTATTTTTAAAAAAGCGACCTCTAAACTATATGTAAATAGCTTTGATAGCACACCGGAAAGGTTGTTTTATTCCTATGCTAGTTGCTAGTCTCCCGCTGTGTCTAATTAATGTGTTGACTTGCTGTAGGTGGAAAAAAGATGAACTGCAGTGTAGACACTGGTCAGAAGATGGTTAAAGGAAATGCCTACAGCAAATGTGCAAGGCAAATAAAACGTGAGGCAGCAGCCTGGGGAAGGCTCGTCAGTGGCTCCCGACTGTTTGCCCGTGTTCTGTTATGTCATAGAATTACGTATCAGTTCTAGCCACTTAGTGGCACCCGCACCTCAATATGAATTCTTCTGCACTTGACTTTCTGCATACTTCCAAAGCTAGCAACCAATAATATTAGCTTTCCGCTTTATGTTTTTCTTCTCAGTTACAGACTTAACATTAAAAATCATTAACGATATAACAAGGAAATTTAAACTAAGCAATGCACACTGCATCTATTCGTATGTAGCATTAAGGTTTTGAGTGGTAAGAAATGACATTTGTTGCATACATACTCCTATAATCAAGTTCTAATAAACATTTTGATGGAATCAAAGTAATCATTAATTTGGCATTTCCCTTTGGCAAATTAGCAAAATCAGATTTTGTGCTACATGAAAACGTGTTTATATGTAAAGACGGCAGGTCCTTCAAAAATATGATGTATTCAATATCTCACACTAACTTTTCAGTTATGTATATTTTTTTTAGCTTCAACTGTTTCAGATCTCAGACAGGGATAAATAGAGCAATGTCACCTTTGTGAATCTTATGAAATATTCAAGAAGTTTATGTAGAAAGGACTTGGCACACTTAGAGGCCTAATGGCATTAGTTCTGTAGCTCTGCCCTTCACTGCTCCAGCAGAAATATTATAAGAACTGCATTTGGTTCACACAGTGAACATTAAGAAGAAACTGATTTAAAAAGCATCGAGTATCGTAAGGAAACATGGGTGTCGTAACATCTCACTATATCTCTGATTCTTTTCCTGATAAAGTGTTAGATTATCAAAGATACATTATTTATAAACTATAATGGAATAGATAATATAAATTATCTATTATAATTTTAATAGATTTAAAAATCTATCAAATATAAAAATATAATTATAAAACTTAATTTTATAATTATAATAGATAATATAAAATATCTCACACTGACATTCATGTGAAATCAAGTAAGAAAAAAATCTAAAAATTGCACATGAAAGAGAAAAAAAGAATCAAGCAGTTTATCAACAAAGCCACACAAAGGGGTTGGAGAGATGACCTAGTCACGAAAGTAAGCTTTTAAAACTAAGATCCCAGAACCCACATAAAAAGCCAGGCATGAGACTGCACACTTTAATGCTAACCCTGGTGCAGTGAAAGGCAGGAACAGGCAGATCCCTGAGACTCACTGGACAACTAACACCACCTATTTGGCAAAGTCTCCAGCATGTGAGGGACTTGGTCCCAAACAAACATGGTGGAGGATGGCAGAGGAACAAGAACTGAGGTTCTCCTCTGACCTCTGCACGCCGAGGCACACCTGTGAATTCATACACAGAACAAAGAAAAAGAAACATTGTGAAAAGGAACTTCGCCTTCGTGAGAGACATGATGACATGTAAAGACAGATAATCAATAGAAGGAGGAAAACACGCTGTGTCTAATGTGTCTGCCATGGCTAAGTTTAAAACAGCCTTAGATAACCACAAAGGGAGGGTAAGTATAGAACTGCAGAGGCAGGTGGCCAGAAGCAGTCCACATACGTCCTCGACTAAATGAGAGCCCGCATGCTCACGCATTGTAAAGCAGCCAATCCCGTGATCAGGAAGAAAAACTGAAAGACAACAAGGGGAGGTGGCATTTGCAAACAGCTGTAAATTTTACTCCTGTAAAAAAATGACAGATGAAATAGTTTATATATAAAATCAGAATTGTCATAGACTCTAAAATATGATGAATTTTAATACTCATAAGACCATAAAAAGTCAAGTCTTAACTATTTTAGTGACTCTCAGAAGACTGTCAGACAGAACTCTAGAGTGGCTAAGGTTCCTAGCATTTGGTACTCACGTGTCTCAAAGCAAGTGCTTCTCTCTAGCTCATCACAGAGCGAGGAAGATGTCTCGTTTTGCAATCTGCCTGTGACAGCAGCACTTAAGGCCCTACTTTTCCCTTCATCCCTCAAATCCCCATCATTCCTTATTACATATTTCAGTGTTCAATGATGGTCTAGCTTCCAGTTTTACCTGGAAGACTTTTACTGCTACACTCTGCTCTTCCCCCAGTGTAGGCATCGCCACCTGGTGCTCTTTGACTGCCACAGAAGGAGCAGCTACCAGGGCTCACCAGCCAATAGCCCGATCTTTCTGCCTATAACTCTGTCCTTTTGCCTTCCCAAGGATGCTGTGAGATAAATCCTGAGCTGTGGATTTATATGCTTAAAAGAATGAAATTAGCATCCCATACCTGATCCTCCACCCAGACTACATGTTGGGCAAAATCTGAGAAAGACAAAATGGAACATATCCAATAACAGGCAGAGGCAGAAAAGGACCTTCAAATGGGATACGACAGGAAACACAAGATTGTTTCAGATAAAGTATCTCTAATACATGAGGAAAGCACAGGCAAGAAATACAAGAGACCAAAGGTGGGATGCTGCTTCAACCAAAGGAGATTTCCAAGGAAAGCAGGAATGGAAACATAAGGAGAAAACACCCTAAAGAAATGGGAAGACAGCTGGGTGGATGAGATGACCCAACAGTGGTGAAGACACAGAAGGGACGCTGGAGAACATGGCTTCCAATGAACAAATTTGGAACAAAATTGGAATGTAATATCAAAAGAATAACATGTAAATTTATTCATAACAGTCCTTTTCTGAAAGTTGACCTACATGGTCATATGCCTATAGTTTTGGTGTGTTGATGTTCTTGTTGTTGTTGTTGTTAGTTTGATTTGGGTTTTTTGGTTTTTAGAATGAGATCTGTCGTTACCTCAGCAACACAGAAACAACCCAGGAACCTCATCCTCAGAGTGTGGAAAGGGGGGGAATGAAGCTCAGGACTCTGTATTCGATCTGGCTGCCATGCACAAAGAAGGAACTATCTGACTAATAAGCATTTCAGAGCTCTTTCTGGGGGTTGGAAAGATGACTCAGTGGTAAAGACCACTGACAGCTGGTCTGGAAATCTTAAGTTCGATTCCCAGCAGCCACATAGTGGCTCGCTAATGTCTCTAACTCCAGTTTCAGAGAATCCAATACCCTCTTCTGGCCTCCACAGACACCAGGCATGCAAATGATACCTACATGCGCATGCCGGCAAAATACCCACACACATCCCATAAAAATAAGTAAGCATGTTTAAAGCTGCCCTTACCTGGGCATGGTAGCACATTTCATCCCCAGCATTTGGAAAGCAGAGGGATTTCACTGAGTTCAAGGCTACACAGCCAGTTCCAAGCCAGCCAGAGTTACATTGTGAAATCCTGTCTCAAAAAAAAAGTAAGTAAATGGGCTGGAGAGATAGCTCAGCAGTTAAGAGCACTGACTGTTCTTCTAGAGGTCCTGAGTTCAAGTCCCAGCAACCACATGGTGTCTCACAACCATCTGTAACAGGATCTGATCCTCTCTTCTGCTCTGTCTGAAAACAGCTACAGTGTACTCATATAAATAAAATAAATTTTAAAAAAATAAGTAAATAAATTGTCCCCAGCAAGCCCAACATCCATGAGATCTGACCCTTTCTTTCTGTGCTCCATCTTCTGGTACAAACATCTCCCTGCAATCAGGGATCTACACACCACTCCCTGGGTCACAGCTCTGGCTGCCTCCCAGGAGGCCTGCTTCCACCAGGGACCACCAGGCCAGCCTGCACCAGCAACAACCAGATGGATAAAGGCAAACTCAAGGATGTAATCAACAGAAGCCAGGGCAGTGTGGGAGCATCAGAACCCAGGTCTCCTGCTACAAGTCCTGGATATCCTAACACACCTGAAAAGCAAAACTATGACCTTAAATTTCATCTTATGAAGATGATAGAGGCCTTTAAAAAGGAAATAAATAGATTACTTTAAGAAATACAGGAAAGTCGGGCAGTGGTGGCGCATGCCTTTGATCCTAGCACTTGGGAGGCAGAGGCAGGCAGATTTCTGAATTTGAGGTCAGCTGGTCTACAGAGTGAGTTCCAGAACAGTCAGGGCTATACAGAGAAACCCTGTCTCAAAAAAAAAAGCAATCTACCAGGTGAAGGAAATAAATAAAAATGTTCAAAGCCTAAAAATGGAAATAGAATCAAAGAAAACACAAATGGAGGTAACCCTGGAGATGAAAAATCTATTGGAAATCTGAAGACCCAAATATAACACTCCTGGGCATATACCCAAAAGGTGTTCCACCATATCACCAGGACATGGGCTCCACTGTGTTCATAGCAGCCTTATTTCTAGTAACTAGAAACTAGAAACAACCCAGATGTCTCTCAAATGGAAAATGGAGACAGAAAATGTGGTTTATATACACAATGTAGTGCTATTCCGCTACTTTAAAAAGGACATCATGAATTTTTCAGGCAAATGGATAGAACTACAAGACATCATCCTAAGTGAGGTAACCCAGACCCAAAAAGACATGTGTGGTAAGTACTCAGTGATAAGTGTATATTAGCCATAAAGTACAGGATACCATCGATACACTCCACAGACCCAAGCTAAACAAGAAGGAAGGTCCAAGAGAAGATGCTTGAATCTCACTTACAAGGGGTAATAAAATATTCATGGGAAGCAGAGGGAGGGGCGATGGAAATGGATGGGGGGTAGGAAGGGGAAGGGGAGAGTAAAGATCAGTCGTGGGGAGACACAGGCGAGATGGCCAGAGGACCAGGAGAATACATGGAAATCTTCAGCTGGTGGGGGTGGAGGATATCCCTAGGACATGCCAGAGACAAGAGATGGGAGAGGCTCCCAAGAGTCAATGTGAGGAACCTAAGCTGAGACGCATAGCAGTGGGGCTGTGGAACCCGAGGAGGCCACCTTCTATAGCCAGGCAGAGCCCCCAGTGGAGGGATAAGGACGCCAACCCACCCACGAAACTTTTGAAGCAAAACTTTTTCTTCCTAAAAGAAATGCAGGGACAAGAGTGCAGCAGAGACTAAGGAAATGGCCAAGCAATAACCAGTCCAACTTGAGACCCATCCCATGGGCAAGCACCAATCCCTGACCCTATTATTGGTACTCTGTTATGCTTGCAGACAAGAGCCTGCCATAACTGTCCTCTGAAAGGCTCTCCCCAGAGATGACTGAAACAGATAAGGAGACCCACAGCCAAACAGTAGATGGAGGTTGAAGAGTCTTACGGAAGAGTTGGGGGGAAAGAATTGAAGGCCCTGAAGGGAATAGGAACTCCACAAGAAGACCAACAGAGTCAACTAACATGGTCCCTTGTGGACTCTCAGAGACTGAGCCAACAACCAAAGAGCATACACGGCTGGACTGAGGCCCCTGGCACATATGAAGTAGATGTGGAGCTCAGTTGTCATATGGGTCCCCCAATAACTGGAGTGGGGGCCATCCCTAAAGCTGTTGCCTGTTGGTAGAATCCATTTGACTAACTGAGCTGCCTTGTCTGGCCTCAGTGGGAGAGGAAATGCCTAACTCTGAATCCACTTGATATGCCAGGGTTGGAGTATAACCAGAAGGGCCCCACCCTCTCAAAAGAGAAGGGGAGGGGGAGGAGGCATGGGATTGTATGAGGGGACACTGGGGGAGGGGCGGTTATAGGGACATAAAAATGAATAAATCTTTTCAAAAGTAAATAAAATAAAACATAAATTGAAAACCTGATTTTTCTGGAAAAGCATACATGAAACCTAAACAGATCCCACCAAAATACTCAAAATAAGAAGTCACAAGTAAAGAAAACGCTGTGAAAGAATTCACTATATACCCTGACTCAAAATAATTCACTCACAGGAACCTTGAAAGCAACATTACAGCCCTGGAAAGGAGAGTTGTAAGGTAAATTAGTTATGATAGATAATAAACCAAAAAAACCTCAGAAAGGAGGCAGTATCATTACTATTCACAGACTGCACGTTGGCTATCTGAAAATCCATAGTCATGACAGCAAGAAAGCACTGGAAAATGATCAACATCTCGAACGCCATGCTCTTCCTTTACTGAGCATTCAGAATCGCTTGCTTTGCATTTCCATAGAAGCATACTGAGGAAAGCATATTTATTATTGAAACAAAAACTACAAACCACTCCAGGAAAGCATACCCAGAAAGGCATCTGGGAGGGGGTTGGGGGAAGGGTCTGCAACCCCACCACAGACATTAATGGGGTCCTAGAAAAATTACTTTAATTTTTGGCCAGAAAGAATCAATTTAAAGGTATTATTTTTCCTCAAATTAATCTATAAATTCAATACTATAAAAATAAATAGTCCTATTCTAGTTAAACAAAAGGAAGTGAAATATTTCTTAATAATTCAAATGCATTAAAAGTAAAGTAATAAAATAACAGTGTTCAGCTCAGAAATAGAAAGCCAGGACTAAGAAGACAAAATAGGCCCAACCATGCAAGTCTGATATCTTATAAGTACAGCACTTTAAATCAGCAAAGCGCGAGTCAGACTACTAGAAGAAGCAGACTGTAAAATAAGCCAGCTATTTGGAAAATAATTAAATAGAATTCATCTTGTATCTGGCTCCTAAATAAATTCCAGAAACATGATAAACTTACATATAAGGCAAGAAATTAAGCTCACAAAGGAAGCACTATAAATATCTCTCATAAACTGGGTTTCTAAGTGTCGCACGAAACCCAGGAGAAATTAGAGACATACGTGTTCATGTAGATATTTGAAAGCTACAAATCACAAGCAAAATGAAGAGAGAAAATGCAAATAGTAAAAACCATAGGCGACATACATAGCACATGTAAGACAATTTACATACTTTTATATATTAAAATTATTATTTAGGTCAAAATATGTACACTTTAACAGGAAAATCATCGAAGAAAGACTACAAGTTAACAATGCATATAAAGGAAAAGCAATAAGCCAAGTATGCTGTACAAATCTGTAAGCCTAGCTACTCAGAAGGCTGAGGCAGGGGAATCATCAGGACTGCTTATGTGGGTTAGTGAAACTTTATCTCAAAACTTAAAATACATTTTTTTAAGGGATAGAGGTGCAGTTCAGTGCTTGAATGCCTATCTAGCATGTAGGAAGGCCTGGGTTTAATCACCAGTATACAGAGAGAGAGAGAGAGAGAGAGAGAGAGAGAGAGAGAGAGAGAGAGAGAGAGAGAGAGAGAGAGCACCAATGGTACACAAATGGATCTTTCTTAGGCATTCATTATTCTTGATGGATTCACCTGCCAAGGTGACTGTGAGGATAAATTTACAAAGACTCGGCTATGGCTAAACAATGTACTTACCTGAATTTATCAGTCAGGGGTGAGGGAGCATACACCTATAATACTAGTTCTTGGGACACTGAAGCAGAAAGATCTTTAATCCAAAGAGCAACAAGTTGAGCAACATCGAGACCTCCCTGTCAACATGAGCTACAAGGCTAGACCCTGTCTCAAAAAGACAAATTAAGTAGCCAGAGAGATGGCTCAGTGGATAAAGGTGCTGGCCAAGCAAGCCTAACACCATGAGTTCCATCACCAGAAGTCCTGTAAAGCATCCACTGCCCGTATCCCTAACACACAGCAACAAAGAGGACAGAAACAGGAGAATCACCTGAAAGCTCATGAGGCGGCTAGCCTGGAGTACACAGTAGGGCAAAAACAGGAAAGTTAGAACCAATTCCTGATTGTTCTTGGACCTCCGTACATATGCTATGGCTGTGCACATTCACGCGTGCGCAGGTGTGCATGCACACACATACATATACACACACTTCAGAAAATAAATTTTTAGATAAAGATAGAAACAACTACACTTGATCCATAATCCCGTGTGTATATATAAATAATGAGAAGAAGAGGAAGTCGCCAGACCAAAGAGAAGAAATGGGGAGAAGAAGGATAGAGGGGAAGAGAGAGAAAGGAAGGGAGAGAAAGGAGAGGAGATACAAAGGAGGAGAGGAAAAGAAGGCAAAGTGGGAAGGAGCGGTGAAAGCGCAGGAGAGACAGAGCGGAGAAAAACCACCACAGAGAAACTT
Source organism: Apodemus agrarius (assembly GCA_964023405.1). NCBI lineage: Eukaryota > Metazoa > Chordata > Mammalia > Rodentia > Muridae > Apodemus > Apodemus agrarius. Next base: position 23,383,963 of record OZ030021.1, read on the forward strand.
AAAATAAATTCGAGAAGAATACATACAAACTGTTCATGGCAGGTACCCCAGAGAAATATTTGCGTAGTACTTAATTATTTACAACAATCACATATTGCTTGGAAATAAATATTTCAAGATAAAGTGAAGATGTGAGCAAGCTTCGAAAGACAGCATTTCTCCACCTTGGTTTCTCCTCTGCTCCGTCTCTTCCCTGCTGCTCCCCTGAGCCCCATTTATAAATCTCTTATTTCCATCCCAGGTGTGGATTCCATCCCTTCTGTTCACTGGTGGAAGAGATCAGAGCGAGTAGAGTGGTCTCCCTAACAAAGCTTTACCCTAACACCCCCACAATCCATCTCCCTGAAGTGCTTGGATTGTTGATTTTCAGAGCCATTAGGCAAGAAATGTTGGGAAGCTATTGCTGAGTTATATAAATATGAAAGGAATGGAAATAACGGTGCTTTGCCGAGTCAGCAATCTGATAATCCTGTTGGAGAAGCAACAGAGGGTTATTTATATCGAGGTAGCTTGCAGTGTTTTCAGAAGCCAGGAGCGCTCTTGGACAAGCTTGGTTCTTACTAATGCTATGGAAATCTCTTCCAGCAGAAGGCCTAGGAGCTGTTCAGCAGAGAGAGGAGTGTTTCACCTTTCGAACTCTGTTTCTTTCTGTCTTTCCTCGTAGTGGGTCAGTAGCATATAAACTGCATACTGGCTTCTACAAAACAGAAATACTCTCAATAAATTTACATAGATTCATCTACACATGTATATTTCCACAGTATAGGCAGTGATAAATAAAAGAAACTTTAAAAAGTGAAGCTTTCACAATCGATACATGAAGTATTTCTAAGATAAGATGGAAGCTCCCATAGGAAATTTTTTCTTACCATTAAAACACAGGACTAGTTGACATAACCCTGTCTTAGTCAGGGTTTCTATTCAGGGTACAAACATCATGACCAAGAAGCAAGTTGGGGAGGAAAGGGTTTATTGAGCTTACACTTTCACACTGCTGTTCATCACTAAAGGAAGTCAGGACTGGAACTCAAGCAGGTCAGGAAGCAGGAGCTGATGCAGAGGCCATGGAGGGATGTTTCTGACTGGCTTGCTTCCCCCGGCTTGCTCAGCCTGCTCTCTTATAGAACCCAAGAATACCAGCCCAGGGATGGCCTCACCCACAAGGGGCCTTCTCTCCTTGATCACTAATTGAGAAAATGCCCCACAGATGGATCTCATGGAGGCACTTCTCCAACTGAAGCTCCTTTCTCTGTGATAACTCCAGCCTGTGTCAAGTTGACACACAAAACCAGCCAGTACAAACACTCTCTTCTCTGGATTGGTAATAATTTAAGGAGTTTGTGTTAGGGTGGAGACATTCACTCTTTAGATACTGGGCATCCTTTATAAGGAAACACAACAGCCTGCTCCTTGTGCTTCCTCATAACAGATGGGCAATCATACCCTGTAGCCCTTTGATTTGTCCTTTCATGAACTTACAAAGAAATTGTCTTTGCTTCTGTAGTCTTGGTCTCCAAGAAAGTGTCTGGTCCTCTTAAGAGGTCCAAATCTACATTGGATAAGTGTGCACAGGTACAGATTTTATACATGGATGGATGGATGGACGGATGGATGGATGGATGGATGGATGGATGACTGACAGACAGACAGATACCACAGTCTTGTCAGCATCAAGCCATACAATGGTGGTTTTGTGAGGTTTTTATAAAAATGTGAGCAAAGTCTACCATTGCCAACATTAAAAAGACCTCGCAATCAATCTTCAAGGGTTAAAATTCTTGGGTAAATTCTAAACTCTGAAATCTTAGAAGCAAACCTCAGCTGACAGAGAGAGCACAGTTAAGAAGGCTATGACCTCATAAGGCATCTTTAATTTCATTTTCTTTAACCCAGTCTGGACTTTGTACTATGGGAGATATTACCCAAGCTCACAGACATACAGATCTGCCTCCTAGGCACAGAAGATGGCATTTCCTGGGCAGCTGTGCAAGGCCAAGAAATGAACTCTGGTCAATGTTATGAGCTGGGTACTGAGTGCCTATTTGAGACAGAAACATTTAATTACTAGACTGGCACTCTCCAGAGGTCTCTGCCTGCTGTGGTGATCACATGAGCATGTGATCACATGACCATGTTATGACTCAACACTGTCCCAGGATGGTGTGTCCTTCCTCCCGAGATGTGAAACCTACTCCTGGCCCTCATTGAGCAGATTCTTATTTTAAATCACTGTGATTTGGTGATTATCTGTCTCAACTGTGTAATCTAAATCCTCTTGACTAGTGCATATGCTTAACTGATCTATAACATTCAGAAGACCTTTCTGATGTCATCATTATGATCAGATAAGATGTACTGAGGATTTAGTATAATTAATACCAGTTCAAGTCTAGAATAAAGTTCATGACATTGTTGACTCCTGTGTGTGTGTGTGTGTGTGTGTGTGTGTGTGTAAAGATACAAGCAGGTAAAAGACTTCTACTGCTAACTGAGTTTGCTTCTACTAGCTTTCAGTTCTGTGTACATTCTTCAAGCTCTTTCTTTCTACAGTCAACATCTAGAATAATCTTTTAGTGAAGTGAGTGGTCATCACAGTTTAATTTTGTTTTAAAGGAGGAAGGAATATGGGGATAAAAATATGAATCCGTCCTTATCTACTAATAGTTAGATGCCCATATTCAGTGAATGAAACTGTCTCCTATCTCAGGGAAAGAACAAGGTACTTCATGTGTCATGTTTATAGAGGATGTAGCATCAGGATATGCATTGATGAGAGATGGTTCTCACCTAGACAGTCAGCTTAGTGTGCGAGGTATTTTCTCTTGCCTCCTTCAGACCTACTAGCCTTCCTCTTCCTCCTGCTCTTACCCAACAGACTTCTAGGCATCGAGATTTCTGATAAGTTTCAGCCAATGTGGAAACTGAAACAAACCCCTAAACAAAGGAGAAAAGACTGAGGGCAGAGCCCTGCTCAGGCTCCTCCCTCTGGGGGTATATGCCCACGTGTGGGCATATACCACTCGAAAAGAAGTCCCTAGTTCTCCAAAGCTGTGTGCCTGCTCTGTGCCCTCTGACTTCCAAGAGTGTCTCTTCCCCTTGTCCATTCAGTCCAAGAGCAATAACAGCTCCCCTCCTCTCGGCTCTGGGTCCTTCATGGCCTGTGGCTCCCCTTCATATCACTCCCAAGTTGTAATTACTGCAGCATCACACTTCTTAATTGGTATAAATCATGACCATAAACTACTGCCCAAAACAAATGCACACAGAATTGATAATAATAATTAATAATTTTAATTTTAATTTTGTAATGAATCTCAGTGTGGTTTTTCTTACTTAATTGGTAAGTCACATGCATATTTTAACTACAAATATAAATATGTATATATACATATATATATATACACATACACAGTTTTTCACATATAGTATACATGCAAGGGTAAAATATGGCTGTTCAGGGCTGGAGAGATGGCTCAGTGGTTAAGAGCACTGACTGCTCTTCCGGAGGTCCTGAGTTCAAATCCCAGCAACCATATGATGACTCACAACCATCTGTAATGGGATCTGATGCCTTCTTCCAGTACACGAGTGTACATGCAAATAGAACACGCATACATAAAATAAATAAATATTTTAATATATATACATATATATGTGTGTGTATATATATGCATATATATACATATATATATATATATATATATATATATATGTGGCTGTTCATTAGTTCCTTTTCTCATCACAGCAGCAGAATACCTGAGAAAAGCAACTTAATGAAAGAAGGGGATTTGGACTCACAGTTTGGAGATATTTGAGTCCATCATGGTAGGCACAGTACGGTGGCAGAGGTGAGGCCGATGTCTGCATTCAGGAAGCAGAAAGGTTCGTGATCAGCTTCCTTTCTTCTTTTTAGTCAGTCCAGAACGATAGCCCATGAAGTAGCGCCGGCCACGTTTAGAATGACCTTCCCAACCTCGATCAACCCAGTCCTTCACGGACAAGCCTAGAGGCTTATCTCCTGGGTGATTCCAGATCCTGTCAAGTTGACAAGATTATCACCAAGACAAGACAGTGCAGGTGTAGTGTGGGTTCACTGTCTTGAAAGGAGGAAAGTGTGTTACATGGGTTAAAGCATTCTGGACTTGATGTTCTGATGGCAGGACCACATTCCCAGCAGCCCCAGCTGCCGCCCCTTCGCAGGGTGTGTGCTGAAAGCCGTTGGAAGGGCCAGAGTTGGTGAATTCAGCAAGAGATTTCTAGCTAGCAGCAGTCACTCCTGATGCATGTGGTCTAGAGAAGGACTATCAGGGCACTCCAGCACAAGAGCTACCAAGCACTGAGAACTCTGGGGGCATGAATAGCTGCATAATTGCATCTTTTCTTCTGTTTTAACATCCAATTAACCCAAAGGCAGAAAATACAATTTTGGAAGAATTAATTCTCTTAAAAATAAACAAGTGTTCCTTCCCTTTTGTCACCGACTCACTTCCGTGGTTAGAGTCCAGCCGTCACGTCACTGCTTTTAATGTGCATGTACTTCTCATGGAACACCAGTGGTTTAAAAAGAAAACAGAAATTAAGTTTGTGTCATTAACATTACTTCAGAAAATTAATAAATAGCCGGGCAGTGGTGGCACATGCCTTTAATCCCAGCACTTGGGAGGCAGAGGCAGGTGGATTTCTGAGTTCGAGGCCAGTCTGGTCTACAGAGTGAGTTCCAGGATAGCCAGGACTATACAGAGAAACCCTGTCTTGCAAAACTAAAAAAAGAAGAAGAAAAAGAAAAAAGAAAAAGAAGAAATAAATAAATAAGAAATTAAAGCACTATGGAACAATCCACAACCTTTTAGTTTGCTTTCACACGTGTGTGTGTTACAGGTATGTGACACTGATGTGAGTATATGTATGTATATATGTGTACATGCATGCGCATGCATGTGTGTGTGTGTACATGTCTATGGAGGGCAGAGGTCACTATGGGGTATCTTTCTCCACTATTCTCTTATTTTTTGAGGTACGGTCTCTCACCGAACCTGCAGCTCACCAATGCAGCTAGCCTCACTGGCCAGTGAGCTCCATGAATTCTCCTAAGCATGCCCTACCTCTAGCGCCGGAAATACAGATGCGTAACACCATGGCCAGATTTCCCATGGATGCTGGGAATGAAAGTCAGTACCCCAGGACTGTGCACAAGCACTTTCCAGACTGCACCATCCCTTCAGCCCCTTCTTCTCCGTTTCCAAACCTTAGACATTGATTTGAAATCCTTAAGAATGACTAGACATCAACTGTTTATCCCAAACAGTTTGGGGATGTGCTTTATTACAGCACATGGAATACATTGCATGCAAGACTTCCCAGAACTGGACTGAGGCTGAGTCATTCTATTATAAAATTATCTTTAATCTCATTATCTCTTATTTTATAAAAGGTTATTTATAATCTAGCATTAAATGTTCTCACACCTGTACTGGGGAGATAGCTAAGTCAGTAAAAATTCACACTTGGCAGGCATGAGTTAGCGCCCTAGCACCCGTGTAAACAAAGGCTTGGCACGGTAGTACACGCTTACACCCCTAATGCTGAGAGGGAGGGATTTGGGAATCCCTTGGACTTTCTAGCTCGACAGTCTAGCCTACTTGGAAAGCTACAAGCCTATGAGAGACATCTCCAACTTCAAAAAAGTAGGTAGGAATGACACTCAATGTTGTTCTCAGCTTTATCCCCAGCGCATGCATACACACACACACACACACACACACACACACACACACACACACGTGCGTGCACATGCTACTGCGCCAGTTATCCCAGCACTCGGCAGCCCTGGGCCTCTAGGATGATTGTAATGCCACAGCAGCCTCAGTCCACCTGGTGCTGAAGGCTTGGTTGGTTCTGGCAGAGCCGCCCACTTCTCTACAGTCTGTTTTGGAAAGCTGACGGAGCCGGGTCCGGATGCCCGCAGAGGAGCCAGCGGATGCCGCAGAGGCAGCAGTGACGACAAGTGGCATGAAGAGCGAATGAACTTACCACAGGGTGGGAGAACCCACCGGCAAGGTGCAGAAGCCAGGAGGCAAAGGACGAGTGACTTCCTCTCAGGCCTCCTTGCCTCACATTTACACTAGGTCATCCCAGTTCGCTATTAACCTAATCAAGAAAAATCCCCATGGGTGGGCCCGCAGGCCTGCCTCTTAGTTGAGTCTAAGTCAAGTCAAGTTGACAAGATTGACCATGTAACAGGGTTTCCCTGGCTGTATTTGAGTGACAATGGTCCTCGTAGGTGTATATGTTTGAATGCTTGATCTCCCGTTGGTAGCTGTTTGGGCAGAACTAGGAAGTGTGGTCTTGTGTGAGGACACTGAGGACAGGCCTTGAGCTCTCTCTCCTCCCTCCCTCCCTCCCTCCCTCCCTCCCTCCCTCCCCCTCTCTCTCTCCATCCCCCTCTCTCATATTCATATGAGCTCTCTGTTGTTCCTGTCACCGTGCCTTCACTCGCATCACAGAGTCTAACCCTCTGTAACTGCAAGACCAATTAAATGCTTTGCTTTTTGTTTGTTTGTTTGCTTGCTTTTTGGAGACAGAGTCTCGCTATGCAGCTCTGCCTCTCCTGGAATTCATTATATAGAACAAGCTGACCTGAGACTCACAGAGATCCCTGCCCCTGCCCCTGCCCCTGCCCCTGCCCCTGCCCCTGCCCCTGCCCCTGCCCCTGCCCCTGCCCCTGCCCCTTAAGTTCTGAGATTTAAAGTGTCTGCCACTGTTGGCTACCTTGCTTTCTTCTATAAATTGACTTTTTTTCCACAACAATAGAAAAGTAACTAAGACAGAAATGATCCAGGAAGACATAGACTATTACTGTTATAGACCTGACCATGAGATTTTTTTTTTTTCTGAACTGTGGGAGACTTCAAGACTTTGGATGAGCAACGTGGTTGAACACTGCAATCGAGGTCAGAAGAGCATCCTTCAAGGACCACGGTGCTCAGAGCAATGTTGACTGTGAAGGTCTAAATCAACCTGCTCAAGAGGTTTCAGAGGGAAACAATATAGCCAGGGGGCTAGGGACCATTCTCGTGTCATCTGGCAAAGAATGGGACTGCTTTCAGGCCTTGTCGTAATAATTTAACTAAGGCTAAATTTAAAATAATGCACTTATTTATTTGATGGAGGAGATTTCAAGACAGCCTAACATGACTCTGCCATGTGGTTATTAGTAGTCAACATTTATCAGAGCCACAAAGGAAAAGAAATAAGTGGAGCAAAAAGAAATCCAAATGTACACTTTGATAAAAAAAAAAAAAAGAAAAGAAAAGAAAAGAAAAAAGAAAAAGCACTGGGAACTCAATGCTTGAGCCAAAGTTTGTGATGAAAGAGAGAAGAAAATTGGGGGTAAGGCATGATTTCCCTCTTACTGAGCAGGCCTTGAGTCGAATTAGAAAGTTGTTGGTCACCAACGAGGTCTGTGCCACTACTGTACCCTCAGGGCTATGGCGCCATGCTGCTGGCTGTGGTGGTTCACAGCGTCACAGTCTGTGAGGATGCTTGGCTACCCCTCACTCTGGAAACTGGTGTAGCATCTTCTGGTACCATGAAAGTCCACAAGGAGGAGGCTTTTAAGTAGGCTCCAGCTCAGGGGCTCCAGGACCCTATGTCTGAAGCACATGGTGTCTGAAGGAATAGCTACTTACTTTTCACTTCTAGAAGGAAACTAAGGCCAGTAGCAACAGCCTATGCTGCTTTAAAGAGTCTCTTAGACAGCTCTGAGTAACAACGCAAAAAAAAAAAAAAAAAAAAAATGGCATCTCCTGCTTCAGTTGGGGTTTCGGTGATCTTTGGCTCTTGGGGGTAGCAATGTGAGCCCAGATGAGAAAATTTCACTTAAACACACACACACACACACACACACACACACACACACACACACACACACACTCATGTGTATTATAGGGGTTTTTTAGGTAGACCACTAATAGTATGATTGTTTATGACTTGCAAAGACATTTTAACAGTTCCTTTACCCTCCTTCTGCATTTATCCCTCTCCCCCTCCGAACTAAAGCCCCCTCCCCGTCCCACCATTTTTCTGATCTGATCGTTTCACCCTGCTACACTCCTGTGCATTGCTCCCTCAAACCTCTACTCTGGTAAAGGTCCAGTTTTTACTTTCTTGGTTTCCATAGTTATACCAGTACATGAACTCACATCGGAAGATTTGGAGCTAGAAGCCACCGGTGAGAGAAAACACATGATGCTTGTATTTCTGGGTCCAGATTACATCAGACATATAATCTTCTCTAGTTCCATCCATGTACCTGCAAAGTTCTTGATTTCATTTTTGTTTGCATCTGAATAGAATTCCACTGTGTATATGTACCATGTTTTCCTTACCCATTCATCGGTTGAAGGAAATTTATGTTGTTCATAGCCAGTTTTGTGCTGAGATATTTTACCTTTAAAAGATTTATTTTCATTATTGTTAAGTGTGTGTGTGTGTGTGTGTGTGTGTGTGTGTGTGTGTGTTAGACTCTTCTGGCTGTTTCTTCTCCTAAATTTCCCCCACCCTCACCAAACAGGGACCTTAAATGACCTCCAGTAAAAAGCATGAAGATTTAGAAAACTCAGGATTGGAATGGCACAAAAGCAAACTACTCTCCCCGTCTCTGTGTTGGTTTTCCTCCAAAGCCTAAATCAGGGGCGCTAGGGAGGTGAGAAGAAAAAAACAAAAGGAAACCATTATCTGGTTAAGAGATGGAGGTTGCTGGGTGGACAAGAGTAAAAACTTCTAACATCTGAAATGGAGGTGTTCTCCAGATCATGGAAATGATTATAAAAAGCACATCATCTTCCCCGACAGAGAGAGCATCCCATCATAAAGAAGGGTGTGAGACAGAGCTCAAGAACCAGTAAAACAAATCATGAAGTAAAATTCCTCCCTGACAGCATCCCACCCAGAAAACATACCTAGCAACCTTTCCAAATCCAGCAGAGAAGAGCTGTGCCCTCTGGCCCTCCTGAGGGAAGCCAAACACATGACAAAGAAAGACTGTTCCCAGGCGTCCTCTGTCTCCGCAACTTGCTAACAATGGAGTAAGATTGCCGCAGAAGGCGGCTGGTGATGACAGTGGTTATGATGTTTCCCTAGTACCCAGTGCCAGCTCTGTGCTGAGTTTCCCATCTGTTTCTCATTGACTTCTGTCTCGAAACCTGGATGGTGGGTGCTAGCATATCCTCAGCGCAAGGAATCATTCTCAAGTCTTCCCGATTTACTGTCCTGGGAAGCCTGGCAGCCTTGGAGAGCCAAAGAGAAAACTAATGCAGGATGGCTCTCTCCTTATCCCTCCGGTTTCCTTCAGTGAGGTTTGATAGGCAGCCGCTGGACAAAAGGGAAAAAAGCCCACTTTTCATGTCAGAAACAGGTAGTTGCAAAAATACAGAGTGCAGTAGGTTTTACTCGCTATCCATTCCTCCCTCAAAATGACTTGATTCACACCAATAGTTCTAGGCTGGTTTAAAAACATTCATTTTCTCTATTTAAAGCTGTCAGGCACAAACTCTTGGGTTGTAGAGTGGTGTAAAATGAGCCACTACGCACATTTACACCGCCAGGGATAAAAATGTACAGCTGTAAAATGTGGGTGATGTACTGTGTCATAGTTAACCTTATAGTTAGGATTACTGCCTTCCTCCTGGGGCGGAGCACTACATTAAGATTTGGGCGTATCACTCAGCGCCAGCCAGTCACAGAGAAATGTATTTCTAAAAGAATTCATTGGAGTTTAGAAAAACAACAGACTAACAAGCATACGAATTGCATTGGTAACGGGACAAGGAGAGAGACAGGGACAGCCAGCTTAGATTTTTGGGGGGCAGCATAGCATGAGATATCTATAAATCTCAGTTAGATTGGTGCTGAAGCTCACAGACATACCTTTGGTCACTGCCTTCTGTTACCTGTAAGGCAAGATTACAGTCCGATGTTTCAGCAAGGAAATATGAAATGTTTTCAATTTCAGAGGCTATGCTCTAATTAAGAAATCCTATGACACGGCCTTGTGAGCTAGATTTTAGGAATAAATTTTACAATCAAGTGTGTGCTCCTTCCATCCTAGGGCTGATTTAGTTTCCATTGAGGGGGCGTGTCCCTAAATCAACACTTTTATCTTTTGCTCTGATTTGTTTTGTAAGTTCATAGCTCGTAAATATAATAGCATACCTTATCTATTACAGAGCTGATTTTCTGAATTGACAGTAAGAAAACAGAGAAAAAGGAAAGGTTGTAGAAGAAGTAATATATTGTAGAGGAAATGCTTGTATTTTTAAAATACTTTTTAACTTGTTACAGTTTGAGTTTATTTTCCCTTTTCTTACTCCATTTTGATGATCATTAAAAGGAGATCCTGAGATCTGTCTTTAAGGTAAAAGGAACTGAATTACTGCACCTGAATCCTCAGACAGAGCCACGGCAAAGGAACTCATGTACACACACACACACACACACACACACACACACACAACACACACACGGTAGCATCTTCAAATATCCAAGGATTCCAGGCTTGATCAGAAAAGCAGATATTCAAAGAAGAGTGCTATAGTTACAGGATGGTCTTGGCCATGTTGGGGTCATGTGGGCAGGGTACGCCATAGCACTGATGGATGCTATGCCCAAGCCCAAGCCCATGCCAGCACACACTGGACCAGCAGTGAAGGAGGAGTAGCCAGACTACTCCACCCAATCAAAGAATTTGGAGGAGTATACAGCATATATTCTTTTTGCTATGATACTATTAAGCCTTCCCCCTCCAAAAGTAAATTATTAACCTAAAAAGAGAAAGTCAGAGTATAGAACTAAAAAAAATAAATAAATAAACAGAAAGGTCAACAGAAGCTGAGCCATTGCACAAGAAAATTTCCTATAAAGTGGCTTTAAAAAAAATAATCCTAAGGCTGGAGAGTTACGAGCTGTGGCGGAGTTGGGGTCAAGCCCTGGTTACGAGCGCTGGCTTTTCTTCCAGAGGACCCAGGTTTGACTCCCAGCAACCATAGGACAACTTGCAATTGTCTAGAACTCCAGTTCTAGGAGATCAAATGTCCTCTTCTGAGCTCTGAGGGAACCAGCCATGCACATGGTAAACAGACAATACATACATACACATGAAATTTAATTTTTTTAAACTTAAAAAATCCCCTCTAATATATAAGCTCTCACTTGGGAGAAGGGGACTTGCTCACCTGGCTCATATTCAGATATTACGATTTGGAATATCTCTCTGACTCAAGAACATAACAGCCATAGAAACTTGAAAAAACACACTAACAATCTGAAAAGTAATGACTGCTTCTTCCAAAGGGATCTCAGATGCAACAAGGAGCACAGGGCTGCATGGAGTCGTTCTGCAGTCCATAAAAACAATTCTGCTTTATGAAAATGAGTGACACGGGAAACAGGAACCCATTCGGTTTCTGAAGTCATAAACACTTATGGCTTGTGTGTTAGAATTTATGTGAGCCTGGGTTATTCACTCTTAAACTTTAAGGACCACGCTATTAGCTAAATTTGGGTCTTTTTCTTTTTCCTTCACCATATTGTTTTAATGTCACGCTTGCATCTGTCCCCACATCCTTGTCACGGACTGAAATACACACGCTAGAAATTATGTCTTCCTCGCTGTGGATTTCTTCTCTTCTGTGGGTTAATTCTTCTGATCTTTGTCACAAAAGCCAAGCAAATCGGATTTGTGTTCGAGGAACTGTAACAAGAATTTGGGAGTGTTTATAATCAACCTCACATGTTTTGTTTGCTTACACACTAATAAAGATGGGAGAGAGTTTCAAGAGATCAGTTGGGGATTTTATAAATGAATTTTTTACCCTCTGATATCTTGACTGAATGTTCCAGAAGAACAGATTACCTGACCAAGTAGGTCATTTATTGTAGGCCCCTAGAGTTCACAAATAAGACCGGACCCCTGTCTGAGTAAGATACAGCATTGTTTACAGATAAAAGGCATTCTGATGTGCCCCTTGCGAGGATACCAGAAAGCAAGCAGCAGACACTAAAGAACACTTTCAGCAATTCAGGCATCAAAAGAGAGTGGTAACAAGTGAATTTCATCAGCTTTAAAAAAAATCTATGAAACATGAAATTGGTCATTATTAGTCCTGTGCTGGTGATACACCAGAGAATGTAGGATGGAGCATGGCAGATGTTTGCGCTCTCTCTCTCTCTCTCTCTCTCTCTCTCTCTCTCTCTCTCTCTCTCTCTGCTCTGTCTCTACTCTCTGTGCACTCTCTGATGGATCGCCCAAAGCATGACTCTGCTTACCACTCTTTAGTAAGAGACTGTATTTTTACTTGGCATTTTAAATGCCATTTGCTTTGAAGATAATGAGTGAATCACAACCATTCAGTCCAGCCCCTGCTGCTAACATGACTGTATGCAAGGTGTCTAAAATAGTTGATTGCTAACCCAATTATAAGACTCTTCACGAAGACCTCCTTGTTGCACTAAGATACTTCCTGCAGATGGACTGACTCCTGTCAAACCCATTAAATGAACATTATCATGGCAGCACATAGACAGTGGTTGATAAAGAATCAGTAAATCATGGTAGATGTAAAAAACAGGAGATAATAACACGGGCTCACAGATGGATGACCTGTGACAGATATTCCCAAACCTATATCAGAGTCACCTAGAAAGCAGATTCAAGAAACTGCTGACCATAGTCCAAGGGCTTCTAATTTAGAATATGTAAGGTTATGCATTTGTAAAAGTTTCCCAGTGGTCCTGATATTGTTGCTATAGTTACTCCTGTAAGAAAGCCCTTGCCTGACAGATATGGACTTTCTGAACTGCGCTGGTAGTTCAGAGATTAAGATCAACAACTGACAAGGACTTCATGAAGCTAAAGCAAAGAACACTATAGATCAAGTGAAGAGGCAGCCTACACATTTGGGTAAAGGGTCTTTAACAGCTTTATATCTGGCAGAATAGTAGTGTCTAAAATGCACAAATAACTCATAAAACTAAACGCCAAAAAAAACACCAAGCAATCCAATTAAAAGTTGACTATGAAACTGAACAGAGCATTCACAAAAAAAGAAGGAGGAGGAGGAGGAGGAGGAGGAGGAGGAGGAGGAGGAGGAGGAGGAGGAGGAGAAATATAAATGGCTAAGAAATATTTTTTAATTTTTCCACATCCTTAGCAATTCAGGAAATGCAAATCAAAACTACCTTCAAATTTCATCTTACCCCAGCCAGTGTCGGGAAAGAGGGCTCCTCGTTGCTAGCAGGAGCATGAACTATGGGATGTGAATGGAAGATCCTCAAAGAGCTCAGTAGATCTAGACCAGGTTCCAGCCTACCGCTCCCGGGCGGTACCCAAAGACTCATACATGTCTGCTCAGCCACTCTCACTGCTATCCTATGAACAATAGCCAGGAAATGGAAACCTTTGGTGTCTGTCTACTGACACATGGATAGTGAAAATGGAGTTCATACATATGATGGGATTTTACTCCGACATGAAGAAAAATGAAATCTGCAGGCAAACGGATGGATCTGAAAATAATCATTCCTGGTAAACTAAAACTCAGAAAGACAAATGGATTGCTGCTAGTCACTTTTTTTCTCTCATATGTGCACCCTGGCTCCAAATGTTTAACTCCATGTGTTTAAATGAGATTCCCTGTGGAAGTCAGGGAACTAGACAGGGACTGTGGAGGCAGGTTTTCAAGAGTGAGGAAATAATAGAATATGAGGGGGGCGAGAGATGAGTAATGGAGCAGGAATGGTTAAATGGAGTGGGGGGTGATGAGAAGACAGCATAGAGGAAAGGGTCTTGGGAAGGACCACCTATGTTAAGGACCTTTGAAAAGACCTTTGTAGATACTTCCTAAAAAATACATATGTATAGGAAGAGTTTAAATGGAATTACTATATTCAGGTGAACAATGCCTCTTCCAAACACCATAGGCTATCAAACAAAATACCCTACTGCCAGGTGCGCATTACCTCTTTTAGAGTTGTAGTCACAGGGTCCCTAGACCCTCCCGAAACAAATCGACAGGCTGTTGTTATTCCTTTAGTTACCCTCTGAAAAATGATGGTAAGACCCCATTGCTGAAGACACCATATACTTGAGTCACAGGACATGGGGAAATCAAACTAGAACTAACAACCAAGTTTCATTACCGTAGTGTCAGGCGTGACATACAACAGGCTGCTGAGGGAGAAATGTAATCAGAAGTCTGACCCAGCTATGGCTCTGCAAGCTACAATGTTAACCGGCACTGGCACAATGCCCATCGGTGCAGTAGCAGCATGGATGTTCTAGAACTATAATAAACTGCCCTCTGACTGGATGTGAGACCCAGTCCACAGGATGGCACTGGTGCCTGATACTGTTAACTGGACTAAGATCCCTATGGCTAGACAAGTCTTAGGCCCTACCTAAGAGCCTACTACTATTATCCAGCTAAATGAACATAACGCTAAACTGCTCCTTAATACTTCCCTGTATGCAATACACTAGGACAGCTCTCAACCTCCACTAGAGAAGCTTCTTTTAGCAGTAGATGCTAATTAATAAAGAGACTCACAACTGCTCAAAGTGCAGAGAATAAGAGACCTTGGAGTGAAGTGGAAGTTTCTGGTCATGTCACGTGATGCAAGCTCACATGGTATTTTGCTGAGGCAAGACCTGTGGGAAGACACATGATGCTTGGAGAGAGTATAAGAGGGGATAAGTAAGACTCAACTCTGTTGGTCTCCAGTCTTCACTGATCTTCACTTCATTGAGAGAGGTATAGCACAGAACACCTGGCATTCCTGCTGGCCCTGGTTGTTCATGCTGATTCACGCCAATAGGGCAGAAGCCTGGCAGTTTCTGCTGGATCATGCTGTTGGTGCTGATTCCTGTTTGGTGACACTTTTGAACTGGACTGCTGGTAGCCTGATACTACTGAACTGGACTTTTGATATTCTGACAACGAAGATTGGAATTATCCCCCAAAGAAGTAATTCTAAATAAGACCACATCCCCTTGTCCCATTTGCCATCCTGTTTACCTTTGGACAGTAGGCTAGAAAGGGGGCAGGGTGGTGTAGAAGCATTCGAGAACCCTTATTAAAGTAGGTTTTAGTCACAATCTCTTCTCCTAAGGTTCAGAGATCATCATGGAAGAGGAGATAGAAAGATTCCAGGAGACAGAGGTAGTGGATGACTGAAGCAGAGAAGCGTTTTCCAGACGTTATGGGGCCATTTTACACATGGATTACTGTGGCTGCGACTTCATGTACAAGGAAAAGCCAGCCAAAATCCCAATATGGATTGAGGTAGGAGGCTCAGACTCCCCCACCCTTAGCTGAGGAATGATTGGCAATTGATGGTACAGGAGAGAGGGGCAGCTTTCTTCAGATGAACACTGAGAGGCTCTTCAGTGGACGGTCTAACACCCATGCACACATTGGTGTGCAGAATGGATTCAATTGGTTTAAAAAGGAGCCCATGAAATTGGGAGGGAAACGTGGGTAGAAGACGGGAAGACCTGGAGGAAAGACAGCGGCAGGGGATTCACCTGAAATACATTATATTCATATACAAAATGCTCAAACAACAAATTTGGAAAAGCACCCTCGCCTGTAAAGATAGAACAATAGTATCCAAATGTGGCTAATATTGAGCTAGAAACACCCTAGATTAGTACAATTTTTTTATTTCAGTTCTCCTAGAAATTTTTTCCTTTACCATAAAGATTATCTCAGGACAGTTTGTTTCTCTAGCAATGAAGCTGAGTTCTTACACCAAAAAGAATACCAAAGGAGCCAAAAGGCCCTCCCCATGGCAGGGCCAGCAAGACACTACCCACACCGGATGTTCTCTCCCTGGGCATTTACATTTCAAGAAGGACCACGCCTCTGAACTTGGAGACATCTCTTGGTACTTTAAAAAATAAGACACATGGGCATCCAGAAATTTTATTTACAAGCCAAAGGGTTGAGAGAAAGATTTTGGCCATTAGATTTCCCAAGAGAGCTTTTCAAGTTAGAGAGGGTGGCTGCCTTCTTCCCTAGCACAAGCAGAATAAAATCTTTCTCTTTGACCTTTGCCTATAGTGTGCCCAGTCCTCAGAAGAACATTTGGCCTGGTTGTTAATAAGTCACCCAGAGTAAAATCTAGAACAGCAAAAGCACATATATCTAAGAAAATATCTCTCTGATCTAAGATAATACTTTATATATGCTTTCAGGATAAATTAATAAAAATATTAAATACCCAACAGTAAACTAGTCTTGTTTCACGTTTACTGATTAGGATATCTCACATAGGTCAAGACTCATCAGCTGATCTGTGAAAGGCTATTAAGGAATGCCATCCAAATGACACATATCACATAGAAAAATGACCCTGTATGTTAAAGTCTACTATTGCCTTTTAGGCCATTAACCAGATTCCAAACCATCTTAGCAGCCTTATCCTAGTGCCTTCTTACTGAGCTTCCTATGAATGTCCAGTCTCTCAAATGCCCTCAGAATCCACCTTCCATCTCATGGATTCTGCATTAACTCAAGAGTCAAGTGAAAGCAAGTATGCATATCTGTGTAAGTTATACGGATTTTTCCCTTGCATTTTTTATTAGCTGTGCACATGCACCTACTAGAGTGTGCGCATGCCACTGTTGGGCTGTGCATCTGCCTCACCACCGGCCTGTCACTCAGGGAAGGCAGAACGCAGTCCAAACTAGAGGGCCCCACCCTGTACTTCCCCTGTGAGAAACTGCGGGGGCTGGGATGGATGTTATGATTCTCAGTCTCCTGTGTACCCAAATGCTGCTAGGGACCATGAGGAGTTGAGAAGGGTGGTCCAGGGTCCACCCTTCCCCTACCCATCAGATAGGAAGGGGGTGGCTAAGCCCAGGTCAGGGCTGAATCCGGTCTGGTTCCCAGTGTTGATAGTACGGAGGGGCTGGAAGAGAGAAGGCCTTCTCCGGGAGATTTAGGCCTCCCCCTGTGGTGATGCTTGATGAGGGAGGCAGTCCTTGCTTGTCCAAACTGCCTTATTTTTATGGCGGATGTGAATACATACACCGTAACTTAGGCAGGCTCTGTTTCTAGCACTGATTAGTTAGTTCCAAAGGAACTAGACTTAAGGGAAAAACATCTCACTTGTGGCATGAGCAGAACAGTAAAAACAGACACAGAGATCATATATAACATCCCCATTAATGTTTTTTCTTTCCCAACATGATGCCCAGGAAAGTAAATTTGCCTTTTTGCCTTTTATGGAGAATGATACAAAAAAATAAATAGAACCATGTCCATTCAATCCCATTGTGTGTTGTCTGCTCCTCTCCTCTTCACAGTGTCTGTGGGTCTGGAGTGGCCGCTGTCTGTCTGTGGTGCATGGCCCTTCATTCCAGCTATGTCTTTTCTAAATAGTTGATAGGGGCTGGAGAGATGGCTCCGTGGTTAAGAGCACTGACTGCTCTTCCAAAGGTCCTGAGTTCAATTCCCAGCAACCACATAGTGGCTCACACCGCACCTATAATAGGATCTGATACCCTCTTCTGGTGTGTCTGAAGTCAGCTACAATGTATTCATATAAATAAAATAAATCTTAATAGTTGATAGAATGTCACTTCTTAGATCTCTGTGGCTGACATCTTTATGGTTACTTCTTGAGTCATCTTGGTAGCCTTGTCTCTGTGCTACCTTCTTCTTCCTCTTGTAATGCATTCTCTCTCTCTCTCTCTCTCTCTCTCTCTCTCTCTCTCTCTCTCTTTTGCTTTCATACTTTCTATTGTTCTACCGAACATATAACAAGCCACACAAATAACACACCACACATACACAAAACACCACACACACACCACATACATGCATTCAAGCATACCATACACACATACATATATGCACAGCACACCACATGTACACACCACATACATACACATAAAAACACACCACACAGAGATACATACCACACAGAGACATACACAAACACACACAAAAATACCCCACACGAACACTCCACACACACCTTAACACACAAATACCACACACACACACACACACACACACACACACACACACACACAAACCGGTACACTTTATAGCATTTGGAACAGGGCAGTCAGTAGAATAAAGAAATTATCAATGCATTAAACACGGGATTTAATATAATAGCTGGTTTTTGTTAGCTGCTGTCCTCATGATTCACTTATTATTTATCTGTAGCCTCTCCTTCCTTTATAACCCAATATTTCTTCCTTTGTTTATCATTAACACTAATCAGTACTTTACTTAATATTCCATGAATTTTAAAGAAATCATTTTTTTTTCATATTAGATAGTACTTTCTGCGTTGTCAAGAAACCAGAAGGTATTGACTAAAGAGGGCTGTTTATTTGGGAGAAATATTTTTTAATTAGTAGCAATTTATACCATCAAGTCTCCATGCAGCAAAGTGAAGTGTTTAACTGCAGAATGTGTGTCTGCCTGTGTTAAAGCTCGCGCTGACCGCCAGCAGCAGGTGACCACCAGCAACGGCGTTAGGACTAATGACAGCCCCGTGAACGAGCTGCCCAAATGGTCATTTTCTCCCAATACGATTCGATTTGTCTGACGGAGCCCATCAAGTTAGGTTTTACTTGTCATTTCTAATTCTCTATTGCTTTTAAATGCTTCCCATTATCACTAAAATATCTAAATTCTGCATCCATTTGTATGAAGAAAGGGAAACGCCAGTTTGTAGAAAACGCCCGAGTCCTGATTCTCGGCATCAAAATCCGTGCTTTACTTTTTTTTACATTGCCGTGATTTCAGAAAGCATTCTCTTGGGCACTGATTTTGCAAAATGCATCATAACTTCGTATGTAGTGGGATCTCTTGTGTTGAAGAAAGAACAGGGTGAACATGAGTTACAATGCCCCTCCTCCAACCCCCACCCCCCCAGCCCCCACCACAGTGCCCCCACCCTGTCCCCTGGCCTCTCTGTGCTCTGGGTTCATATGCAGATGGCACACCTGGGAAGTTTCATTAACACCAAACATGGGAAAAAGTAGGGAAGCCGCTTCCTCCCTTGAGTAAACTGCGTGGGGCTCAGGGGACAGCCCTGCGGGAATGATCCATGCATCTCAAATCTTACAGTGGTATCATTCCGCCTACACCAAAAGAATATTATAAAATGTGATATACAGCTCATTTCCTCCCCAAAATGAGTGATGCCCTAAAGTTCTCCATGTGTGGGGGCTGGAGAAGAAATTCCTATTGTTGTTAGCTGTTTCTGAAACTCTCGGGCAAGCTTTGCTTGAGAACCCAAAAATGGGTCTAAGTAAAACTTAGGAGCCCCACCGGCCACTCCACCGCCTCCATCACTCAGAGGCACCGGGTGCTCTGGTTCTTGTTTGTTTGTTTGTTTGTTTGTTTGTTTGTTTTTGTTGGTTATTTTATTTACTTACATTTCAAATATTATCCCCTTTCCCTGTTTCCCCTCCTCAAACCCCCTATTCCACTCCCCCTCACCCCTACTTCTATGAGGGTGCTCCCCTACGTATTCACGCATCCACCTCACTGCCCTAGCATTCCCCTACACTGGGTCATCGAGTCTCCACAGGATCAAGGGCCTCCCCTCCCATCGCTGCCAGATAAGGCCATCCTCTGCTACATAAGCAGCTGGAGCCATGGGTTCCTCCATGTTTACTCTTTGGTTGGTAGTTTAGTCCCTGGGAGCTCTGGGGGGTCTGGTTGGTTGATATTGTTGTTCTTTCTATGGGATTGGAAACCCCTTCGGCTCCATCAGTCCTTTCCCTAACTCCTCCATTGGGGTCCCTGTGCTCAGTCTGATGGTTGGCTGAAAGCATCTACATCTGGATTGGTCAGGCTCTGGCAGAGCCTCTGAGGGGACAGTTATGTCATCAAGCATTTCGTGGCATCAGCAATGGTGACTGGGTTTAGTGTCTGCATGTGGGATGGATTCCTAGGTGGGGCAGTCTCTGGATGGCCTTTCCTTCAGTCTCTGCTCCACTCTTTGTCCCTGCATTTCCTTTAGGCAGGAGCAATTCCAGGTTAATATTTTTGAGATGTGTAGGTGGCCCATCCTCAACCGGGGTCGGTGCCTAACCACTGCATATGGTCTCTACAGGTTCTCGCCTTTGTGGGGTATTTCAGCTAATGTCATCTCTGTTGGGTCCTGGGAACCTCTTGCTTCCCTGGCATCTGGGACTTTCTAGTGGCTACCTCTGATTCCCCATCCCCCACTGATTCACACCTCCATTCAATTTCCTGACCCTCTGTACTTCTCCCCCCCCTCCTCCCACATCTGATCCTGACCCCCTTCCCCCCCCCACTCCATCCCTCCTAGGTCCTTCCCTCCCTCCCTCCCTCCACCTCCCATGGTTCTTCTGTTTTTATTCTGTCTCCCTGGCTCCATTACCAATGCAAGGCTTACTAGAACCTTGGCTATACCCCTGACTGATGCAGGTGGGTGGATTCACTTCCGGTCTGGTTCACTCCTAAATCATCATCACACCCCAGGGAAGGAAGGGGCATATGCACTTTTCTTTTTCATTGGTGTATTTTTTTTTTCAAGACAGGGTTTTTCTGCCAAACAGCAGCAGCTGTCCTGAAACTTACTCTGTAGACAGAGATCCTGCTACCTCTGCCTCCTGAGGGCCGGGATCAAAGGTGTGCATGCATATTGATCAATTGATCATATTCACTCTCCATCGCGCTCCCCGTGTCCTCCCCCCTCCCTCACCCCAACCCCTTCCACTTCCTGAATAACCTCCCCATAGCATTTAAAAAATAAAAAACTAGCCCTGAAGTCATTACAGCCAATTACGACAAAGAACTGGTTAAAATAACGGAACTGAGTCCCCTCCCATGTCTGGTGGCTTCACATCTGAAACTACTGTGGGAGCCATGGGATCTCCTTGCTCTGTCACTCTACCCTGGCTGGCGGATGCTCCCCTTGGCTGGTGCTACTGGGTTTGCATCTCTTCTTCTTTATTTGCTTCTACTCTTATTTTAAGGTGTTTTGTTTTTTTGTTTTTTTGTTTTTTTTTAATTTTTGAGTTTGTGGTAGGGCCTGCACCATATGCATGCGGTTGTTCATAGAAGTCAGGAGAGGGTGTCAATCTCCTGGAGTTAGAGTTACAAGTGACTGTGAACCACCTAGTGTGCATGCTGGGAAGTCACTCTGGGTCCTACAAGAGCAGCAGGTGCTCTTAACCTCTCTGAGGCATCTTCCCAACCCCACCCTGCACTACTCTTGTCTGTAACACATCCTCCTCTGTCTTTCTCTAAACTGTGATTGCATTCAGGGTCCACCTGAATGTACGGCTCGATCTCCTATTTCAAGGTCTTCAACTTAACCTCATTAGCAATGCTTCTGCCATGGCCAGGAACGTGCATAGTTCCAGGAAATTAAGGCATGTCTATTGAGAGGGTGGCCTGCCAGATGCCTAAAATGATAAGAAAGGAATCATCATAGTTTAAGTGCAACTCTTTGAAAAATTAGATAATGCAAGTAGACATTCTGGAAATAAAAAAAAAAAAAAGATAAAAAGGAGAGGGCTGCCAGCAAACATCCAGTCACTGAATGTACCTGTATCTTGACGGAAACACAGAAGTTATTTTCAGAAGAGATAAAATCAGAAAGGTCTCCAAGTCATGACCATTAAACAAAATGGGGGGAGAGCTGTTCCCACGTGGTGGGCTGAGGGGCTTGTAAATCCCTTCTTGACTCTCTCAATATGCCACCACACATCCCCATGTCAGGGAATAAAGGAATCTTGTATGGAACAAAGAAAAACAATTCCAGAGAAATGCACCCACAAATAATAACATTTGACCACACCCACCCCTCAAAAGTCCAGCTCCCTTCCCAGTCCCAAAGCAGCAATTCTCAGCCTCCTCAATGAGAACCACTTTCTATTTTCCATTCAAAAACCTCTCTTCCTGGAAGTAGCAGCTATACAAATTTGCCATCTTGAGATTAAAATGAGCACTTTAAAATGTTTATTAACTCATTTCAAAATAACAATAATGAACCCAGGACATAGTTTAGTAATATAATTTATGAAAATAATTACATTTTCCAAAACAACAACAAAAAAGATTTAGTAGATGAATGGTATTTTTGGCAAACACTTTAATGTCTGTCCTAATAAGAGACATCTGGACTCATATCGGCCCTGCATTTAACCAGCTGCAACATGTTATTTTGGATGAAGTGTGTGGAGAAAATGTCCCCTCACAGCAAGACACTCCTGGAAAATGGAGGGATGTTTTAACAGCATCCTTCAGATGTGCAACAGAAACACAGAAAAGCAGTGGCTTCCTGAAGTCAAACTGCAGTGCAAAGCCCGGTGCCCATTAATGGACTTTTTCATTGGAGGCACTGATGTATTTCACACTGGGAAATACATATCTTTTATCAGTGCGTGATTTTGTATGTCGGTGGCAAATCTTTGTTCAAGTTATACAGATCCTCAAAATGTCGACAAATTTCATTCCACAGTTTCCAGTGAAATATTATCACTGATTTTATCAGAAAAAAATGCCACATTGAGAAGTGCCCAGGAGTCAATTTAAGTTTTCTAAACTTATAATTTTTTTGAGGCAGGGTCTATCTATGTATCCACTGCTCCTAGATGTCCTGAAGCATACTTAAAAACCACAGAGATCCTCCTGCCTCTGCCTCTGCCTCTGCCTCTGCCTCTGCCTCTGCCTCCCGAGTGCTGGTATTAAAGGTGTGCACGACCACCCCAGCCTCTATGATTTTGTTTTTCTTAAAGTCGAAGATTCCTTATTGAAAGTTAAAAACTATCATTTATTTTCCTTAAGTCACAGGCTCACTTTATTCACTTAAAAATAAAATAAAATAAAACAAATGAAATAAAACTGTCTTCCAAATAACAACACTGGTGCCCCTGTCACTCAGGCTTTCAAGTAAAACCAGCCAGCACGGGGAAGTGGGAATTTCAGCTACAGGGCCACACTGGTATTTTCTTGTGGTGGCTGCTGCGTTTCTGCATACAGAACTGCTGTAGACATGAACTCTTATTTTCTCACATAAAACATTTTAAAATTGCTATTCAGCTTACAAGTTTTGCTGCTTGGTCCCATCATGAGCCTCAAGGGAAGCTCGTCTTCTCTTACAATGCTGTGTGCTGTTGAGACTGATTCGCTGGCCAGACGGCCCAGTGGGTTAAGTGCTTGCTGTGTGTGTCTCACAGCCTGAGAAGCCCCAGAACCCATGGCGGAAGAACACAGTTCCTGAGATTTTCTTTGTGCTTCACATGAGGTTTTTACATGGGCGTGTGTGTGTGTGTGTGTGTGTGTGTGTGTGTGTGTGTGCACATGTAAAGATGGGCAAACCTGGTCCACAGCAAAGGCTAATGTAGTTTTAACCATTGCTGTTTTATGCCATTAATGCAAATGTGAGTGTCATGAGGAACACAAAACCCTGGTGTTAATATGAAAGAGTTTTGCATTCAAGAACATCCAAGAAGGATCTCTGAGACTTTAGGGACAGCTGAAGACCACTTAAAAATCCCCCACTCTTCAGAAAACTGGGCATGACAGGGTCTGGAGAACCCTGCTATACCACTCCTGGGCATATACCCAGAGGATTCCCTGGCATGCAATAAAGACACATGCTCCACTATGTTCATAGCAGCCTTATTTATAATAACCAGAAGCTGAACAGAACCCAGATGTCCCTCAGTGGAGGAATGGATACAGAAAATGTGGTATATTTACACAATGGAATACTATTCAGCAATTAAGAACAATGAATTCATGAAATTCTTAACCAAATTGTTGGAACTGGAAAATATCATCCTAAGTGAGGTAACTCATTCACAAAATAACACACATGGAATGCAGTCATTGATAAGTGGATATTAGCCCAGAAGTTCTGAATACCCAAGACATAACTCACATATCAAATCATTCCCAAGAAGAAGGAGGGAGAGGACCCTGGTCCTGGAAAGGCTTGATGCAGCATTGTAGGGGATTGCCAGGAGAGAGAAGTGGGAGGGGGTTGATTGGGGAATGGGGGGAGGGAAGAGGGCTTATGGGACTTATGGGGAGGGAGGAACCGGGAAAGGGAAACTCATTTGGAATGTAAACAAAGAATATAGAAAATAATATAAAAAAAGAAAGAAAAGAATGATGAATTCATGAAATTCTTAGGCAAATGGATAAAACTAAATATATCATCCTGAGTGAGGTAACCCAGTCACAAAAGAACACACATGGTGTGCACTCACTGATAAGTGTAGATATTAGCCCAGAAGCTCTGAATACCCAAGATACAACTCACAGACCAAAGGAAGCCCAAGAAGAATGAAGACCAAAGTGTGGGTGCTTCTGTCCTTCTTAGAAGGGGGAACAAATTACCCATGGGAGGAGATACAGAGACAAAAAAATCCCCCACTCCATTGGGAAATGAAGATCGCTTTTCTTCATATTTTGAGATGGTAATATGTACTTAGTGCTTTTCATAAAATAAGAAGATTCAATTAGGAATTGCCAGCCAGGTATAGTGACACGTGACTTTTAACCCCAGCATTTGGGAGACAGAAACAGAAGACCTCTGTAATTTGAGGCCAGCCCAGTCTACATAGTAAGGGGCTTTGAATAAAAATAATAAAAAATTAAAAAAAAAAACGTTTTAAAATGAAAAAAGAAAGGAAAGAAGAGAAAGAGGAAGAGGCGAGAAGGGTCATTGTATTCTGGGCTCAGGGATTCACAGAACTCAGAAATGCTGACATAGCAGTGCTGCATTTTACAATAGTGAAAGGGTCCAAATTAAAGTCAGCGAAGGGAAAAGACCCCTGGGATAAAATCCAGGAGAAGAAGAGCAGGAGCTTCCGGTGTCCCCTCCCAGTGTGACAACATCAGTACTGCCACCAGGAGAGCTCTCCTGAGTCTTGGGATCCAGGATTCTTACCAGAGAATCAGGCAGGGCTTACACGAAGAGCTCCTCTCGGACTTCAGACTCCTCCCAGAGTGAAGCAGGTAATAAATTATAGTCACATCTTTGTCATAAGCCATCTAATCAAACGGGCATACACTGACATAAGGCTCCAGCACGCCAGCCAGTCTTGGCAGGCAGAATATCTCAGGCACCCAGAGTACACGCTACATTCAAATGTCAGAGGTTTGACACTCAGATCGGTTGCTGTCGGTACTGTACTGATCAAACTGCCCCCAACGTGGAAAAATAAAATAAAAAATAGAAACAAGAATTTGAAAGGCAATACAAAAGGCAAGTGAAGCATACTTTGAGGTATAATTAATATCCTCACTAAGAAATAAAAACAGACCTTGTTCCAGACTAGAAACACATCTCAGTGATAGAGCACTTACCCAGCATGTGTGGCTGCATTTAATTCAGAACAACACACACACACACACACACACACACACACACACACACAATGAGCACGTCACAAAACAGTGTGCTTTTACTTTTCACAACAGCTCTTACTTTTCACAAAGTAAGAGAGAAGTTGTAGAAATTAGCCATCAAAGTATCCAAAATATAAAAGCAATCAGGGCATAACATAATAGAGTTAGAAATTAATATAGGAGAGGTACCAAAGCTACACAAATACATGTGGCCCAGACAAAACACTCACGTACCAGTGGATCACTGAAGAAATAAAGAAGAGACTTTTTATATCCCTAGAATGAGGGATGCTGATATCACAACTTAACCCACACACTTGTGACACAGCTAAGGATGTACTCACAAGAGCGCTTACATCTATGAATCTTGTGTTAAAATTTTAGAAATATTTGAAATAAATACCAGTGATATAGTTCAAGGTCCTGGAATAACAAGGACATTCCAAACCCAAAAGCAGGATATGACATAAAATAACAAGATCTGCCCGCAATCGATGGAATTAGAACCGGGAGGAGAATGAGCAGAAGCACCCACATACAGAGCTGGCTTTGTATCAGCAAGAGTCAGTGAGATGGCTCGGGGCAGCGGTGCACACAAGACGCGGGTGGCTCAGGGGCAGAGGTGCGCACAAGGCTCGTGACCTGAGTTCTACCTCCAGAGCCCACCAGTTGATAGGAGAGCATAGACTCCAAGGTTACCCTCTCACAGTCACATTACCTTCTGACTCCCCACATGTCACCCTCTGACCTTCATATTACCCTTTGGAGCCCCCACGATCACACCCTGACCCCCACATGTCACCCTCTGATCCCAACATGTCACCCTCTGACCAAAACATGTCACCCTCTGACCCTTACTTGTCATTCCCTGACCACAGTATGTCACCCTCTGACCCCTGCATGTCACTTCCTGACCCCCACATGTTACCCTTGACCACATGTCACCCTCTAACCTCCACATGTCACCCTCTGACTCATACATGTCACTCTGACCCACACATGTTACCCTCTGACCCCCACATGTCACCCTCTGACTCATACATGTCACTCTGACCCACACATGTCACCCTCTGACCCACACATGTCACCCTCTCACCCCCACATGTCACCCTCTTACCCACACATGTCACCCTCTGACCCACACACGTCATTCTCTGACCCCCACATGTTACCCTCTGGCCCCACATGTCACCCTCTGACCCCCACATGTCATCCTCTGACCCCCACATGTCACCCTTTGACCCCCACATGTCATCCTCTGATCCACACATGTCACCCTTTGACCCCCACATGTCACCCTTTGACCCCCCACATGTGAGTTGTAGGACAAAGACACAGATCATTCAAATTTTATTTTTCAGCAGAAAAATACAAGCTCTGTACTCCAAATACTCTATGTGCTTCAACTATCTAAGTCCACTTATACTTACTTTATAATGGAAAAGGAAGGTCAATTTCTAATTTCACAGAACATCTCTGTGTGCTTTCAAGGTATTGATTTTGCCTCTGACAGAGTTATTTCATTCTGTTAGAAGATTACAGCTTGGAGCTCATTAGAAACACAGCAGAATATTATGTTTACACAATTAATTATTGAGCCTTCTCAACTATGTTCCCTCAGTTTTTCTACTCGATTTTATAAGTCTGCTACACACCCCATGCTACAAAGAAGTAAGATGATTACAATTTTTAATTTATTAATATGATCAGAATAACTTTTAGAATCATCACTGACAAATACTACATTTCAAGCTTTAATCCATAATCTATAAACAGAAATAGATCTAATTGAAATTTCTCATGTTCATGAATGCATACTTTCTAAAGTTGTCATTAAAATATTCAAATAAGACTATGTTGTAATTTCTTCCAAAGTTTACACAACTAGCAAGCTTTAGTGTTTCTAAGTGTTTCTACTTCCTAAGTTGAACTATAATGAAAGGTGGAAATTCACTTTAGTTTTAGAACAATCTCCTATCGCAGACACCTTGTGGCATCCTTAAGAACACAGGAAGTAAAACGCTCAGCAAGAAGTGGAGAAACTCAACCATCCTTCACCTGCTTTGTCTGGAAAAAGCAAAGGGGAGTGCAAAGCTAAAGACTGTGAAGGGAGACTCCTTGGAACTCACAAGACCAGACCCTCCCTGCAAAGGCACGAGTAAACAGCTTAAACTCAGAAATTCTGTACCGGATGAGGTAGCCAGACCCAGAACGATAAACACTGTATGTTCTCTCTTATATCAGTTCCTAGCTCTAAATTTTCAGATGTGGGTATATAGCCTGGAGTAACCATAGAAACCAGGAAAGAAAGGGTGGTGGGGGTAGGTCATGAGGGGAGAGAGGAAGAGCACTAGAGGGGGAATAGGGGAGAGGTAATGTCAAGGGGGGATGGATAAAATGTGGGAGGGGGGGTTAATAAGTGAAGGGGAAGGGGGACCAATACAGAAGTCGGAGGAAGGATGGAAAAGTAACATTACGAATGCTTGAAAATATCATAAGGAATCATATTTACTACTTACCTACAACTATGTGCACACACACACATACACACATAACACACACACACACACACACACACACACACACACACACACATATATATATATATATATATATATATATATATATATATATATATAGAGAGAGAGAGAGAGAGAGAGAGAGAGAGAATTTGTAAGCATGTGATAGTTTAAATGAAGTTATGCAACTTGGGTGATAATGCTCCCCCAAAAGCATAGACTAACAAAAACTCCTGTATGAGACATGAAAAGCCTTCTTTTGAGTTATTGATCAGGAGAGTCCAAGAGACTTCCAAAACAACAACGTAGGCTGTTGCTATTGATTTTGGTCCCCCTCAGAGAGGGAAGATAATTCCCTATTGAAGTTCTCAGACCCATAAGAGGAACAACAATATGAACCAACCAGTACCCCCAGAGATCCCAGGGATGAAACCAACAACCAAAGAGTACACATGGAGGGACCAATGGCTCCAGCCTCATATGCAGCAGAGGACGACCTTGTTGGACATCAAAGGGAGGAGAGGCCCTTGGTCCTGCGAAGGCTTGATGCCCCAGTGTAGGGGAATGCCAGGACAGGGAAGCAGGAGTGGGTGGGTTAGTGAACAGGGGGAGGGGGAATGGGATAAAGGGTTTTTGGAGGGGAAACCAGGAAAGGGGATGACATTTGAAATGTAAATAAAGAAAATATCTAATAAAAAATAAATGTAAAAAAAAAGGAAGAAGAAGATATCACACACTTTGGACACAGGATTCAAAAATAGAGCTGGATCTGCCTCCAAAGCCTCCTCCCTGTGGACTAGCTCTTCTCATGCCTGAAGGTACTATGCAAGTTGGTAAGAAAAGAAAGTTCTATTGAGCTGTAACATTTATGAACCACAACAATGATCAGCATGACAAGATATCCCTGAAGGTACTATAGTGGCACCTACGTCTTGGAGGTAACCAAGAGCTGCTTAATCATTAAGACCCATTGAACAATAGGGAAATCATACCTTGTACTACAATCCTAGCCAACCACCCATGGTAATGAGGCCATAGAGCTCAGAGAACATGCTATGATCACTTTCTTAAACCAGCATAATTCCCGACTGCATTCTAAATACTTACAGATAAGAATGGCACTCACCCCTTATCAAAGAGGTTTCTTTTGTAGCATATCCACACCTACAGATTTACACTACGGAAAGCCACAAATCTCCAAACTGCAGAGACTGACTACAGGGTGCCCAGCCCCTCTCTGATCCATTGACAACACCACCCTTACACCTAAGGCTCGGGATATCACAAAGGAGGAGAGGAAAAATGATAAGAGCCGGGGGTCGGGGGGGAGATCTGCTGCAAGACTGACTCTTCTAGATATGACAAGATAACCACATCCAGGAAACTTCAATAATATGCCTTCTTAAGCAAGATCTGAACCCCTGAGTTGATATACCAATGCAGATGGGGAAAATCACCCAGGGCCTTAGCCCTCAGTGAAGGATTAGCTGAGAGAGAGAGAGAGAGAGAGAGAGAGAGAGAGAGAGAGAGAGAGAGAGAGAGAGAGAGAGAGAGAGAGAGAGAGCTAGTCTTCACCAGAGATGAGCACCCTAAACAATCATCCAACACCAAATGGGCAGCCTCAGGGGGAAAATGTGTACAAGCAACATTAAATGAACTCAGTCGGTTGCATTGATGCATGTGTTCACACATACAGGTGTGTAACAATAATAACTAAAGAATAAGAGGCTATGAATAATTTGAAAGAGGAGGAAAGACATGAGAGAGGTTGGAAGAAAAGGAAAAAGATATATTTTAATCGTAAACAGTAAAAAATTATAAATAAAAAATTCAAAACTATGAAGTGAGTCATGCAGAAACTCTTGGTATACCAGTTAGTACTACTTAAAGGAAGGGCATTAGTGACTGTCTTAGAGTTGCCTTTGCTGTGAACAGACACTATGACCAAGGAAACTTTTTTTTAACTTTCTTTTTTTGTTTTTAATAGATATGTTCTTTTTTATTTTTATTTTATTAGATGTTTATTTACATTTCAAATGTTATCCCCTTTCCTGGTTTCCCCTCTGAAAACTCCCTATCCCATCTCCCCTCCCCCTGCTCACCAACCCACCCCCTCTCACTTCCCTGTCCTGGCATGAGAGACCCTGCCAATGCCTGACAACTACAGAGGTGGGTGCTCTCAGCCAACCATTGGACTGAGTACAGGGTCCAGTAGAGGAACTAGAGAAAGGACCAAAGGAGCTGAAGGAGCTTACAGCCCCATAGGAGGAACAACAATATGAACCAACCAGTACCTCCAGAGCTCCCAGGGACTAAACCACCAACCAAAGAGTACACATGGAGGGACCCATGGCTCCAGCTGCACATGTAGCAGAGGACAGGGGTGTTGTACATCAAAGGGAGGCAACTCATAGAGGACAACATTAATTGGGGCTGACTTACAGGTTCAGAGATTCAGTCTATTATCATCAAGGCAGGAGCAGCATCTAGGCAGGCATGGTACAGGAGGAGCTGAGAGGTCTACATCTTTATACAAAGAAAGCCAAGAGCGGACCATCTACCACATGACTAAGAGTCTCAAAGCCCAACCCCACAGTGATGCACTTCCTCTAACATGTCCACACCTACTCCAACATGGCCACACCTCATAAGAGTGCCACTCCCTGGGCCAAGCATATACAAACCACCACAGTGGCATAGAACTCTTGACATATTTTTGCCATTTTACTGTTAAATGTTTTAAAAAATAATAGGACATAAATTCTTAGAATTGTGAAAGTAAAGAGGTCCTGTGTTTTAGTTCAACTTTTTAAAGAAAGTGATGTAGGTTATATAACAATTTGACATTGGAATTAAACTTCTAAAACATGCTTTGTTTTACTTGGCATCCATATCCCTGTATTGACTCACACTCGGTACACAGACTTCACCGTTGAGCATACTTGATAACTTGAAGATATTTATAAGACTGCAATGATAGACCACTGTTAATTTTTAATGTGGATATGATATAGTTCAGTTCATGCATTGAAAGTTCCAGTTACTGTTTGAAGAACAGCACAGCAAGAAGCCAAAGGAGCTGTCAGGAGACAGAGTATCGAGGTGACAAAGTCAGCAGTGGGTGGAGCTCTACAGGAAAGACAAAAAAATTTTCATATGGTTAAAATGTGTCAGACAGTACAGTCAACCCACAGAGATAAATCTTCTCCGAGAGGAAATAGAAAACTCAACTCTTGGGGTAAGCTTGAGTCGTTCTCCTTTGTGTGTAAAGAACTTGGATCTCCACTGTAAAAACATGTCTCCTTTTCCCACACTTTCCCAGACGTCCAAGGCACTGAGTTCACAGCTGACGTCATGCTACGTCTTCATACGTCATCACCACAGCTCCTGAGGCAGTGACTCCCACTCGAATTAAAGCCGCATTGCAAAAGTCCAGGAGGCACAGGTCTCACGTGAGCATCAAAACACTTCAGAACAGAGTTAAAGCAGATCTCGTGTATAGACAAAGGGGCTTTTATATTTTTATTCATTTTTTAATGTTTTTGGCTGAAATAGAATGACATCACTTCATCACCTCCCAGCTTCTCGCCCTCATTCTCATGCCCCTCCCCCACTCTCTAGTTGGTAGCCTCTTTTTCTTTGAGTATATTTATGACATACACACATACACGTGTGTGTACAAAGAGAGAGAACCTGTGGATCCCATTTCTGTTGCTCGTACATTTATAGTTCCAAGGCTGACCACTTTGCGTTGACCAATGGGGGGGCACATCCCTGGAAGAGGATAATTCTCCTCCATCCAGCAAAGGCTCCATGGATAATCTATATTATTTTGGGAGTCACTTGGGTAACTCTGACCAACCATCAAAAGAAGGTTCTCTTAGTTTCTGGTATAGGGGTTTCTTTTAGTCTATGATGCTTGCAGAGGTCATTGTCAACATTCCCAAAAGTAAAACAGAATAATGGGGAGGGACCTCCAACTGGAGAGTGGGGAGGGAGCCGATACAGAAGGAGAATGAGGGACAAATAGCATCAAAGTTGTTTGATAAGGACTCAAGGGATCATATTATTTTACAGTTGCCCGAAACAATCATTCAACACCAAGTGAGCAGCCTCAGGGGGAAAATGTGTACAAGCATCATTAAATAAACTCAGCCGGTTGCATATACATGTATGTAAAAATAACACCTAAAGAATAAGAGGCTATAAAGTGAGTCATGCAGAGTACATATAAGTGTGTGTACACCACCAACCTAAGAACATACATGGACTGGACCTAGGCCTCCCCTCACATATATGTAGCAGATGTGCAGCTTGGCCTTCATGTGGGTCCCAACTATTGGAATGGGGGGCTATCTCAAAAGCTGTTGCTGTTGCCTGTATGTGGGATATGTTCTTCTAGCTGGGGAGGTCTTTATCTGGCCTCAGTGGGAGAGGACACACCTAGCCTCACAGGCTTGAACTGCCAGCGTGGGGGATACTCAGGGCAGGTTCCCACCTGGTCAGAGGAGAAGGATTGTGGGAGAGGATGACCGGGATGAGGGCAGTGAACCGAATGTGAAGTGAATAAGTAAAAACTAAATATGTTTTTTTAATATGCTTAGAGGGCATCACTAAGGAAGTAAAGTTATTCCACTTTGTTTTCTGTTGCTGTGACGAACACCATAACTTAAAGAAGCTTGGGGAAGAGAGGGTTTACCTCAGCTGACAAGCTAGAGTCTGTCATGTAGGAAAGGCAGAGCAGGGACTCAAGGCAGGAACCTGGAGGCAGGAGCTGATGCACAGGCTGTGGAAGGGTGCTGCTTACTGGCTTGCTCCCTGTGCCTCGCTCCGCCTGCTTTCTTATAGAACTCAGGGACCATCTGCCCAAAGGCAGCACCCTCACGGTGGGCTAGATTCTCCTACAACACTCATTAAACAAAACATGAACCATGGACATATCCATAGGCCAAACTGACGGAAGCAACTCCTCAGAGGTGGTCCCTCCTCCCTGGTGACTCTGTGTCCAGCTGAAAACAGCCACCACAGATTGATAAGCTGCACAATATGAAAATAAATCCTTGGGGTTCTTACAGCTGATAAGGGCGTGTATCTAGAATACACAAAGAAGTCTTGTTAATTCAACTATAAGACACATTCTGCCCTTTGACTAAAGGGGCAGAAGTTTCAAATAACTCACCGAGTGAGATGTAAGCGTAAGAATCAATAATAAAATGGAAAAGCACTCAACATTATTCGTTGTCAAAGAAATGCAAACTGAAACCAATGAGATGCCGGTTCATACCGGTATTAGACAACTATTGTCAAAACAAATAATAAAGCCAGTCATTGAATAGACAGGGAAACTGATATTGTGCGTGGGCACACAGAATGATGCCATCACTTTGCAAAACAACTTAGAAGTTCCTCAAAATAGTATATATAAACTTATCATAAGACTTGGCACTTTCATTAGTGCTTATCTACATAACATATATCTATATGAAAAATGACATCTTCATGTGCATAAACAGCAGGACTACAGGAGTCTGTGAAAGCCCCTAACAGAAGAGCCAGCCCACTTGTCCATCACCTGCTGAAAGGGTAAACAAATGTAGTATATCCACAAAATAGAATATCTCCTGTCAATAAAAATGACAGAAGAGCTGACATACAGAGACAGACCTTGAAAGCATTGCGCTCACTGGAAGAATCAGACAATAAAGTCTGTGTGCTGCATGAACAATTTGCATAGACTGTTCAAAACAGCAAGTGTACACAGATGGTAAGCAGATTATAGGTTTCTATGCACCGGGAGGGCTGATTGGGAAGGGAGGGCTTGCCTATTAATGAGTACTAGGGGAGGAAATGTCCCAACCATATTTTGCTGATAGTTACACACTTTTGTAGTTACACCAATAGCCACTGGATGCAAAGACACTTAATTGAGATTTGTGCTGTGTAAGTTAAATGTCAGGGAAGGTTTTGAAAAAGTATTCACAACAGTGCTCGTGACACCAAAATTATGCAATAATCTGAATATCTACCAACAGCGAAACAGATTTGCATACTCATGCTCTGAAATGTGAACAGCAATGATAATAAAGAACATGAAAGGAGCATCATTAAATAGGGGAAGAAACTCCTGAAGCTCAAAAATGATCCCACTTAGACAGTTCAGATAAGGAACAGAAAATGAAACTGTTCCCATTCAAAGGAAGAAAAAACTCAAAGTTATAATTAACGATTTTTCATGTTATGAAGTTTTTCATTTTGAACATTGAAAACAATGTGACTGTGAGAAAAGGGCCAATATATTCTCCAGAAAGAGATGCCATCGATATTTTTATCTGTAGTTTGTACTTTATTCTACCCAAACCTTTTTCAAAAAGAATTAAGTAAAAAAGAAAAACAAATCTCTTAATGTCTGAAATACAAGCACAGACAGGTGAATAAATTCTTCACTCTACAAAACATCTATTAAATGCCACAGGGGTGATCAAAGGCTAAATCTATATCCCAGCCCAGCGTGAAAGACCGGCGTGCTGAGTGCAGTTGAGGACAGCAGAGCTTTTATTCCAAATTGCCATGAAAGACTTCATAGAGTCCCCTGATACTTCAAGACCTCTGTCAGAACAGAATCAGGTTACTAAAGAAAAAATAAAAAGTAAAAACCTTTGAACTCCTCTGTTTTTATTTTGAAGTATTTTTCCCTCTTCAGAATTCTCTGGGTAGATATGAAAACAAAGATGGAAGACTTTCACCTCTGAGATTTTGGTTGGGTAGCTTGCCAATGTTTTCTGGCTTTGTTTTTTAAAGGGGTGGTTTAAAGGATCGGTGGGGTCCTGAGTCCCACTAACAGTAGATCCTGATTCAAGGATGCTTTGATATTTGTCTATGTTAAAAGTCACTCTTAGGAATTTTGAAGAAATTTCTTAATGGGCTTCTTAGTGTCCCAAGTCTGATTTTACACTGTAAAATCAGATAGCCAATGTAAAGCAACTAATTAGCAACATCAGAATAACACCAAATTGGCCCAACCTCAGATCACATGGATGAGAAGACCCCGAAATAAGGAAAGCTGCTGTGTTTTATCTAACAAGCAAAGCCAGAACTCCATCTCACTATGGACTCCCAACAAGAGCTGAAAAAACTAAGGAACCAGAATTTTCCATGTCAATCATTCTTCAGTATACTTACAGAGAAAGTAAGAAAGTACATAATAAGAGATCACATTCCCAAGGTATGTGGCAATGTCTTTGGGTACATGAAAACAATCTAACTGTGTCTCAAATTTTATTCAAAGGTTTTTATGTCTTTGTATAAAATTTAAATTAATAGTCAAAAGACAAGTGTCAAGCATTAGATTTCTCTACTTCTCCAACATAATACTGTTAAAACACACACACACACACACACACACACACACTTACCATGGTCATGCATAGTGGCACACACCTTTAATCCCAGCATTCAGGAGGCAAAAGTAGGTGGATATCTAAGTTTAAGGCCAGTGTGGTCTGCAGGGCAAGTTCCAGGGCTGCCAGGGTTATGCCGGAAAACCAGTCTCAAAATAAATATAGATAGATAGGATAGATAGATAGATAGATAGATAGATAGATAGATAGATAGATAAAACCACTTATCTTGAAGGAAAGATTTAACTTTACATGTCTTATCCACCTGTGGTTATTAAAAAAAACACTCTTATGAACTTCAAGGAAGTATTAGAAGTCATTTTATTTTCTTTAGTGCTTATATCATAGCACCTTAAATGTCTTTGAAAGTAGATTTTTAATTCAAATCTTTAAGTACCTATGTAAAAAGTCAGCCCAGTGTTAGGGAGGTGGAGACAGGAGGATCCTGGAGGCTTGCTGGTCAACCAGTCTAGCTGAATCTATGAGCTCCAAGTTCAATGATTGACTCCACCTCACAAAATAAGACAGAGTGATTGAGGAAGATGCTCCACATTAAGATCTGGCCTACACAGGTACACGGGCTCTCAAGTGCACACACGCGCACACACACACACACACACACACACACACACATACATATACATATACACTCACACTCAAAAGACAAACAAAAGAAAAGAAAAATTTCACAAATAACTCTCTTCTAGTTAATAAGAAATATCGATGAACAAACTTATTCTAGATTCCTAAATATTTTGCGATCATGTGTATTAGGCATTAAACACTAAATATCAATATGCTTCTGGGTTTCTTTCAAAGGCTGAAAAATAACAAAAGGCTGATTTCACTGATTTATCAATATAGAAATTTATGGTTTTTGTTCATTCATCCATGTCTTCTTTGAAACTTCTTATCTATATTTTTCTTTTTCTTTGTCTCAAGTACTGTTGTGTCTACATATAAAACTGAGACTGTTTGAATAATGCTTTATTCAATAATTCAATAATTTTTGGATAATACTTGAGTAATCCTTTGTGGTCAAAAAAATGTAGTCATACAAAAGGATCACTGGCTTATCCCAGAGAAAAGGGGGGGGGCTTGGGAACTGAGGTTAACAGTGTTATGGTTTGAATATGAAATGTCATCTTTCTTCCTACATACACACACACACACACACACACACACACACACACACACTGACAGATCTGTCTGTTTGAACACTAAGACCCCAGCTGGTTGAATTTGGGGGAAGCTGTGAAACTCTTTGTACGTGAGACTTAGCTGGCGGAAATAAAGACTAATATCAATCTGCCCCCAGCCCTGCTTCCAATCCAGTCTCTCGGATTTCTGGTCAGTGCTGCCACCACAGGCTAGCCCACACTAGCTCCTACACCTTCCCTATCACCATAGAGTATGTCACTGTTCAGGGACCCAAAATCAATCACTCCTTCTTTCCGTTTCCCTTGGATACGTGATCTCAACAATAACCAAAACAAAAGATGCAGAACCCTTCTAAAGAACAGGAGCTCTCATTAAGCCCGTCTGCCCAGCCTGACTGCTACATTAAGAGAACTAAGCCACTCCCACAGCTAAGCTGACCCACAGACTGTACACTGTCAAATGTCTGCCTTTTTGAGCTGCTAAACTTCGTTGCATTTTTAAAAAAAAATTATGTTATTACTGTGGTGTAGATGTGGAGGTCAGAAGACAGTTTCCAATGAATAAGTTCTCACCTTCTACCATATGGGTTCTGTTAGGTCCACAGGAAAATGCCATGCACCCAAAAAGGACAGGCCCACTGACTATGTCTGGAATGACAGACCGGGCTCAGCTTGGGCTGGACGCTAACAAGAAAAACAGAAGGGTTGCTGGAAGGAAGATACTTTCAGAACTCTCTTCCTTCCGCCAGGAAGAGCCACTTCCCTTATCTCCACTTCCTCCGGCGGATGAGGCACCTGGCTTCAGACTGACCTGTACCTGTGGTGCATGCCAAGCAAATACTAGCCCCCCGGCGCCTCTGGTTCCTATTGACCTATAGTATCCAAACTGTTCCAAATCTCAGGATTCCCTTCCCAACCCTGCAGGGACGGGTCTTTCTTTATAACCCAGAAGGTGTTTTCATGTTCCTGCTCTTCTCTCTGAGAGAGATAGTCCTGTCCCCCCTGTCACTCTGTTCTTTTCTCTCTGCCCCAGAGATGGAGCCATGCTGCTTCAGACATCCCCAAAGATCCTTAGCTAATCTCTCTCTCTCTCTCTCTCTCTCTCTCTCTCTCTCATATCTATAATAAAAACTTTCTTCCCTGTTGGCTGGGTGTATCCGCACAGGTCTTTCATCTCAGCACTCAGGAGAAAGAGACAAAATGATTTCAATGAATTCAAGACCTGCCTGGTCTTCATAGTGAGTTCCAGGATAGACAAGAGATACACAGTGAGACCTTTTCTCGAAAACAAAACAAACAACAAAAAACCTCCCACCCATGAACCGGTCAGTTCCGAGGCTTCTCCGAGCCCTGCTTAGGAACGAGGACTTTTACCTGCTCGGCCATCTTGCTGGCAACTTTAGAAAATAAACAAACAATGGCTTAGAGGATAAATGGAGTCTTTGCGTGGAGTTTATCATTCAGTGGGCAGAGATGGATAATAAACACAAACGTGGTTATGTGATTTTACATAATGTTTAGTGCTACGGAGAAAGCAGAGGGCAGGCAGTGCTCTTGCGGGCGCCTGCAGAAGTGAGTGGGAAAGCAGGTGTCTCTGCAGAGGGAACTGGTAATGAACGGTCAGGGCGAAGGGTAAGAGGGTCACAGGAAGTTACAAGTAGATACGGGACTCCAACCACCAAGCTAATCCAAACGCTTAACCAAAGAAGTTCACAAAGCTATTCTTTTTGATGCTCTTTATTTGAAAAATAGTTATTTCTCACTGAACAGTCCACTGAGATGTTATTATTATTACATAAACAAGTACATATTTTTAATTTTTTGTAGACAGGCATAACCCACATCAAGTCTACTGTAACCTCAGTAGAGCTTTGAAGTATAAAGGGGTCCTGAGGCCAGTGAATAACAGTTGTAGACATAAAGCACTGTGGGACAGAGAATGTGGGTGGATCTCACCCTAGGCTGAATGCCAAAAATTGTCAAATGATTTTTAAGCATAAAAAAGAAGAGACCTGGTTCAAGTATTTCAGAAATTACTCTGGGTTCCGTAGGAAGAGTAGACAGACTGAGACGGAGGGAAACGGGCCCATCTGTCGGCTTATCAAATTACCGCCCACAGAAGTTTTTACTTTATCTGGTTATATTTATTTTGAGTTTGTAGTGTTGGAAATCCAACCAGAAGCCTCATACAGTGAGCAAGTACTCTACCACCAAGCCCTACCCGCCCACACACACACACACACACACAGGCTTTTTCCCAAGTTCCTGAAACTGAGAGTTGAAACCTTCACGGAAGAGAAAACAATCCACTCGAACATTATCTTTCTATTATGCAGCTAAAAAATTGCAAATATTGTGTTAATTTAAAAGATAGGGTCAAATGACTCCTGTAATTGGCAAAGCATCATTCGATGTTCCTTTTGCTTGTTTCTAGACCTTGGTAATTTATCTCAGCCTGGATACTGCGTGCTGTAGGCCTTACCGAGGCACACCATATAAATTTTAAGCAAAACAAAGCACGGATAAAAGCCCCTATGGGAAATGGAATAGTCAGGAAACAAAGCTCCTGCTGCTGTACCAGGCGCAGCTTTTGCCATCATGAAATTCACACCTGACCACACCAGCAAAAACAGGATTTCACCCTCCCACTAAACAGTGGTTTTCAAGAGTGATAAGGTGGTAGCTCTCATGATGCCACACCATAAAAATAAAAACATAAAAAAAACCAAATCAAATCCCAAATACCCTCTAATTATATCATACTGTTGTATGAGCTATGAAGTGTCCTATTTTCTTGCTAAGTATCTACCCATGAAAACAATACACCCTCAGGAAACGCTGGATTGCTGTGGCTGTCTCAAATATCTTTACCAAACTTCGCTGACCACCCTAAGGAATATTGAAGGTTGTTGACGGCTAAAAACTTTCAGCTGAATTTTTCTGCCATCTCTAATAACCCAGAAAATATGGCTAAATTGCTAAGAAAAATGAAAATGGTTCCTCTCCACGCCTACAAATTCTGGCCTTGCTGTTCCCTTCTCTTGGGGGTGTGCTAACCTTGTGCATCCGAAACCTGGGTGTTATATCTCAGCACCCTTATCACTGGGAATAAAAAGGAATAAGAGAAGAAATGCATAAGGATTTTGGTTGGTTTTTTTTCCTAAGTATAAAAGAAATTGCATGGGATTAAAGAATAAAATGTGATGACACAAAACAGGTAGGTGGCGGCTGCGGGGGCTGGAGAATCATTCTTGAGGGCGTGGCCACTGGTAGGTTTCCCATGCTCCAAGGAACGACCTCATATCCGTGCATGTGTGGGCAGCAACAACTCAAAAGGAGAAAGATGAACTCAGGAGGAGGCCATGTTGGGAGTGGGTATGGAGGAGGGTGGGGGGTGGAGGATAGATACAATCATAGCTCAAGAATTCTCCAGAACAAGGAAGAACTAGTTTTAAAAAACCCACTGAAGGTTTGCTATGGTATGGCCAAGTCAGGTTTACAGAGAACTCCTTCAAATTGCCCACTCAGTCTCCAATATCAAAACTAAACGGAAGGACGATTTGATATTTAAAACTCTTCTTAGCTAGCAGGCTGCTTTGATGTAACTATTGGCCAGTGGCAGAAGGAAAATGATTTTTCCAGCTGTGTGATTGAGTGTGTGGAGTAAATACAAATAAACCTGAAATTAAAACCCACCGCCAGCTTCTAGGAAGCGCAAGTGTACTGTGTGAAAGCCTTCTTTAGGAAAGGAGATGACCTGAGAAAAATCTAAATATGTTGGGAATGGAGCTTGATATGCAAAAAAGTCATTTTCATGCAAATTTTCAAAACTGCTTTTTAAAGTGACGTGCCAGGCTTATTAAGCCATTTGTACCCTGGAACGCAGCTTAATTTTCTTCTATTTCTCTCCATCTCAGATTATTTTCTGTCATTAATATTACCGTACTCTGCCAGATCTACACCCAAAGGGAAGGGAAGGGAAGGGAAGGGAAGGGAAGGGAGGGGAGGGGAGGGGAGGGGAGGGGAGGAGAGGGGAGGGGAGGGGAGGGAAGAGGAGGGGAGGGGAGGGGAGGGGAAGAGAGGGGAGGGGAAGAGAGGGGAGGGGAGGAAAGGAAGAGAAGGGAAGGGGAGGGGAGGGAGGGGAGGGGAAGGGAAGGGAGAGGAGGGGAGATGCAGGAGGGGAGGAAAGGAAGAGAAGGGAAGGGGGAGGGAGGGGAGGGGAAGGGAAGGGAGAGGAGGGGAGATGCGGGAGGGGAGGGGAGAAGAGGGGAAGAGAGGGGAGGGGAGGAAAGGAAGAGAAGGGAAGGGAGGGGAGGGGAGGGCAGGAGAGGGGAGGAAAGGAGAGCAGAGGGGAGGGAAGGAGGAAGGAAGGGAAGGGGGGGAGAGGAGGAGGAAGGGAAGAAAAGTGCCCACGCTCCAGAGGCCTCCCTCCCTCTCACCATATGAAGCCAGCAGGTTTAAACAGGAACGGTGGTCACAATGCCTGGGCTGGCTTATGTTGTGGCAGCTGCCAGCATCATGTCATCCTGAAAGCTCTAAAGGTCTCCCCTGAACTCCCCCCGAAGTCACGCTTTCCAGCCTCTGGTTCCTACCAGCGATTTCCACAGTTCCCACTCTAACCCGAGATGGTAGATACTTCTGCTTGTTGATGGAGCTTACCTCAAAGTTCGAGCGAATGATAAAATTGTGAGCCAGTAAGTGTGAGAGACGGTAGCATCTACATTGAATAGGGTGGAGACTTCACCTACCATAAGCTTGGTGAGCCCAAATGGGACAAGCAGAGCTCAATCAGCTGATCTTCACGGGCAACAGCGTGG
The DNA here is from genome assembly GCA_964023405.1 of Apodemus agrarius. Taxonomy (NCBI): domain Eukaryota; kingdom Metazoa; phylum Chordata; class Mammalia; order Rodentia; family Muridae; genus Apodemus; species Apodemus agrarius. Next base: position 23,425,277 of record OZ030021.1, read on the forward strand.
TGAGGAGTGGGTGTTCAAAATGAGTGGTCTTCCCACCAGAACGGAAGTAATACAAAGTCTTAAGGCAAAGTAAATAAGGAGACACAAGGACAGCTGAAAACTGCCCTGCAAAGGACAAATGAGGTACAAAACATTTAGCTCTGAGACACCTGGAAGGCATCAGGTCGCCCCTGGCGGCTCCTGCAAAGAACATAAGCTTTATGTGCAACATCCTGCTCTTGTCCGTTGCTGTTGATGATGGTACTTGATTGTGGCCCTGGCAGCAGTCACTGGGAACCCCATCTATGAAATGCCCAGATTGTGCAGATTTCCTGGTAGAGTCTCAGTGTGGTTGCCTGGGTTGCAGTCTTCCTAACAAGCCCGCACTGATAGTGGAGGAAACTCTCTGGAGTCTGGCAAAAAGAAATTTGTTGGGAGAATTGATCAAGTTGATTGGGAGACGGGATGCATGGAGGTGAAATAGAATTCAGGAGCATGGCATCGAGGGTCTGTAACTTAGAGGAACCAGATCTCATAGCTGAAGCTCGTCCGTCCGGGATGAGTTTATGAAGGAGACAAAGAGGTGACATCACTAACAACCACATTAAGGAATGTGATGTAGCAGCCGTGGTAGAGGCGGGTGAGCGCTGCTGTAGAAAATATGCAAGGGATGAAAAGAAAGTCACAGGGTGTGGGGGAAGAACTTCAAGGAAAAGGTGTGTTGTTGTGGATAGCCCTGGGCTCTTATTTTAATGTTAATTCCACTCCTCAGAGGGGCTGCAGATGAGGAGTTGCCTTGTGAACCGTCTCCCCACCTTAACTTTTCAAATAAAGGCTTGAGCCAATGATTGGGCAGGAGGAAAGTGGGAGGAGCAGAGAGTCTAGGGGAGGAGCTACGGGGTATAAAACAGGAGGAGGAGCAACAAAAAAGAGAAGAAACGGAGAAGAAACGAAGAAGAAAAAGAGAAGAAACGGAGAGAGAAATGGAGAGGAAAAGAAACGGAGAGGCGGCAGGGAGTTTCCGCAAGTTGTTTGGGATTAATATAGATCGAAACAGAGTAGTGGAGTGAGAGGCCTGCCCAGTCTAGGCTTGTAGCTTGTTTTGTTAACCGCTGAGTTGAGCTCTCTTTCACCCGGGAACTGGGTTGGAAACATAGTAGCTACAGTGTGTAAACTCCAGGAAGGTAGGCAGAGTGAGAACCATCGAGATGTTCAGGGCACAGGATATGGGAGACACTGGTGGGTCCTCTCCATAGACAGTGTTTACTCTCTCTCCATGCAGTATTTACACTGGACTTCCTGGTAAGATGGCGGAGTAGAAGCTTTATAGGAGGTGGGTAATTATAGTTAGGAAGGGGGAACAGAAAGAACTCTTCTCTTAATCCACCGGCCGTTTCTCCAACAATCGCCTACCTCGGCCCTGCTTCCTCCACCATCGGACTGAACTTGCAACTGGGACTGAAACTCATGCAGCCACTGCCAGTGCTGTGTCTTAGTGCAGAGGGGGGAAAAAAAAAAAGAGGAACAGCAAAGGTGGGAAGGAGCGATAGATACGCAGGTTCTGAGCGGTGCTGCGGGTACCACACAGTCACCAGCCACTTACAGAGCCTGCCGGAACCCAGCAACCCAGGCTGGGTGGAGTTTGCCTTGACTATCCGCAGCTACAGAACAGAGGCGAGAAAGCACCACACAGAAAGGGAAGTTCGGAGGCCATATGCGAAGAATAGGGCTGTAAAAATCGATGGAGTACAGCCCAGATCGAGGAGACAAGACGGCAGATTCACCAAGAGGAAAACAACATTTGGGCCAGTGATGTCAATACGAGGAGGGGTTTTCTCGAAGGTGTGCTCCCTAGTAGATGTATCAGCAGATAGCCTCATACCCATGAGTATGAACTGGACCTGGTGGGTTATAGAAGAAGGAGAAAAAGGAGAAGGAGGAGGAGGAAGAGGAAAACGAGGAGGAGGAAGAAGAAAAGGAGGAGGAGAAAGAGAAGGAGGAGGGGGAAAGGGAGGAGGAGGAGGCTACGCAAAGTTGGGAGGGGTAGGGAGAAGACATGGTAGACCTGAGGGGCGTTATGGAGGAAGGGGCAATGGAGATGGTCAGAATACATTGTATGCGAGCATGAAATTCTCAAGTTGACTAAATACCGTATTCTTCACTGAAACGGAAAACTTTGTTGTTCTTTACTCAAATGCAAGCAAGAAGCTATAGTGAGCAATTCGCTTCTTCTTGCTGGGATTGGGGGGGGCGGATAAGATGGAGGCACAAACATAAACCACTTGCTGCCGATGAAGGGTGTTGAGGACCAAATAACAGCTCAACAGAAATGCGATGGTGATCCGGAATTTTCTCAAGGTGGAGTAAATCGGGAAGAGGAAGTGGATCTCATCTCCTCCACCCTGACTCTGAAGATGGTCAGAAGCCAACAGAAGTAGAAGAGAGCGTCTCCAACCACGAATCTCTTCAGGAAAGGAGCTCCGGGAGAAAACAAACTCCCCGTCTCCAGTAATAAGTGTCAGCGCTTTCACAACTCTCTGGGAGGAAATTCAGGGCATTGCTCCAAACACTCTCCACGCCATCCCGCCCTATCTCACTCCCACGCCCGAGATACTGTTTGCTTTCTAGAAGTTTCTCACCACAGAGTGCCAGCTCCCTTACGCCTGTCTGTGCGAAGACCCGTTCCTTCCCCTGCTTTTCCATGGACCTGGTCACTTCCCCTTAACCAGTTTTCTCAACCGCTTGTCATTTCCTACCCAGTCACTTTTTGCTTGCTGCAAGTTAGGGGGATGGAAGGCACTGTCCAGTGCATAATAGGATTTTGGAAAGATCCCTGGCCTCTCCCCACTTGATTTCAAAAACCTACTCCAGTGGTGACAGTCAAACCTGTCTATAGGTGTTATCAAATGTTCCTTTGGAACAACACACCCTACCCACACTGAGAATCCCGGCAAGATACTATTTGGATACTTAACTCATTGGGAGACAAATGATGTCATGATGTCATATGCCTTTAATTATGAATTTCTAATGGATTATACTTCCTTCCTGAGTTATTACATATATCCGTCTCTTCATCCTGTTAAGGACCATCCCCAGGCTAAGTCATTTTATATAAAACAGCAATACTGGCTGACATTATCGAATCAGGAAAATAGCTGACTAACCAGAAAGGATGTATAAATGCTCTTGATTTGAAACTGTCTCCAACCCCCAGGGAGTATTATTTAGAAGTCTGGCATGGTGACCCATGCTTATATTCCGAGAACACATCGCAGTGAGAAAGGAGAATTGCAATTTGAAAACCAACCTGAGCTGCTTAACAAAACCCTTTCAAAAACACTGTGGTGTGCTGGGGGAGCACTTACAGATTTTTTTTTTTAATCCTGCCTTTGGGTTGTTATTGTTTTTATGTCCATAGGGTCGTTCGCTTGTTTCTGTAGAAGTCGGAATGCAACATTTGGAGAGAGTCTGTGCTCTCTTTCCATTATGAGGTTCCTACAGATGAAATTTAGGTAAGGGTACCTTTACCTGCTGAGACATCTTGCTGGCTCTTTGTTTTCTATTTGGTTTTTTTTTATTAATATTTTGTTTTCTTTTTCTTGTTAGATAGAGTTCACTGTGGCACTGTACTCTGGATCCAGTTCCTAAATGCTGGGGTTGCGGCTGTGCACCACCATGCCTGGCTTAATTGATTATTGTTATTATTACCATGTGTATGTGTACACATGTGCAGGACAGCTTTTCAAGAGTCGGTTCTTCTTTCTACCATGGGTTCTGGGGCTCAAACTTACGTCATCAGGCTTGTGAAGCACGTGCTCTTCACACCTGAGCTATCTAAAGACTTAACTTTATATTTTGATTGACAGATAACATTTGCATCTATTTATAATGGCCATATAGTTCTTAACTTCAAGCATACATTGTGTATTGACCCAATCAAAGCAATCAGAATACCTATCACCTTAAACTGTTATCATTTCTTTATAGCTAGTATATTGAATGGCTTAACTAGTTGAAATATAACATTACTGTTGATTGGTCCTAATAGTTGGAAAAAAGGATCTCTCTTCATCTTTTTGCTCCTTTAAGGCCTGATACCATTTATCAAGGTCATTCCATTCTCAACAGAGGTGCCCAGGTGGCTCTTTCCTCGAGCTGCCTGGGATTATCTTGCTTTCAGTCCTCTGTGCCCTCAAATAAGCACCAAGAGGAACTGGTGCTCAGATTTCTGGCCACAGTCTAGCTAACCCATTTATTTACTCCTTAAAAACCAAGACAACAGTTCCCCTAAGGTTTTCATTTAAATATCGTCCCCAATGCCTACTCATTGTGTTTTTCAAACTGTATAGTCTAATGTTACTACTAATTCTAGCGCATACTCAACTTGTTTTTCAAGGAGTGGGAGTCAGGAGAATATCAAAAACTATCCCCATAAGAACCCAGGACGTCCATCATTTTCCTGGGGACTAACAGTCCAAGCACTCAGAGAGCCCAGAACTCTTGAGATTCTGAAGCGAGTAGCCAGAGGACTGATGTAGCACAGGGCAGACGACAGGCAGGAGAGAACCTTCCGCTCAAATTCAGCAGCCGTGACTGTAACTCTTGGTTTATATTCATATTTAACTGACTTGGAGGTTGAACTAAAATTCTCTTTGGTGTTATAATTTAAAAACAAGTGAGATGCCACCTCTAAGAATATACATGTACATGTTCTGTTTGAGGCACTCGGAAGGAATGTATATATACTTGAAAGTAAAGAGTAGAGGTGAGAACTGATGCCCGTGGGTGTGTTGAGACTGAATATGAGAGGGATTAATAAGCATAGAGGGGTAAACAGGAGACATCTTTTTAGACCATAGAACATAATGTAGGGAACTGGGGAGGAGCGGAGGAAGGAAAGATGCTTCTATTTCTTGCCTTCCACGGGAAATCACTAATACTTTCTAAGAAAAGGGATAAGCTGTCCAGTTCTTACCAATTAATGAAATAGCAATTTGTCGACTTAAGCACATTATCAATCACCACCATAATAGCTCAAGAAAACTCTCCTTTTAAAAAAAAGAAAGAAAACTTGATAGCCATCTGCATTGTTTCTAAGCTATGTTAAATAGGACTCGGATTAATTAGAGAGGTTCTGAGAAGCTAGCGGACACAGTCAAACATGATGTAATCCTGCTTTCTCAGAACTCACTGGGGTGAAACGGGCAGCCACGGGGACATCTGGGTGGATCTGTGGCATGCCAGCCTTTGGTGAGGATGCAGCTGAGTGCAGGTGAGGTCCCTCCATTTCTCTTTTTTGTCCCTCTTCTGACTGTGACGACTATGAACAAAAGTAGATCACAACAGACCCTCATCTGGCATCCTTGACTGGGAGCAGTACTTCACAGAGCCAGGTCGGTTTCCTTGGGGAAGAAGCCCTTCTCCCTCCTCTTCACAACTGGTCCTGGCTCCCTGTACTGCCCTGGAAATGCAGCAGGTGCAGCAAATGGACACTGGTCTGATCAGGTCAACCTTTGGGATTATATACTAGGAAGACCCTCCTAATATAGCAGTAGCAGTTTTCAACCAGTGGGTCATAACCCCTTTTCACACGGGGCTACATATCAAATATCATGCGTGTCAGTTATTTATTTACATTATGATTCATAACAGCAACAAAATTACAGCTATGAAGTAGCAAGAAAATAATGTTAGGGCTGGGGGTTCACCACAACACGAGGAACTGTATTAAAGGGTCGCAGCATTGGGAAAGTTGAGAACCGCTGCTCTATAGTATTTAACCAAGCACTAGCCTTCTCCAAGTGGTTTTATCTGGATAATGATAAAGCGCACACCTCTTGATCTTTAAAACTTATCCAGTATGTGGCATTGTATTAGCAACAGGGAACAGACCAAGGCACTGGCTAACTCGATTTGCATTGTTTCCTCGTCTTCTGAAACGGGAGGGGAAGGTAAATCTTAGGTCGCCATTTCAGCCGCTAGATTTGTATCACTGTGCAAGTGACTCATCGCTTCCTACTTGACACTTACAATACATATTTTTGTGTAGAATCTTGACACCTCAGACGTGCCATGTGATGTAAAATATTTCTGTGTTAGCACCTTAATTGCATCCTCACACCCTAAAATTCGTGTTGAAATCCTACTCCCCAGAATGCCAGAGGATGACTGGGTTTCCAGAGAAGGTCTTGACAGCGGCAGTTAAAGTGCAGTTGTTTGGATGGACCCTAACCCAACATGCCTGGTGGCCTTTGTGAAAAGACAGAGTTCAGATGCTGAAGGCCACAAAGGGAAAGGAGCATGAAAACTCGGATGGAGCCGAGGGTGTGGCTTTCATCCCCAGCACTGAGAAATAAAAAAAAAAAAAAAAAAAAAAAACAGGGGCACAGACAGAAAGAGCCCCTTCTACACAGCACCTCAAAAGAGCCCAGACTGACAATGCCTTGATCCCGGCCAGGCCAGGACAAGACCAGACTCCTGGCCTTCCCACCTGTGAACAAACAAAGGTCTGTGGCTGAAGCTAGCTGTGGTGTGGTCCTGTGCCCCGGCAGCCTTGGCAAGCCAGTATGCCCACCGAACGAAGAGGGTGGCCAGCTTTCGGGTGCCAAGAGACAGATTGTAACAGTGGGAAACGGGAAGCCATTAAGGTGGCATGTGGCCGCCTAAGGGCACAGCCGCCTGGGCCTCCTCATAGAGGGAAGGATTAATTTTAGGTCCTGCTGGATCATACAAAAGGTGTAAATTAAAGAAGATTACCTCACTGGTCCCAGGTGTGACGGGAAAATAACATTTAAAAGGTATGCGGAAATACACAAGACACAAAGCCTGACACATAGAAGTACTAAATTAAAGTAAGTAGCCGAGCACCCAACTCTTCGAAACCACATAGTGACAAGTTCTAAGTCTCTCTTATGTGCCCAGCATCTCACTGTTTGCAGACTTGCGGTAAAAAATGAAATAGTAGATGGTTATAACAATGCAAGCTAGGCTGACAAGAAATATACTTCAAATGCATTTATTGATTTAATTGACAACAGAGTTTTCCTAATATAATTGTGTGTTATACATGTTTGTATAGGTGTGTGTATGTGTGTGTGTGTGAGTGTGTGTGTGGTATACATGTTTGTATATGTGAGTTATATGTGTTTATATGTGTGTAAATTATACATTTGTATGAGGGTGTATTATGCATGTTTGTATGTGTATTATACATGTTTATATGCACATGTGTGTATTATACATGTTTGTATGGGGATATCTATTATACATATTTATCAATGTGTGTATATATTATACATATTTGTATGTGTGTGTTATATGTGTTTTATGTGTGTGTTACATATGTTTATATGTTTGTGTGTATTATACATGTTTGTATGTGTCGTACACATGTTTGTGTGTGTGTTATACATGTTTATATGTGCATTATTATATATTTTTATGGGATGTGTGTGTTATACATATTTGTATGGGATTGGTGTGTTATACACGTTTGTATGGAGTGTCTTATTCATGTGGCAGTGTATTACACATCTTTGTATGGATGTGTGTATTATAAATGTTTATATGGGTGTGTATATTATACATGTTTGTATGGGCGTGTGTATGTTATACATGTTTGTATGTGTGTATTATAAGGTTTGTATGGGTGAATGGGTGTTATACATTTGTATGGGGTGTGCATAGTATACATGATTGTATGGGTGTATGCACATTTGCATGCATTCATGTGAAGGACAAAGGTCAACATCAGATGTTTTACTCTGTTGCTCTCCATCTTAGTTTTTAAGACAGCATTATTGATTCGGCAAGGTTAGGTTATCAATGGCTTCTAGGAATCTGCCTGTCTATGCACAATACCCCAGCACTGGGGTCACGAGCACAAGTGCCCACGCCTGGCCTTTTGCATGGGTGCTGGAGAGCTCAGATCCCCATGCCTATGGAGCAGCAGTATACTGACTGTGATGGATGGTTTTATGTCCATTTGACACGAGCTAGTCACTTTGGACTAGGGAACCACAGCTGCCCCAACCAAAGTGACCTGCGACCAGCCTGTGGTGCATTCTTTTTATTGATGATGCAATGTTCACTGTGGTCAGGGTCACCCCTGGGCTGGTGGTCCTGGGGGGGTTCTAGGTCAGCAGGCTGAGCAAGCCGTAAGGAACAAGCCAGTAAGCAGCACCCCTCCGCGAGCTCTGCTTCAGTTACCGCCTTGAGTTCCTGCCTTTACTTTCCCGGGTGATTGACAGTTACCTGGAAGTGTAAAATGAAATAAACTATTTCCTCCCAGAGTTGCTTTTGATCAACGTGTTTATCAGAACAATAGAAACTCTAAGACACTGACTGAACCACCTCCACATCCCTACGAATATTCACCTTTAAAAACAAATTTTCTATCAAATTTGTTCTATTAAATCCTGGTATATAAATATTGGAGATGCTCAGATAAAATCTTTTTTGTCTCCCTGGTTTAGGAGTCACCAGAAGGATCATGAAAAGAGAAAGCGACTATATAAGTGGCTTTTATCTGCGCTCTGCTCACCCTTGTACTATCAGCTCATCAGAATGGTAAGCACCATCTACTATGGCAAAAATAAAAGACGACTCTACCATGTGAATTTGACGTTCACATGGCGGAGAGAGCAGAATTCTCCTAATCACCCATTGTGATTTTGTCTTAAGTATCCGCCTCTCTCCTTGGATTTTTTTTTTTTTTAAATCAGTGAGCCAGAACATCAGACCATTTTCCTTTAAATTATTCTATGCTGCTGAAGAGATGGTTCGGCAGTTCAGAGCACTGACTCTTTCTTCTAGAGGTCCTCAGTTCAATTCCCAACTACCACATGGTGGCTCCCAACCACCTATAATGAGATCCTATGCCCTCTTCTGGTATGTCTGAAGACGGCTACAGTGTACTCACATACATAAAAGAAGTAAGTAAATCTTTTATAAAATAAATTATTCTCTGCCAAGTTTTCCTGTTGTTTTTCATTAGTTTAGATTCAGGGGGGAATGTGACGGAGCGTATGGAGGTGATGGAGAAGGCTGTAGACCCAAGGACTAAGGGGATGGCTGGGTGAGACATTCGCATATTGGAGTAAGGCTTGCTGACAGCATGGAACCATGGGCAGGAAACAGGCACCCCAAATCACACTATCCATCTGATAGATCTAACATAGTGCAATAGCAAGGTCTCCAGAGACAACTGCAAGATTAACCAGTACTCTAATAAAAAGAAAGAACTCTACATTCTTAATTTTTCCAATAAAATACTTCAGTCCTGGCTGCTGTCAGTGCTGGCAGGATAATACTAAAGACATGGATTTCTAAATACCATCGTAAAATAGATCTCACTGGAAATAAAGTTTCAAGCTTGGTAGCAAAGGCCTTTAATCCCAGGACTCCGTAGGCAGAGACAGACAGAAGTCAAGTGAGGCTGAAGCCAGTCTGGTTGACATAACAAGCTCCAGTCTAGCCAGTTCTACACCCTGCCTCAAAAGTAAATAGGTAAATTTTCATCTAATAATCTAGGAAGTATAAATATTCTCTTTCAGTGCTTTACAAAGGATTTGAGGAGTTCTATAGGAACCCAACTGGATTATTTCCTTGTTTGGATCAGCCTCAGAATTCTGTAAGGCATGAATCAGATTGTTTTCAGAATGAAGACAACATTCTAAATCGAACCCAGTTTCTGCTTGAAGCATATAAACTGTAACTGCTCAATTGATCTTGTCTTCATGAAGAAGAAAGCACAGAAAGGTGCTTCAGTGATTGCTTGTGAGGTGGACTTTTGCCCTCATCCCATGTGGTTTTTTTTTCTACATTCTTTATTCACATTCCAAATGATTTCCCCTTTCCCGCTTCCCCCCTCCCCATAAGTCCCATAAGCCCTCTTCCCTCCACCCATTCCCCAATCACCTTCCTCCCACTTCTCTGTCCTGGTAATCCCCTACAATGCTGCATCAAGCCTTTCCAGGACCAGGGTCCTCTCCCTCCTTCTTCTTGGGAATCATTTGATATGTTAATTGTGCCTTGGGTATTCAGACCTTCTGGGCTAATATCCACTTACCAGTGACTGCATCCCATGTGTGTTCTTTTGTGAATGGGTTACCTCACTTAGGATGATGTTTTCTAGTTCCATCCATTTGCCTAAGAATTTCATGAGTTCATTGGTTTTAATAGCTGAGTAGTACTCCATCATGTAAATATACCACATTTTCTCTATCCATTCCTCTGTTGAAGGACATCTGGATTCTTTCCAGCTTCTGGCTATTATAAATAAGGCTGCTATGAACATAGTGGAGCATGTGTCCTTGTTTTATGTTGGAGAATCTTTTGGGTATATGCCCAGAAGAGCATAGCTGGATCCTCAGGGATACTATGTCCAATTTTCTGAGGAACCACCAGACTGATTTTCAGAGTGGTTGTACCAGCTTGCAATCCCACCAACAATGGAAGAGTGCTCTTCTTTCTCCACATCCTTGCCAGCATCTGATGTCACCTGAGTTTTTGATCTTAGCCATTCTGACTGGTATGAGGTGGGATCTCAGGGTTGTTTTGATTTGCATTTCCCTGATGACTAAGGATGTTGAACATTTCTTTATAGTGGAGCATGTGTCCTTGTTTTATGTTGGAGAATCTTTTGGGTATATGCCCAGAAGAGCATTTCTTTAGGTGCTTCTCAGCCATTCTGTATTCCTCAGTTGAGAATTTCGAACACATGGGCACAAGGAAACATTTCCTGAACAGAACACCAATGGCTTAAGTTAAGAGATCAAGAATCAACAAATGGGACCTCATAACATTGTAAAGCTTCTAGAAGGCAAAGGACATTGTCAATAGGACAAAATGGCAACCAGCAGATTGGGAAAAGATCTTTACCAATCCTACATCTGATAGAGGACTAATATCCAATACAGACAAAGAACTCAAGAAGTTAGACTCCAGAGAATCAAATAACTCTATTAAAAATGGGCTACAGAGCTAAACAAAAAAAACACATCATTTTTATCTTTTAAAGAATATTTCCTGTGACTAGGCAGGAACCCCAGGGAAGTAATAGGGACACCAATCCACCCACAAAACTTTTAACCCAAAACTTGTCCTGTCTATGAGAAATGCAGGGTGGAGGGATACCCAGGGGATCCCCACCCACTCAGAGAAGGAGAGAGGAAGATGGAGAAAGGATTGTGGGACGAGGTGACCAGGAGGGGACCAGTAAGTGGGATGTAAAGTAAATAAATTTAAAAAACTGAAGCCGGGCAGTGGTGGCGCACGCCTTTAATCCCAGCGTTTGAAAGGCAGAGGCAGGTGGATTTCTGAGTTCAAGACCAGCCTGATCTACAGAGTAAGTTTCAGGGCTATACAGAGAAACCCTGTCTCAAAAGAAAGAAAGAGAGAGAAAAAGAGAGAGAGAGAGAGACAGAGACAGAGACAGAGAGAGACAGAGAGAGACAGAGAGAGACAGAGAGAGACTGAGACAGAGAGACAGAGAGAGACAGAGACAGAGAGAGAGAAAGAAAAGGAAAGGAAAGAAAAGAAAAAAGAATGAATTAATTAATTAATTAACAAAGAATATTATTCCTCTATCCAGCATCAATTTACCCTTACTTTAGTTTTCTTTGAGGAAACTAGTTTCCTCCTCATTAGGTCCAAGTGCTTATAAGAACATTAACTGCACTTCTGTCTCCAGGAGTACCCCCAAAACAGAATGATGGCCATGGTGTTCCCCTACTCCTTCTCCAATTCCCCTTCCAAAGGTTGCAGTTGCCAACATTCCAAAAATACTAAGTGGGTAATTCCAAAACAATTTCTAACTTTGAAATCACGCCGCTCTGCGTGCATGAAAGTCTTATACTATCATGCTGTCTTATAGGCTTAGAGTTTTTCTAAATCTACTTTATTTAGGGTTCTAGCTTCAACCTCCCTTCTAACCCATGAACCAGAGGTTGGAGAGAAAGAAGGTTAATAGGAAAAGGGGGTTGTAGACCTGTTTAGAAGTAGTTCTTTGGAGCTAGTCCACTCTTCATTGTCAGGACATCAGTAGTCCAGTCCAACAGCAAACACCAAACACAAATTAGTAGCAGCAGCTTAAACCTGCAGAAACCTCAAATCTCTGCCGAATCTTCACGAGTCAACAGAAGTGACAAGAATCAGCTGGAATACCACAAGAAGTTCTTTGGTGCGTTTCTCTCTATGAAATGAAGACCAGCAAAGGCCAGCGATGAAGGGAGACCAGTGAAGCGCTGTGCTGCATCGAGGTGCAAGAGCACCCTCTTACTGTCTGTGGGTTTCCATTGATACTCTGTCCAAACATCACATACCCTTTCAAGCATCTGCTGCAGCAGAACAGCATAAGCCCTCTCACACGTCTGCTTCAATAAAACATCCTCTCACAAGGCAGTTTCCAGAAAAATATCATGTGACACAACTGAGTTCCAAAAATAAAACCCAGAAATTTCTACTTCAGTGTCTCATGTAAAAGATGGGTTGTCTGTTATCCAGTGTATCCATGTTACATATGTTTTACACACACACACACACACACACACACACACACACACACGTAACACCACACACACCAGTTAGCAACCTCAGTTATCAGGTAGACTGTAACAGTAGCTGAGGTCACTGACTTCATTTCATACCATCATATAGAGCCCCAAAAGGTTAAACCACAGAGAATCCCCAAGAATGAGGTCATCACAAGCAGAAAGTTGAGTCCAACAGTCATGGGTTTCACTCTAACAATAATGACCAGCTATGGACCAAAAATATCTGAGAGAAAAGCTGTATCTGTACAGAACAGGCACAGACTTTATTTTCCTTCATTGTTATTCTCTATTCCATGCAATATAACTATTTGCATAGCACTTACATTGTATTAGGAATTATAAGTAATAGAGACACATTTCCAAGTACAAGGAGGATGTGCATCATTTGTATGAGATCTAGAATGATCTTGGAGATGAGCCTCTGGACATCCCTGTGAGGGATTGTCTTGAGTGGATTGACTAAGGTGTGAGGACCAGCCCATGGTGGCACCATTCCCCAGCTAGAATTCTGGATTAATTGAGCATAGTGATCACTATCCTCTGCTTGTAAGGATGGATGCAATGCAACCAACTGTGATGCAATGCAGCCAACTGTGATGCAATGCAACCAACTGTGATGCAATGCAACCAACTGTGATGCAATGCAACCAACTGTGATGCAATGCAGCCAACTGTGATGCAATGCAGCCCACTGTGATGCAATGCAGCCCACTGTGATGCAATGCAGCCCACTGTGATGCAATGCAGCCCACTGTGATGCAATGCAGCCAACTGTGATGCAATGCAGCCAACTGTGATGCAATGCAACCAACTGTGATGCAATGCAACCAACTGTGATGCAATGCAGCCAACTGTGATGCAATGCAGCCAACTGTGATGCAATGCAACCAACTGTGAGGCAATGCAGCCAATTGTGATGCAATGCAACCAACTGTGATGCAATGCAGCCAACTGTGATGCAATATAGTCAACTGTGATGCAATGCAGCCAACTGTGATGCAATGCAACCAACTGTGATGCAATGCAACCAACTGTGAGGCAATGCAACCAACTGTGATGCAATGCAGCCAATTGTGATGCAATGCAACCAACTGTGAGGCAATGCAGCCAACTGTGATGCAATGCAGCCAACTGTGATGCAATACAGTCAACTGTGATGCAATGCAACCAACTGTGATGCAATACAACCAACTGTGATGCAATGCAGCCAATTGTGATGCAATGCAGCCAACTGTGATGCAATGCAACCAACTGTCAAAGCTCCTCCTCCAAAATCTCCACACCACAGTGGACTAGATCCTGAAATTGTGATCCAATATACACCCTTTATCCCTTAATTTGCTTTGGATGGGATGTTTATCTTAGCACCCGGAAAGGTAACTAACATAGAGAGAGCAGTCATATAACTTTTACTGCAGTGTATTGCTGTAGTTGTTCCATTGTCCTAAGTATTTGTATGAAATCAGTGATATGTATATCCTGTCTGGTCTGATGATATCTATGGCTTCCAACATTCAGTAGAGGGCTTGGGACTATCTCTGCATTTTCCTCCCCTCCTCTGATCATATACCACCACTGTCTGCCACTCACAGCGATGTCCTTAGGGGTGGACATGTGAACCAATCACAACCCAAGGAGATACATGATATTTTGGACCTGCTGACAAAGAGAGATACATTCAAACTCCAATGGCATTCCATGGGAATTGGTAAGCCTATAGTATTGTCAAACATCTTTAAAATCCATAAAACCTGAAATGAAGCCATAGCACATGATCCAGAGCCAAGACACAGCACAGAGTCATTGGAGAACTCTGCTGGAAGAAAGACATCAGGCAGATCAACTTTGAAACACATTGAGTCACAAGGATCACAGCCTCACATAGATGTCTTTATCATATTGTGAGACATGGAGACAAAGAATCTCCTCACTCCTCTTGGCTGGTGTCTTAGTCAGGGTTTCTATTCCTGCACAAAACATCATGACCAAGAAGCAAGTTGGGGAGGAAAGGGTTTATTCAGCTTACACTACTGTTCATCACCAAAGGAAGTTAGGACTGGAACTCAAGCAGGTCAGGAAGCAGGAGCTGATGCAGGGGCCATGGAGGGATGTTACTTACTGGCTTGCTTCCCCTGCTCAGCCTGCTCTCTTAATAGAACCCAATACTACCAGCCTGGGGATAGCACCACCCACAATGGGCCCTCCCACCCTTGATCACTAATTGAGAAAATGCCCCACAGCTGGATCTCATGGAGGCATTTCCCCAACTGAAGCTCCTTTCTCTGTGATAACTCCATCTTGTGTCAAGTTGACACACCAAACCAGCCAGTACACCTGGCACTGAAAGAGCAGCAGAGAAAACTGCATGACCATCAAGATCGCTCACTGTAAGGGATTTGTCAGTGGAGACCTGTATGGACCGAAGAGTATAGGTCCAGAAGAAAGGGTATGTGCCCTAGACATCAGTGTGGGAACTGTCTACGGCTTCACACCTGTGGTATATGGGAGTATCTGAAAGGTCATCTTTGACCCCATTTGGTTCTAGGGTACCCAAGCTCAGAGTCTGAGACCTACTAATGGCACAGTTAGCTCTCCTTCACCCCAGGAATTTTCTCTAATCTGGGGGAATTCCTAGTCTCTCTTCAAGATCTTTCCATATATTATGTCCATTCCCCACATATTCTACTTCCTAAGGACTTAGGACTTTGGAACACAACTCTAGAGACTCTTTCTACACTGCCACCTCCCTTCCCTGAGGTGATGAGCTCAGAGCTGCCCATCTGCTCCCGTGAGGAAAAGAAGGATGTGCCAAAAGGAGCAAAAATAAACCAACCTTAGTGACATCATCCTGTCATGTTGCCCTGATGAATCGATTATTTGCATCACTGCTAGCAAAGTCTGTTTACTCCATACCCAGGTGTCACCTCTCACCCACCAAACAGGTGTCCTTCCAAACACACACACACACATACACACACACACACACACACACACACACACACACACACACACACACTAGCCTGAAAAACCAAGTCCACACCCCAAAAAGATGAGAATGCTTCATGCACAAAACAGTCCCTGGCCACAAGACTGATACTTTATCCAGGTTCCAAAAGGATGAGCTAGAGAAGGATAGACTGGGTGTTGGTATTCTGTCCAAGCTCCACCCCACAGTTACCTGGCAATAGCCAGGTATGCCCCGCCTCATATGCCTGGCCCACTATAAGAGGGGCTGCCTGCCCCTCCTCGCTCTCTCTTTCCCCTCTCATCCTCTTACCTCTCTGCACTCTCACCTCTCTGCCCCTCTTGGGATCCCCTCCCCCCTCTCTCCACGTGGTCATGGCCAGCCTTCACTCCTCTCTTCTCTCTCTCTCTCTCTCTCTCTCTCTCTCTCTCTCTCTCTCTCTCTCTACTATACCATTGACTCTCATCCTCTATTCTATACCATGTTGGTGTGTGTGTGTGGTCCTTCAGGGGGAAAGGATGCCTAGGCCTGGGCCCGCTTAGGTACCCCCTCCCCCCACACCGCTGTGCCACACTCACTAATACCCTTTCTCTCTTTTATATCCCAACATTGGTGCCGAAACCCGGGAACAACAACTACATTAATAAACAACACTAAACCATCACTGGGTAAGCTATGTCTTACTGAAGTAGACTTCAAAGTGCTCCCAACACCCAACACTGACTCTCAAACTCACCCATCAGATTCAATGAACTGAAAAGAACTTTAAATGACTCACTTGAACCAATAGATGAGAAGTTGCCATTGGTTAAAAGCAGACACCCACAGCCAAACAAAGGCTGGAGCGTGGGGACTCTTATGGAAGAATAGGAGGAAGGTTTGCAGCTGACAGGGATAGGAACTCTACAGAAAGAGCAACAGAATCAACTAACCTGAACCCTTGGGTCTCTCAGAGTTTGAATCACCAACCAAAGAACACACACAAGCTGGACCTAGGCCTCCACACACACACATGTAACAGATGGGCAGCTTGGTCTTCCTGTGGGTCCCAACAACCGGAATGGAGATTATCCCTAAAGCTGTTGCCTGTGTGTGGGATACATTCTACTAGCTGGGCGGCCTTGTCTGGTCCCAGTGGGAGAGGAAGTGCCTTAGCCTCACAGAGACTTGAAGGGCCAGGGTAAGGGGGATACCCAGGTGGGTCCCCCACACACTCAGAGGAGAAGGGGGAGGGGTGGAGAAGGACTGTGGGAGGGGGTGACCAGGAGGGGGGGGAAAGTGAGCGGGATGCAAAGTGAATAAGTAAAAAATAAAATAAAATTTAAAGAGAAAAAAAAAAAGACAGTAGAGGTGAGTAGTATCTCCACTCTGAATCTCCACCCTAACTTCTTCATTCCTAAAATATTACACATGCACGGGCCATGGAGACACGCAGAAAAGGGAGTGTCTGAGTACGAAGCTCAAAAATCTTACATTTTATTTTCCTTTTGAAACTATAAGTAGAAAGTAGGACCTCATATCTATTAAGCATACACTCCCCCACTGCGCTACACCCAAGTCCCCAAGCCCAGATTCTCCTTTTAAGATTCTGTGTTATTTTTAAGGCTTCAGCGAGGATACATGGGTCTCCCTAGAAAGAAGAAATAGAATAGATTTTGTGGGTGGACTGGGGGCAGGTGGAGATGGGGACAGGAGGGATGGGGGTGGAGAGAGAGAGCTGAGACAGCGGGAATGGGGGGGGGCATTTCGGGGATGAGGAGGAAGCTTAGTACAATGGAAACTCCTAGAATCTATGAGGGTGGCCCTAGCAAGGCTCCTAGTAATGAGGAATACATAATCAGACAAGGCTTCCAGTAGAGGGACTGGGACACCAACCCAGCCAAAAACCTTCAACCTATAAACCGTCCTGCCTGTAAGATGTGCTGGGGCAAAGGTGGCCCAGAACTTGTGGGAGTGGTCACCCAGTACTGGTCCGACTTGAGGACCATTCCAGGAGAGGGAACCTGTCCCTGACACGGCCATGAAATGGTTCCGGGTGCTGTTCTGCTATACTCACAAATCAAATCCTCATCATCAGAGAGGCTTCGTCTAGCAGCTGATGGGAGCAGATGCTGAAAGAGACTGGACTGGCTGGTTTTGTGTGTCAACTCAACACAACCTGGAGTTATCACAGAGAAAGGAGCCTCCCTTGAGGGACTGCCTCCATGAGATCCAGCTCTGGGGCATTTTCTCAATTAGTGATCAAGGGTGGGAGGGCCCATTGTGGGTGGAGCCATCCCTGGGCTGGTAGTTCTGGGTTCTGTAAGAAAGCAAACTGAGCAAGCCAGGGGAAGCAAGCCAGTAAGTGACATCCCTCCATGGCCTCTGCAACAGCTCCTGCTTCCTGACCTGCTTGAGTTCCAGTCCTGACTTCCTTTGGTGATGAACAGCAGCATGGAAGTGTAAGTGGCATAAGCCCTTTCCTCCCCAACTTGCTTCTTGGTCGTGATATTCCTTCTTGGCACAGGAATAGAAACCCTGACTAAGATAGAGACCCACTGCCAAACATTAGAAAGATCTCAGAGAACCCAGCAGAAGTGGAGAGGAATGACTTGAGGAGCCAGAGGAGTCAAGGGCAGACACCACAGGAACATGCCCCGCAGAATCAACTAAGCAGGGTTCACAGGGGCTCACAGAGCCTGGGATGGCTATCGGGGAGCCCTATGGGTTTGGCCTAGAGCCTCTGCATACGCGTTATGGTCGTGTAGCTTTCTTAGGGGGCTCCTCGCAGTAGGAGTGGGATGCCTCTGTCTCTTTTACCTGCTCTCGGTACCCTTTTCCTCATACTGAGATGAGGGTATAAGCGTCAAAGGCCTGCTCTTTCTTGAAGGAAAACAAAGGAAGAGTGGGTCTAAGGAAGAGGACGGGTGGGGGAGGAGGGCCTGGGAGGAGTTAAGGGAAAGGAAACTGGTCGGGATGCAGGTTATGAGAGAACAGATTTTTCTTAAATATTTTTTCAATCGCATGTATATGTGTCTGTGTGGGTGTGTACATATGGGTGTAGGCACCCTTGAAAGCCAAAAAAGGGAGTCCGATTCCCTGGGACTGAAGTCTCAAGTGATTGCTAAGTTGGCAGACATAGGCTCTGATAACCAAGCACAGGTCTTCTGCAGGAACAGCACATGCATGTACCACCAAGCCTCTTCTCCAACCCAACAGCCAGACTCTTAAAGGTGCATGACTCTATTCTCTGGTCCCGTTTTCGAAGGTGTTTTTTTTTTTTCCTAAGTGTCATTCTTCCAATATTACTGGCGGAGGGTTCCTCTCAAGGCAACAATGTCTTTGAAATGTTGCTTATTTCCTTACAGGCAATGGAAAATGGGAACTGGTCTTGGGCTGACTCACTGGTGTCTTAGATACATCACTTTCAGCTGCACAGGGGTGACTCCTTGTGAGAGATAAGGAGTTCCATCTTCTTCTCCTAAAATTGCATCTGACTGACTGTGGCCCAGGCCGTCTCCTTGATCCAGGGAACATGGAGAAGGAGACAGCCATTTGGGAAGGGACCTGGATCCTCCCATCTAGAGGGGCCCGCCACATAAATACTCCAAGTTAGGATATTGAAAAAGAGCTGGTGTGGTGAGCGCCCGGCTGTGCTGAGGAGATAAGCGGAGGCAGGAATCACCATTCCCCATCCAGGCAGAAAGCCCATTCTAAATTCAGAGGCTGGGAAGAGGCTTTAGAAGAATATCCCCAGTGAGGAACTGGAGATGTGCCTCAGGGCCTAAGGGCACCAGCTGTTCTCAAGAAGGACCAGGATTGGTTCTCAGCACCCACACAGCAGCTCACATCCAATTCTAGGGGATCTGCCACCCTCTTTTGACCTCTAAAGGCACTGTCCATGGGTGGCACACTTACATGCAGGCAAAACACTCACACACATACAATAAAAATAAATATTTTTTTTAAAGACTATCGCATGTGCCTTCCTATGGAACTGTTTTCCTGGTATGAAATTCAGATCTATCTGGGACCTCTATGAGGGTCCACTTGTCATCTCTTTCTTCTACCCATTCTTCTAGGATACCCTAAAACTTTCCAACATGTTTGGGAACATTCTCTCTAGCTTGGCCTCACTAGACTTCACTGGGTCCTCAAAATCACTGGTGGGTTTCAAGCATCTACTCTGTCTCAGCGGCAACCATGACTACTGTCCCAATGCCATGCACTAATTCTAGAGCGTCGGCAGTCTGCGGCTGGTGCATGTGCTGCATGGGGAATCAAGACAACTCCAGATACCTGGTGGCGGTAATGCTGGTAAGGCCTAAGGGACAACCGCACACCGGCACTGTCAAAAAAAATGCTTTTGCTAAGTATGATGGCACATGACAATAATCCCATCATTTATTTGTGGAGCTATCACAGAAGGATTTCAACTTGAGGTGCTGTTTCAAAGCGCGCGTGAGTGCACACACACACACACACACACACACACACACACACACTCTCCAAATCTTAGAAAGCCAAACATCCTGGGCCAAAATAGCTACATCTGGGATGTAAGACACATGTCGTTGATGATTTAAATAACTGATAAGAGGTGGGATGTTTATTGTAACAAGATGCTAAAATTATTGCAAACAAAATACCTAATTTATCAGGTTGTTTTGTTGTTGTTGTTGTTGTTGTTGTTGTTTTGGGTTTTTTTTCTTTTTTTTTTTCTTTTTTTTTTGGGGGGCTTCCTTCCTTCTTTTCTCCTCTGGCCGTTCTGATTCACTGAAGAGGTTGCACACATCTAGAGAGAGAATATGGAAGGACGTGGGCAGCCTCCTCTGCGACTCCTACCTCCCCGGGCTCTTGCTTTTCTTAGACTCCCTCCCTCTAAATGGGGGTTGGATGAATGACTCACATAACGAACTCGAGCAGCAGGATGCCCCTCCCGTGACTAGGTTACCAGCCAGCTGTGATGTCCAGCCAGCCAGCTTCCTTCACACTCACGCTAGAGGAAGCCAGCTGCTACATGGCGAGCTACTCTCTGGAGAGATCTACATGGCAGAGATCAGCTGGGCAGCCAGTGAGGCCATGACAGCTACTCATAACTGTGTATAGGAACCCGTAGCAGATCCTCTCCAGGAAAGAGCTAGAATCCTCTCCCTTCCCACCAATGCCTTGATTGCAGCTTTTTGAGGAACCAGAGGTCCCTACTTAAACTATACCCAGACTCCAGACCTATGGAAACTACACAGGGATGCCTCTTAAAAGTCTCCAAGTTTGGGGAATATGTTATTATATATCAATAAATTTTAATAAGATTAGAAACAAAACAAAAAGAAAATTTAAGCCAATTCTGTAAGAAAAGCGTAAGAAAAGGGGGCATAAGAGTTGGAACAGGGGAGCTGGAGGGATTAAAAAAAAAACTAATGGAGGACTGGAGAGATGGCTCAACAGTTATGAGCACTGACTGCTCTTCTGAAGGTCCTGAGTTCAATTTCCAGCAACTACATGGTGGCTCACAACCATCTGCAATGGACTCTGATGCCCTCTTCTGGTATGTCTGAAGACAACAACAATGTACTCTCATATGTAAAATAAATAGATCTGAGAGAGAGGTGGGGAGGGAGGGAGGGGGAGAGGGAGAGGGAGAGGGAGGGGGAGGGGGAGGGGGAGAGGGAGAGGGAGAGGGAGAGGGAGAGGGAGAGGGAGAGAGATTGAACAGTTAGGTAATAAAATAATATAATATTGAAAGCTAGAAAACCACCTACCTCATCTGTGCCCAAGATCACAGCATCAGTGATGAAGTCTATAGGTATACAGCCTCCCAGAGGATGCTCAGAGCAGCCTAGAGATGGCTCAGCAGGTGAAAGCCCTGGCTGCTCTTCAGACAACCCTGGCTTGACTCCCAGCACCTACAAGGTGACTCATAACCACCTATTATCCTAGCTTCGTGGGATCCGATGCCCTCTTGTGGCCTCCACTGGCAGCAGACATGCACATGGTACACATACATACAGGCAAAACATTCATACACATTTTTTTTTAATTTTAAGAAGTTATTTAAAGGGGAGGATGGGTAAGGTGGGACATGTATGTAATCTCGGAATTCTGGAAGCTGAGGCAGAAGGATTAGGCATTAAAGGTAATCCTCAGTTATGTAGAAATTTTGAGGCTAAGCTATATAAAACCCTCTCAAAAAAACAAACAACAACAAAACCAATAGGAAAAGCAATTATTCTCTACGCCACTCATCTCCAAAACCCTTATTTAATCTAATTACGAGAAAAATGACAGAGAAGCCCGCAGCAGTGAATAATCACAAAATACCTGACCTGCTAAGACAATCAATGGTGGGGGGAAGCAGGGGGGGTTACGGGAGGAGGGAACTTGGAAACTGTCAGTAACTAGTGGATTCTACCGAAACACAGCAACTGGATGGATTGTGGAATACTGAGCAGAAAAGGGAATCAAAAGAGAAACTAGCCTCCCCCTCTCTCCGTAATACCCCTGTCTGTAGCATACGATGCATTGTAAGCATGCGCAGTTTGAGCTCACTGAACAGACAGCTCGGAAGCAGGGTTGCCCCCACACACGCACTCAGACCCATGTATGTTTATATTAGGTGTCCTCCAAAATCAGTCCCAGCCCCTTAACACGGTAAAGAGGAAAACAGCAAGCAGCTTTGGGTTTGGGGGGGAAACTTGTCTTTGAGAACAGCAAGAAGGTGAACTGTTTTCAACGGAGGTTTCTTTGGTTTATCCCATGATCTAAACTACTTGCAATGGCTGTAGGAAATCCAGTCATAGGAAACTCTTCCACGGAGAGGCTGCTCAGCTGGAGCTCCGGCTGGCTGCCTCAGCTTCCCTAACGGATCTTCGGTGGATGCTGTAAGCCCTGATTTGACGAGGGTGCCCAGCTCTGAGTCGGGCTGCTCCGGGAATCTCGGCTGGATGGTAGAAACGCCTGATTTGGTGATGTCTATCTGGTGTCCCCATCTGTCTACTCTTCGCTACTTATTCTTTTGCTTTTGTTGGCTGTGTGCTTAGTAGGCACGGTCACTTTAAATAAAAAGGACAGATGCCATAAGTTATTTCCCAACTTTATAGAAATAAACTCTTCATTGTAATATTACTAATCTACTTATAACTGTAAAGTCTCCTTTTGCAAATAAAGTCTTACTTACAGCTCACAGGAGAACATAGGAGATATGGGGGGGCACGGTTTGCTGAGGAAGGCACGTTTGCTATATAATATAATAGGAATTTTTCTGTCAATCTAAAATTATAATTTTTAATATAAGTAGAATATTTGAGTAAAGTTGGCTGAGGATGTAGCGTCACTGGTAGAGTACTCATCTAGGACATAAAGGCTCTTTGTTTAGACTATCAGCATTTTATAAAACCACGCGCACTGGTTCACACCAGCAACACAACACTTGGGATGTGGAAGCAGAAGGATCAGGAGCTCAGAGTCAGCTTCATCTACATAGTGAGTTCAAGGCCAACCAAGGTGACAGGAGACTCTGTCCCCACCCCCCCACCCCCCAAAAAAAGAACAATTAAGGACTCAAATTGAAAGAGAAAGCAGTCAGGCCAGATGCCCCTTTGTAGAAAAAAAAAAAGCAGTTGTTATCTATAAACATATAAGTAATAACACTCATCTTAGTAGCAGCAACCTAGAAAACACTCAGACTGTATATTGTTTTTCTAAGCCACTGTATAAGCCGCTGCTAGGGCTAGGACAATTGTCCCCAAAGGCCTGTGTGTGACGGCCTTGGGTCCTCCCCGGTGCATCATATTAAGAGATAAAAATTTACTAGGTGGTAAAAAGTTTTGAGCTTGGAGGGCTTGTGTCCTTGAATATGACATTGGGTCTCTGCCTCCTCCTCTTCCTTCTCCTCCTCCTTCTCCTCTTCCTCCTCGTCCTCCTCTTCCTCTTCCTCCTCTTCCTCTCTCTCCTCCTCTTCTGTTACATCCACTCTGAAGTGAAAAGTTCCGCCACAAGGCACTACTAAGCTATGCTGCCTGCACCGCAGGCCCCTGAGCCATCTATGGATTGAAACCTCACTAACTGGGAACCAGAATTAACCTCTTCTCTCCAGAAGCTGATTGTCTCACGTATGTGTTGTAGTAACGGAGAGCTCGCACTTGACCACCAAGGATGGAAAAGTGCCTCAGCCTTTTAAACATCCTCAGCCTTTTAAACATACTCAGCCAGGGCTGAAAGGGCTTTAGTGTTTGGTTACTTCTCTTTCCTTTTATCACGGCAGCTTTATCAGGGGTCGGTCAATCAGTGCAAATAAATCCATAAAGAAATCTGCTGATGCTACAACTCCTTATTTCCGAATACTTGTCACACCAGAGTAAACTTCCAAACACTGCACAACTTTCTCTAATGGATTTAAAGCTTTGAGCAGCGGCTTGTGGAGTGGATCCAGGGACAGGTACTTCCCTGCATCTGTCAACAAGGGCGTTCTTAATCTCAAGCTTGGGATTCAAAAGCCTAATCTTACTAAGTGCTATTGCCCTGCCTGAACCTTTTTTTATTTTTTTATTTTTTTATTTTTTTTTTTATTTTTGGCCACTTTTCAAAAGTCCATTTCCATCTATCTAATACTGATGCGGTTTCCTTTAATCTCCTTGGGTTCTTTCCTTTAATACTATTAAATGACATCCGTAGCCTCAAAAGATCTGTGTTGGTAGATGATTTCAGGCGATTTACTCTTGTGGCTTAAATTTTTGTCTTGTTTGGCACAGGCGAAAGAATCTGTCCTTAGACGACAATTAGATTCAAAGCCCCGTTCCTAGGGTCTAGGAATATCAGAAACCACAGCCCTAGACCCTAAGACTCAGATGAAACCCGGGATCAAAGCTGCCCTACGCACGGCTTTCTCTGACCTAGGTTGCTGCATGCCCAGAACAAAGATGGCGATCACAGGAAAGCAGAGGAGACTGGCTCCCCGCGGCAGAGTCCCTGAACTTCTGAACATGCCCACCTCTCCACGTGTTGCACTGTATTTTCCTTTATTCCCAGCATTCTGGGCATTTCGTGATCGTTGACTTTTTTTAGCCAGTGCAGCCCGTGTGGCCGCTGCCACCAGCAAGCCAGCTGAAGACTGTCCTAAAGAGACATCACTAACGCTGTTGTTAAGTAAAAGAGGACGGTCTCAACCGAGGCACAACGTGGGATATTTGGGTCTTGTAATGCAAAGCCAGGCTGTCTGCACCCTGGCTCTGTTCCCTATATTCTACTCTTTTTAAGTTCCCTGGAGAAGTCTGGATCCAGCCTACGTACAGAACCACAGACACAAGGCTATGCGATTCCCCAGCTTGACTGATAGCCACCACGTCCCACTGACCCTCTCCCTAGAATGCGCAGGATGGAAGCTGCCCCGTGCCTCTCTCTGCAGCTCCCTTCTGCTCTGCTGCTCTCCGTCACCACCTTCCAGCCTCCCAGGTGCTCAGGTCACCATGTCCCCAGTCCCTATAACTAAGAACTTGCTGAGTACCAAAAGCTATGCACCTATTTCTCTAAACTAACACCCGGTGTTTCAAATGGCAGCTGTGGTGCAAGCTGAGAACATGAAACTCATGTCACTGTAGGTATGCATGTGAGGAAAAATACTTGTAATATCGGCCAAGAAACCCCTTTATTGCCACAAAGAACTTTCCCCAATAACCTTGACATCATTCCAAACTGATCTAAGAACGGGACTTCAGAGACTAATTACTGCAGGGCTCGCAGAACATTCAGATCCACCAGCAAAACTAGACACAAAACGTTGAAAGAGAATGTGATTTTCAGCCAGGAGATGAAGGCTCATGCCCGGTCTCCACAGCTTCCTAACTTCATGAAGGTGAACGATCGCTTCCCTGTTGAATTGCGTGCACATACACCTTTTATCATAGATGAGCCCGGCTCTCACACCTCCCATTCTAATCCATCCCCTTTGGCTTCAATTCTTCCCATAAGAATGTTGTGCCAGGGAAATGTTAGTGATTCCCCCAAAACACACAGGAGTCAATCTGATGCAACTCACAGCAGGGTCTTTATTCTATTTGAGCTATCTTGCACCACCACCACCCTCCCCCCCCCCATGCACCTCCATCATGCAGGATGGCTTTGGTGAAGAGAGGAGCCCCAAACGTCTACTAGGGCAAGGCTTTATAGTAAGCAGCAAGCAGGGGAATGGGTGTGTAAGCATCTAATTGGAAAGCTACTGCGGCCTTTAACATAATTGGCTGGTGCTGGGAGTCATATCACAAACTTAATTTCTGTTCTCCTCTGCACTGGTAGTCGTTAGGCAAGGGGTGGGCTTGTGCAGGTCTGGTGGGGGAATAACCTGGAGACATTGGTCTTGTTGGGGGTGTAACCTGGAGATGCTGGTCTTGTTGGGGGGCACCTTGGAAACTAATAGTAGGTGACAGCCTGTTAGTTTACCTGAGTTCAGACTTAGGTCAGGTTCTCTAAAATGAAATCTGAACTTAAAAGATTTGGCATCCCTGGTCCTGGAAAGGCTCAAGTGCAGCAGTGTAGGAGAACACCAGGACAGGGAAGTGGGAAGGGGTGGATTGGGGAATAGGTGGAGGGAAGAGGGCTTATGGGACTTTCGGGGATGGGGGGGATCCAGGAAAGGGAAAATCACTTGAAATGTAAATAAAGAATATATCGAATTAAAACAAAAAGAAAGAAGAAAAAAGATTTGGCATCTCAAGAATAGAGATTATTATTAAGTTGGGCATGGTGGCAAAAGCCTTCAATCCCAGCACTCAGGGAGCAGAGGCAGCCAAATCCCTCAGATCAAGGCCAGCCTGAGCTACAGAGCAAGGTCCAGAACAGCAGACTACACAGAGAAACCCTGTTTGAAAAACCTGAAGAAAGGGAGAAAAGAAAGAAGGAAGAAGGGAGGGAGGGAGGGAGGGAGGGAGGGAGGGAGGGAAATAAGAAAAGAGGGAAAGAGGGAAAAGAAACAAAAAAAGAAAAAGGAAAGGAAAGAGTGGCGCCTGTAATCCCAGCATTTGAGTCTGGGGCTAAAGGAATGGTTCAGTGGCTGTGCTGAACTGTTTGTGTGTCAACTTGACCCCAGCTGGAGTTATCACAGAGAAAGGAGCCTCCCTTGAAGAAATGCCTCCAAGAGATCCAGCTGTAAGGCATTTTCTCAATCAGTGATCAAGGAGAGAAGGCCCATTGTGGCCACGTGGTGCCGTCCCTGGGCTGGCCTTCTTGGGTTCTATAAGAAAGCCTAGGAGCAAGCCAGGGGAAGCAAGCCAGTAAGCAGCACTCCTCCGTGGCCTCTGCATCAGCTCCTGCCTCCAAGTTCCTGCCCCGTGTGAGTTCCTGTCCTGACTTCCTTTGGTGATGAACAGCGATGTGGAAGTGTAAACTGAATAAACCCTTTCCTCCCCAACTTGCTTCTTGGGCATGATGTTTTGTACAGGAATAGAAACCCTGACTAAGACAGAAGTTGGTACCAGGGACTGGCGTATTACTGTGATAGGCCTCACCATGCTTTTGTTAGGAAGAATGTGGATTTTGAGACTTTGGATTTGAAAAGCAATGGAATGCTTTAAATGGGACTTAATGGGCTATCCTCATAGGAATATGGAAGACAGTGGTGCTGAGCATAATTTGAATTCTGCTGACCTGGCCCAAGAGGTTTCAGAGGGGAAGAATTTCAGTATGTGACATAAAGACTGTTTTATGGTATTTTGGTGAAGAATGTGGCTGCTTTTTGCCCTTGTATGGAAAAGTCTAGCTGAGGCTAGGGAAAGAGATTTATGTAATTACACTGACAAAGGAACTCTCAAACAAGAGCATTTGAACAAGCTTAGAAAGGAAAAATATAAAATATATGGTATTAAAGGGGCACTGGGAAGTGAAATGCAGCGGAATCCTGTGTTCAAGGACAGTAAATTGACTTAAGAGAGTAGTGGCCTTGGGCAAGATTCCAACCAGCTATATTTAGGTCCAGGCGTGGTAGTACAAGTCTTTAATCCCAGGAGGCAAAGACGTCCAGGTCTCCGAGTTCAACCAATGAGGAAGGCTGGGAGGGCCGGTGGTCTTGCATTCTATAAGAAGACAAGCTGAGCAGGGCAAGGGAAACACGCCAGTGAACAGCACTCCGCCATGGCCTCTGCATCAGTCCCTGCATCCAGGTCCCAGCCCTGCTTGGGTTCCTGTCCTGACTTCCTTTGGTGATGAATACCAATGTGGAAGTGTAAGCTGAATAAACCCTTTCCTCCCCAACTTGCTTCTTGGTCATGAATAGAAACCCTGATGAAGACAGTGGATAAGACATCAGTACTCGAACATGAGGACCTTAGCTCAGACCTGTGTAGGCCAGGCATGGCAGCACATCTGACACCCCAGGACTCCTGTATTAAGGTGGGACATGAACAGAAGAACCACTAGTCAAGCAAAGCAAGGAGTGACGTCTGAGGTTCTTCTCTGACCCCCACATTTACAAATACAGAGAGGGGGACAATGGGACTAAGCCTGCGGCTGGAGTGAGTTTGAAGCCAACAAAGATGACCATAACAAGACTCTGCCTCAAAAGGCCAAATATACATACATACACACACACACACACACACACACACACACACACACATAATATATATTTTATTTTACATATTCAGCATTATAGGGCTGAGTGTAAGAACTTAGAGTCTCCATAACTCACTCTCGTGGGAATTCTGATGTCCCTGTGAAGCCAGCTGCCTGACAGAAACCCAAAGTCCACTCACTCCTGGGTCTACCACCGAGGAGACCAGCAACGTCTAAACCTTTGAGAGACACCACCCTAGACCAGTCTGTTCTCAGACGTGTGGTAAAAAATACTTCAGATTCATGAGCAAACCACAACCACTTAAGATCAAATGGTCCAGTCCAGACCAAAAGAATCAGCCAGCAAAGACAGAGGCTCCTGACTTAAATTCTTATTGTTTCAAGTCATTGAGTGTTACATAGGCCGTTGCAAGGTTAACCTCTCAAAATGCATACTAGAATCGCGGTAGCATCTAGCTCAAAATATAAGCTTAATGGATTTCAAGAGTGTTCTGTCAAATTAAAATCTTTATTTTAATGGTCATAAAGTGAGACTTTAAAAAAAAAATAGGTATGGATATTCTGCCTAGACATAAGTCTATGTACTACCTGTGTGCCTGATGCCCACAGAGGCCAGAAGCAGGTATGGAATCCCTTGGAACTGGAGTTACAGATACTTGAGTGTCTCTAGATAGGTGCTGAGACTTGAACCCAAATCCTTTCCAGCCCGGAAAGTGACATCTCATAACAGGGCTTTTTCTGATATTCCTGCCTGAAGGTGATATCAGACAGACTACAAATAACAGAAGCAGGACTCAAATAAACAAAACAGACATGACTTAAAAGAGCTGACAATACACAGACCCAGACATCAAACGGTGCCACTGGTTCTGCTCTCTGTCCCTCCACGCTGGCCCTGTTGTACCACAGCCAGGCAGTCTCCACAGGGGTCGCTCCCCCTGCACGGCAGGGGCATGGAAAGGACAGCAGCTTTCCCATCGACTCCAGCAGAGAGAGGCCTCACAGAAGGGCTCCAGTGAGCCCAGTGTAGGTCTGGATCATCTGAAGCATCCCCAAGAGACTGGGGGTACCATACCAAACAACAATGCTACCAGAAAGCCTGGAGTCCTAACCGGTACTGGTTCTGGTACCTTATGGATACAGCCGTGCCCTCGGAACAGAATTTGGTCTATTTCCCTTCTTAACATTACATTTTTCATAGATTGACATCTATGGTTCTTGATATCCCATCCTGTTACCAACACATAAATAGTCCCGCTGTGGGCTGGATAGGATTTGGGGTTTTCTGGAGACTAAGATTTTAGAGGATTTAGTTGCTGTAGATGAATTGACAACTACGTTTTAAAAATGAGCTCCCTCCCCAGGCCCCGTGTATCATAAGACAGCAGAAAATGAAGAGATGATTTAGATCTAAATCGGAGAGGCCTAATAAGGAAGTCTCCGGTTGCAGGCGGTGAAGCCGTGCTTGCTGCGGCTGTTGCCTCTGCCGTCCTGTAACTGTGTACAGTACTAAGCTGAACGCCTTTGTTCAGCACTGTTGAAAAGAATGCCTGCGAAAGAAGTGGGTGGGCGGGAGAGACGCTCACTCAGTTGTTAAGAGAGCCTCCGGTACCCAGAACCAACACTGAGCAGCTGCAGACACCTGTAACTCCAGCTTCTAGTTCTGAGAACGCGCGCGCGCGCACACACACACACACACACACACACACACAAGCACAGCGCATAAAGAAAACAATAGTAAATCTTTTTTTAAAAAAAAATCTAGCCGGCCAGTTGTGGTGCACACCTTTAATTCCAGCACTTGGGAGGCAGAGGCAGGCGGATTTCTGAGTCAGAGGCCAGCCTGGTCTAGAGTGAGTTCCAGGACAGCCAGGGCTATACAGAAAAACCCTGTCTCGAAAAAACAAACAAACAAACAAAAACCCCAAACAAACAAAAATAACCCCCAAAAAATCTAAACTAATAAGTGTACATTTTGTGCATTGACTATTTGGTACTGGACAGCCAGATGGCGTGTACTGATTGGATAACCAAATGGAGGGGCTTGGAGGGAGGAAAGAGAAGGGAGAAACACTGTAAGTGTGTTATAATCTCAAATGTTTTAAGTGATTTTTAAAAACACTAATGGAGGACTGGAGAGATAGCTCAATGGTTAAAAGCACCGACTGCTCTTCCAGAGGTCCTGAGTTCAATTCCCAGCAACCACATGGTGGCTCACAACCATCTGTAATGGGATCCGACGCCCTCTTCTGGTGTGTCTGAAGACAGCTATAGTTGTACTCATGTAAATAAAATAAATAAGTCTTTTAAAAAACTATATAGTTTTTTTCTTAAGTAACCAAGTAATGCCATTGATATTTTAATCCAGAAATTAGGAGTTCCAGCAAAGAACCAGAGGTAGACGGCTGCTCCCCCATTCTATCTACTTAGAATATTCCAGCTATGTCTGGTTTTCCTCGGGTTGAAATCATACCTTACTATATCATTTAAAACAGCTCAGCTAGGTTGAGATCCCTCTCCAAAGCTCACCAGACACTGACAACGTATTGATAATTATGCCACTGAGACAGAAGTTTTGTTCTACAGATACTTATAATTCAGAAACAATTTGTTGTCATGGATAAGAAAAGAATAAACAACTCACACATTCCAAGAGGTCCAGGGAACTCTTTGACATTTAATTATATTTAATGGACCATTTCTTCTACCTTCTAGAATTTAGTTGGCCTGTGAGTTTTCAACTAGAAAATATAGACACCATCTATAGACCGGATCAGCAGAATTCCCACGGGGAAGCCTCGAAGCATGCTCTCAGCATGCTATAAAAAACATAGCAGAGATGAAAACTAGAAACTCATAGGAAAACACAATCAGTATGCCACCTGATAGAAAATATGGAAGTGGAGTTTTCTGAAAACACCTAGGTATGATAGCAGACACCAGAGCTTACAAAATTTGGGGGGCCTGAGTCTTCTGTAGGCAAGGAAACTGAAGACCGGAGTAGGCTGGGTGGTCCCCTGTCCTGACTGCCCACTGCTCCCCGCATTCCCACTAACAGCTGTGACCAGGCTGTGCACACACTAAGCTGGTCCACACAGGATGCAAACACAAAGCCACTCCATCCTGTCTTCCGCTTCAGCCGGCTTCCCACACTCCTCCCTGACCCTTGGATGGAAACATGGGAAAGTGTCACGACTACCTCCAGTCCTTTAAGTTGTAAAGATGGCTTTCTTCCCTATTTTCAGATCCTTTTTGTCCGGTCTCGGGGGAGATACCTTCCTAAGCTTCAGGCTGCACTGTGAGGTTAGTTTCCTCTTCCTTTCCTTTGATGTTGTCACTGTCTATATGATTTTCCTGAATGTATACCTGTGCACCAACTGTAGGTAGTGTCCACAGAAGAGGATCCCCCTGGAACTGGAGATACAGACAGTTGTGAGCCTCCATGTGGGTGCTGAGTCAAACCCAAGTCCTTTGGGAAAGCGGCCTGTGTTCTTAACTGCTGAGCTATCTCTCCGACCCTCTTGTCCCGCCCTAGGTCCACCTCTGCCCATTATCACAGTGTACAAACAGCAGAGACAGAATCTAGATCCAGAGAGTCTGGAGCCAGAGATCTTCACACAAGTCTACTGTCAACAGCCTACCGATAGTCGCTCTCATCAGCCCAAGTGCCTGCAGTCCGCCACTGTGTGCAAGGCTGTTGAACAAGACCCTTAAAATAAGTCTGACCTAGAAAATGCACCAACTCAGCCATGCTGCTTTGCTGCTGAGAGAAAATGTCCTACCCAAGGCCTCTCTCCCCTTTACACCTCTGCCAGGAACAGCGGGTTCCAGCCAAGGGCTCTTGTATTCGCGTTCCGCTCTTGTATCCACCGGCTAGTTTCATGTCAACCTGACACCAGTTCATGCAAAGCCATCTACAAGGGGCTGGGCCCTCCTCCCTCAATTGCTCACTAAGAAAATGCCCTCCTGGTTTGCCTCCAGCCAGATCTAAGGAAGGCGTTTTCTCAGCTGGGGCTCCCTCTTCTAGGATGACCGTAGCTTGTGACAAGTTGACATAAAACTAGCCAGGCTACTTAGCAAAACAGCAGCAGTGCAGTGTCTTCCCCACTAGGGCCTAGGACCTTCCCAGCCACGGGCTATTGACCTGGTTTATTATACCAGATGGGAATTCTCTCTAGTGGGGTGAGCCTCAACTCCACCCAAAACAAACAAACAAACAACAAACAAAAATCAGTTGGAGCTGGGCGGTGGTGGCACACGCCTTTAATCCCAGCTCTTGGGAGGCAGAGGCAGGCAGATTTCTGAGTTCGAGGCCAGCCTGGTCTACAGAGTGAGTTCCAGGACAGCCAGGGCTATACAGAGAGACCCTGTCTCGGGGGTGTGGGTTTGGGGGAGGGGGGACAGTTGGTTGTCCTCAGAGCTTACTTACCATGTTGTACCAATACATTTTATCTTGCCTGGTCCTTCAGGGTTACTCACGGGGCTGGCTCACAGCTAACTAAGATTGTTGATGGTATTTCTCCCCCACCTTTGGCCCTGTGCAGGCTAGCCAGTGGAGAGGAAGCTTCCAATCCACCTACAGCTTGGTAGCGTCCTTACCATCTAGTAAGGACGGGCAACCAACAGCAGTGCCAATTGCCTGTATTCTTTGGGGGCTTCTTGAACAACAGGCAGGTCACCCAGGGTCTTGCTCTGTAGGCCGGGCTTAGCCTCCCAAAAGCTGGGATTACAGCTGTGAGCCACCATGCATACCTGGAAATATTTAGATATAAAGTATAACCTTTATTCCTATTACCTGAGAAATGTGGTCAAAGGCCTAACTGTCAATACAACACAGTCTGTTCAAACCCCACCCCGTCCTAAAGGAGTTGCTGGGTAGGCTATCCCAAGCAGTTGTGCAGGTAGCTCTTCCTGTGAGAGCTCTTCACTCAGCCCTGCTGTTGGTGATGAAGGGGCGGGCACTCAAGATGCTCCTCCCCCTGTGAGGAACAGCTGGGGCTACTTGAGATGCATCATCCGGGAGACTGCTTTGATTTGAGCCCTACCTCATAAGAGGGAATTCACATCTGGTACCATAAACCATTTCAACAGCCTGTGACCTGGGGGGGGGGGGGGAGGCGGGGTCCTAAGTCGTAGTGGGGAAGCCACTGCTGTTGTTTTGATGAATAGAAACGATGTGCCCGTCAAATCAACCTCTAAATAATTGTGCTTATGCCCATACAGTAACGCCCCTGTCAGGAGCTTCTGTTTGTAGTGCTCAGTGGGACAGAGACACACAACGGGTCACTGCGTGATGTCCAGCCATAAAGGGGTCATCAGTATCACGTCCCCACCCCTCTTCGAATCTCAGGGAACGTTGAGGAAGAAGAGGAGGAAAGAATGTAAGAGCTGAAGAGAACGGAAGGTGGAGTGGAACGCGGACCTCTGGGCGTGACAGCATCAGCGCTCCTGAGCCAGCAGCACTGTGGCCACCTGCAAAGACTTCCCTTCGACCCCTGGTGTGGAAGAGGCTCACAAGGTCCCACTGGCCCGGAGGGTTGGCATTTCGTCTAGGCTCCGCCCCACAGTTACCTGGCAACAGCCAGGTGTGCCTGACTCACTATAAAAGGGGCTGCTTGCCCCTCCTCGCTCTCTTGCCCTCTGGCTCTTCCCTCTTGTTCCTGCTCCCCTCCCTCCCCATGTCTCTCTCCCCCCTCTCCACATGCTCATGGCTGACCTCTATACATCCCTCTCCCTCTCCCCCCCTCCCTGCCTCTCTCTCTTTCTCTCTCTCTCTCTCTCTCTCTCTCTCTCCCCCCCCTCCCCCACCCCCCTACCCCGGTCTGGTACCTCAGAGGGGGAAGGGATGCCTGAGCGTGGACCCGCAGAGGCGCCCCCTCCTCCCACAACCCCACCAAGCATATTCCTGTCCTCTCTTATCTTCTTATGAAACACAACACTGAAGATTTATAGGCAGTGCATGGTTTCTAAGGGTGGGGAAAACATTTAACTCAGTGGTATCTCTAGGAAGGTACCCGTGTCTCTACAAACAAGCCCTCACCACGCCTGTGCTCCCGATAAAACAGCCCTAATGAAAGTCACTGAGTCACGTGGGGGCGTGGCACACAAGGGTGCCATCTGGGAAAGAGGATTAACAGGGCAGGACAAATGGTAACTGGGATAAATAGAATTGAAATGCCTTGTGCACATGTAAAAAATGTGATTGTGAACCTCAGTATTACACACAACGAATAATGCTAATAAAAACACTCCAAAAGGCTGTCTCAGAAAACAAACAGAAACGCTAACTGACTGAAGAAGGGTGACCGCCAAAATGTTCTAGGACTGGTGGGATAAGCTAATCTTGAGATTTCCTCGTTCTTTAAAATTTTACACTAGCTTAATAGCATCTCGAGAGTAGAACCCTTAAGTTCTCACAATTAAAAAAAGAACCTTAAACTCTCTCAGCTTCCGCCAATCACACAACACTTCGAAGTTTTTTGTTTTGTTTTCAGAGACAGGGTTTCTCTGTATAGCCCTGGCTGTCCTAGAACTCACTCTATAGACCAGGCTGGCCTCGAACTCAGAAATCCGCCTGCCTCTGCCTCCCAAGTGCTGGAATTAAAGGCTTGCGCCACCACTGCCCAGCTCTGCATGAACTGTGAATGCCCTGATGAAACAGTAATCATCAGCTCATGCATCAACTGTTCCCCAGTGGGATTACCTCTACACACCAGAAAGTCATCAAGGGACACTCAGAACTGTCTCTTTAAACCTTCCACAGATTTTGCCTTTCTCTGGCCCCTTGGGATGGCACAGACTAGGATCTAAACTGTCACTCACGTGATAGATTCAAATGCGTGAAACCGCCATCACCTGTGATCTGCTCTTGGCTCAGCCACTTCCCGGTATGATGTAGTTTCTTTCCGCAGCACACAACTTTCTTGGAGCCTGAGGCGTAGCCTTTATAATTGAAGAAACGGTGATCCAGCCAGTAGAAGAGGGGCACCCCATCTCTTCTTCACCACATCAGGCTTTTCATCAGTGAAGCCCAAACTAATGCTTATTCTGCTGGCAACATGGTATGCACCTGGTTGATACTAAATCCACTGCAAATCACACCTCCTAAGTCCTCTCGGGGTGTGCTACAGCTAACACCTGCATATATGTTGTTTCTAGGACATAAATCCTGGCCTTTAAATGTAATCTGTTTAAAGTCATTCTTGGTAGACATCTGTTTTAATCTACTGATTTGACCATTTGACCCAGATCTTTGAGGTCGAGTCATAGCAAATTGGAACAGTTCCTCTGGTATCTTCAAATAAACCTCTAGTTGAAAAGAAATTGTTTAAGCTAGGGACATATCTCTAGTATTCATCCCTTTAATAACAATCTACTGAACAGTCAACAAGGTGTCAGTACACACAATTCCTGTTACATCAAAGATGCTATGTCACTTCATCTGGCACTGCACTGTGAGACTTTGACAAGAATCAACACTCAAGGGGCTGGAGAGATGGCTCAGCAGTTACGAGCACCGACTGCTCTTCCAGAGGTCCTGAGTTCAATTCCCAACAACCACATGGTGGCTCACAACCATCTGTAATGGGATCTGATGCCCTCTTCTGGTGTGTCTGAAAACAACAACAGTGTACTCATATAAATAAATCTTAAAAAAAAAAAAAAAAAAAAAAGAATCATACTCAAATTCAGGTTTCTAAGTCCCAAGCCCTTCCCAGCTCCAGAGCTGGACACCAAGCTGAAAAAGGAAGTTTGCTGGGTGGGTGTGGAACCTATTCCGGGCCTTATGAACAACTCATGACCTATAGAGAGTCGCCAGCCATTTATTTGATAATGCATTAGAGAACGCAATGATTATCACAGACCAAACTTGCAGAAGAAAAGATCAAAGCTCGCAAACCACTCCCATCTGCATCTTTACTCTTGGGTCCACGGTTCCGGAGAGAGTTTGAATTCCAGGCTCCCGTCTCCCAGGCTCCAGGGTGTGACTTGAGAGACTTTGAGAACTAACGGAGTGAAGAAAGCTAAAGGCTCTGCGCTTTATGCTCCTGCTGTCCCTCCTTTCCCACTAGAGACCCCTCCCAGCCTCCTCTGCGCTGAGCCCCAGATAACCCCACCCCGCAGAGCCTCTGGCAGAGGGACAGACTTCTCTAAAATTACCCTTGGAACATGGACAGTAAACACATGCCACATGAATTTAATTACTGAAAACTCTTTGTGTGTGTGTGTGTGTGTGTGTGTGTGTGTTAGCATAGGTCCTTGCTGGAAACCAGCAGAGGACACTGGACCCCTGGGGCTAATGACAGGTGATCCTAAGCCTCCGGACATGGGCACTGAGATCTGAACTCTGGCCCTCTGGTCTGAAGAGAACTGTGGTCTCTTCATCTTGGAGGCAGTCTTTGAGGCCATGTGTCTCTGGCTAGCTAGTATTTATTTTCAGCACTGAAGTGGCACCCTACCTGACCCAAGGGGAAAACAAATGAGTGAACCTACCACAGAACACAGATTAACCACAACAGAGACGTCCTGGTAACGCAGCCCCCGTGTCTGTGTTTCGGGGCAGGCGGGCTCCCATCATCCTCTTGTTCCTGCTTGGTTTAGGACACTCACATCTGTGGTACACAGAAAGTTACCACCCAAACATGTTCCATTCCTGTCTGGACCGGAATATATAGTAACATGTTAAAAATTCAATTGAAACCTTGAAAAAAGTGGAATATAGGATATTCTGCTCAAATACTAATTTCGTTCCAATTGAAGTGCTGTGTGAATGCAGCTGTAGAAATGAAGGTGGGTTTTGTGGTTGTCTTGTACTGCCATCTGGTGGTCACTACATAGACTTACATCAGGCCTGATGAAAT
The DNA here is from genome assembly GCA_964023405.1 of Apodemus agrarius. Taxonomy (NCBI): domain Eukaryota; kingdom Metazoa; phylum Chordata; class Mammalia; order Rodentia; family Muridae; genus Apodemus; species Apodemus agrarius. The sequence continues at coordinate 23,462,179 of OZ030021.1, forward strand.
TGCCTGAATTGGTCTTCACTCAGCATTTCTTTGCAGTGTCTCAGGCTACCCTGCAAGAGCTCTAAAACGGTGCAGAAGGGATTATTACATAGTCCTCCTTAAATAAACATACATATTTTATTAAATATAATTACTTATAAGCCACATTTAAAGTATTTAGTCAAGTAATACATAGAATATCCTTTTTATTCATTTGAATAGAGAAAGTTTACATTACTGACAAATCAAAACCACAAATTCTTTTCTTTATTCCTTCAGTTATTTACTTACTAAATATACTTTACTTGCTGTTTTGCATGGTAGTATTTTCTTAGCACTCATTGGTATCAATTTCTTGCCACTCTCTGAAAAAAATCAGTTCTTGTTGCACTTCAAATACAAAGTGTGTCCACAGACTAGTGTGTTTAAAGCTTAGTCCCTGTCGGTAGTGTTTTTCTGAGAGGTGGTGAGCTCTTAAGGGCAGGACTCAGCAGGAGGAAGTAGCTGAGGACAGGGGTGTGAAGGTTGAACCTGGTTCCCAGTCCACTTCCTTTCTTCCTGCTTCCTGCCAGCCATTTGAAAGTTTCCTCCTCCTGCACTCACTTCTACCCCTGTGACGCTCTGCCCAAGCACGCAGAGCCAAGCCCACCCAGGCAGAACCCTCCAAAACAGTGAGCTGAAACTAATCATCCCACCTTTATGCTGTTTTGGGCCAGCATTCTGCCATAGAAACAAGGAAAGTAACACCATCGTTGGGTTTTAAGTTTACTGTAACTTTTCTGCTGACAAGTGTTTTACTTGGCCTTTGTACTGTTTCACACTTTTTCTAATTTTTGTTAACCAAATAGTATCCATTAATTTGCTTTCTTTTTTCCTAAATAATCAATAGCTCACAAGGTAGCAAGATGTTGTAGAAAAACCCTCATGATGGAAAGGCCCCAGACCTTATTAGACCCTCAAACCAACTGACTCCATGATGGAGGTACCATTCAGGGCATAAGATTAAGCACATAGGCAGCACCACCTGCCAAAATCAAAACAAAGACCCAGCCCATCATAGTCCATAATTCTGGGAAAGTTTCTAAATGTACTAGCCTTTGTTTTTTACGTATGTAGTGCAGTGTATGGGTAATTATTCCTGTTAACTAAAGTGTCTCAACCCAAGGCATGGTGTTTGAACTTAAAAGCTCACCTTGAGAAAGGCTTGAGGCTACACTGAAATCCCAGACACTCAGTTGAGTTTCTGGCCAGCTAATAAAGACTTTTCATTGGCTTAAATCCATGCCCAAGCAGACTTCTCCGATGGATATCACCCCCTATTGCTGATGACTTGAAATATGTGCATTAAGTCATAGTAATGTCCAAAACAATAAGAGACAGGTGTTAAGAAGATGACATGGACTGGGCGGTGGTGGTGTACGCCTTTAATCCCAGCACTTGGGAGGCAGAGGCAGGCGGATTTCTGAGTTCGAGGTTGGCCTGGTCTACAGAGTGATTCCAGGACAGCCAGGGCTACACTGAGAAACCCTGTCTTGAAAACAACAACAACAAAAAAACATAGTAGAAGAAGAAGAAGAAGAAGAAGGAGGAGGAGGAGGAGGAGGAGGAGGAGGAGGAGGAGGAGGAGGAGAAGAAGGTGTCTTAGTGTTTCTATTCCTGCACAAACTTCATGACCAAGAAGCAAGTTGGGAAGGAAATAGGAAAGGGCTTATTGAGCTTACACTTCCACACAGCTGTTTATTACCAAAGGAAGTCAGGACTGGAACTCAAGCAGGTCAGGAAGCAGGAGCTGATGCAGAGGCCATGGAGGGATGTCACTTACTGGCTTGCTTCCCCTGGCTTGCTCAGCCTGCTCTCTTATAGAACCCAAGAATAGCAGCCCAGAGATGGCACCACCCACAAGGGGCCCTCCCCCCTTGATCACTAATTGAGAAAATGCCCCACAGCTGGATCTCATGGAGGCACTTCCCCAAGTGAAGCTCCTTTCTCTGTGATAACTCCAGCCTGTGTCAAGTTGACACACAAAACCAGCCAACACAGAAGGCATGGGAAAATGGGGGACTTCCCCGAGGAGACTGGAGGAAGAGTAATACAGTGGAAGAGCCAGGGAGAGACAACGTGAATTAAAGGTGTCTGAAATAAACATAAAGATATATTATACGCTTACTTCAAAACATATATACTTGTGTGCACACATATATATTAGAACATAGATGTTACATCACATGGAGTGACGGTAGTCATGCCAAGAGTCATGTGCTTGTGTGTGTGTGTGTGTGTGTGTGTGTGTGTGTGTTAGTTGGCATCTAACAATACCTGGCAGGTGAAACCTCCCCTCGAGTTGTTGGTCACAGGGACAGATAAGGCCCCCAAAAGGTTCCCCAAAACAACACAAGCCCTCGGTCACCTCCCAGAGGTTGATGTTGCATCTAGTGCTGACGATATCACTCGCTTTGGACACAGGGCTTGGAGGTGCCATGCTGTGCCTGGCCTGGAAGCCTTCTCCCGAGGACTAGATCGCACTGTGTCAGAAGGTGCAGTGCTAGCTGCCAAGGGAGAGGAACATGGGAGTCCCATCTCACTGTAGAGTCCGTGAACCACAGCAGGGCGGACATCTCGGAGGACTGGAGTTGTTCTGTTTTCTTTAGTGCTGCACGTGGCCGCCCGTCCTTGTGCAGTGCCCCAGTTCCAGGGGTAGAGGTGAAGGGAAGAGCAGATTACAAATGCCCCGTCTCCTGGCAACACCCTTTCTCCTTCTCCTCCTTCTCCTCCTTCTCCTCCTTCTCCTCCTTCTCCTCCTTCTCCTCCTTCTCCTCCTTCTCCTCCTTCTTCCTCTTCCTCCTCCTCCTCCTCTTCCCCCTCCTCCTTCTCCTCCTCTTCTTCCTCTTCTTCCTCCTCTTTCTCCCTTTTCTCCTCCTCTTCCCCCTCCTTTCTCCTCCTCTTCTTCCTCTTTTTCCTCCTTCTCTTCCTCCTTTTTCTCCTCCTCTTCCCCCTCCTCCTTCTCCTCCTCTTCTTCTTCCTCCTCCTCTTTCTCTTCCTTCTCCTCCTCTTCCCCTCCTCCTTCTCCTCCTCTTCTTCCTCTTCTTTCTCCTCCTTCTCCTTTTCCCCATCCTCCTTCTCCTCCTCTTCTTCCTCTTCTTTCTCCTCCTCCTCCTTCTTTGAGACAGCCTAGCCCAGGCTGTCCTACCTCTGCTTCTGAGAATGCTAAGATAACAGGTATGCACCACCACACCCAATGTCTTTATTACACCCAATGTCTTTATTCCACCCTATGTTTTTATTTTTGAAAGTCTTCAGGAGCTCGAGGTGGCCTTAGACTTGAGACTCTTTCCTCAACCTCCTGAGTGCTAGAATTACAGGCATAGATCACAATGTGCAGGTTTGGTCTGAGTCTTTTAAACTTTTATTTATTTTTTTATTTATATGAGTACACCGTCTCTATCTCCAGATACACCAGAAGAAGGTATCAGATCCCATCAAAGATGGCTGTGATCCACCCTGTGGCTGCTGGGAATTGAACTCAGAACCTGTGGAAGAGCAGTCTGAACTCTCAGCCGCCATCTCATCAGCCTGTGTCCTTCCTTCCTGCCTGCCTGTACTTTATCACTGGGCTTCCCCTACCAGGATGTGCGCGTTTGAGTCAGAAAGATGAAGAATTTGGAAATGGTTGCTGGACTCCTAGCTCGAGTCTAGTGTGGACACAGCGAGCACGCTTTCCTTTCCTTCCACACATCTTTGTACTCTCCGACGCTTAGAGGAGAGAAGCAAGCGGGAACAAAATGTAAAGCCATCAAACGGAAGCTGGCAGCAAACCCCGCCTTCCTAAAGATGGCGGTCCGAGAAGAGCCAACGCTCGCTCGCTCGGGATAAAGAGGAAGGAGCGGCTCGTTATCTGATGTCATTTTGCACCACGTATAGCAAGAGCAGTCCATAACCCTCCTTAGCTCTTGATGCTCAGATATGTACACATATAGATGGCTGTTACCTGCAAATGAGAAAATCCAGGCTCTGAACAGTGGCATATAACCTAAGAGTCAGAATTATATGTAAAGCTAGATCTGCTGCTGGTCCTAACACCAGAAAATGTCCTCACTCTGGTTCTATCTAGCAAGAAGGCAAGATAAAAGCCACCACAGTCCTCATATTGTTCCCTTCGGCGTCTAAATGGCAATCCTGATGGCACTGCTCTCCCTAAACCAACCTCTCGGTCACGCCAAGACTTTATGGCGCCTCTCAGAGCAGGTCAGCTGCCTCCATGTGATCACAACGCATTTCACTGGCCCGCGGTCGTTTCCCAGGGTGGTTCTACTGTGAAGATCTGGGGATATTTTCTTTTCTTCCTTTTCAAACTACTTTGAAAAAAAAGTAGTTGTGATACTCTACGTGTTTAACAGACACAACTCAGTTTACGGAGATTCATTCGTTCATTCATTTTAAAAGCACGCTTTAAAGAAACGCAGGTCCTGCCGAGCAGTGGTGGCACACGCCTGTAATCCCAGCACTCTGGGAGGCAGAGGCAGGCAGATTTCTGAGTTCGAGGCCGGCCTGGTCTACAGAGTGAGTTCCAGGACAGCCAGGGCTACACAGAGAATCCCTGTCTCAGAGAGAGAGAGAGAGAGAGAGAGAGAGAGAGAGAGAGAGAGAGAGAGGAGAAACACAGGTCCTGAAACTGGGGTGGTGAATGCTTGTAATCGCTGTGCTCCCGGAAGCTGACGCAGAGGTGTCACTGTGAGTTCAAAGCCAGCCTAGCCTACCAACCAGCCAGGGCTACAAAGCAAGAAACTGTTTCAAGGAGGGGAGGGGGAGAGGAAGGGAGGAAGGGAGGAAGGGAGGAAGGAAGGAAGGAAGGAAGGAAGGAGGGAGGGAGGGAGAGAGGGAGGGAGGGAGGGAGAGAGAGAGAGAGCAGGATGGAGGAAGGGAGGGAGGAGACTCATCTTTGGATGAGGCAAAGGACTTATTTAAAACAGAATGTTTATTGTCCCCACACAGCTGGTCCCAGCACCTCATCTCCCTCCTAAGAAGCGATGGCTTGGGTCAGAGGCAAGCAGCTCAGAACCGCTTCTCAGTTCTGAGGAGATGAAAACTTACTCGAAAATTTCAGCATGAAATCCAGTTCCTTATTCAGGAACAAGCCCTATATAGAGTGTATATGACCCACCCCCACCCCACCCCCACCTCCCATCACCCACCCCCACGCCCCACGCCCACCCCCACCAGCCCCCACTCCCCCCACCCCCGTCTCCCCAGTGCACACCCTATCTGCCCCACTCACACTGACCACAGCCTGGTGCTTCCAGATCTTACAAAGTTCACCACCAACCTTCCTGTAATTAGCACCGTCAACTAGGAGACACATGAAATGTCCCTTTCCTGAATTGGAATTTGCTGATCTTTTGGTATTTTATGACTCATGATTTTTTATTTTTTTTTAAGATTTTGAAAGAATTTTAAATGATCAAAGCACCTTATTAAAACTTTAGGCTGGTTATTTTATGAATGTTGGATTGCTGTTTAAATTAAGTTTTCATGTTTTGTAATATTGTAATTCAGTAATTTGAGAATTTAGAATTACTACTGTAGTCCTCACAGTGTTTCTATTGGACAATACTGGTTGATTTGTTTGTTTTGTTTCCAGACAAGGCCTCACTTTACAGCCCTGGCTGGCCTGGAACTCAGAGATCTTCCTGCCTTTTCCTCCCAAATGCTGGGATTTAAAGGCTTCTTCCTCCCCAACCCAGCTTCTCTGGTTGGGTGGTGGTATGTGGATTTTGTTTTGAGACTGGGGTTTATGTAGTCCAGGCTGGCCTCTAAATCACTAAGTATTTCAGGATGAGCCTGGACTCCTGATCCTCCTCTTCAACTGCTTGGCAATACGGCGTACAGCTTCACACCCGACTCTTCCTGGATCTTTTTTTGTTTTGGTTTGGTTTTTGGTTTTTTTGTTTTGGTTTGGTTTTTGGTTTTTTTCGAGACAGGGTTTCTCTGTATAGTCCTGGCTGTCCTGGAACTCACTCTGTAGACCAGGCTGACCTCGAACTCAGAAATCTGCCTGCCTCTGCCTCCCAAGTGCTGGGATTACAGGCGTGCGCCACCACGCCCGGCTCTCTTCCTGGGTCTTAATGCTGTCTGTTGTTCGTCTGTTTATCGATCGTCCAACACTACACTGCAAGAGAGATCCTTTACATCCCCATTCCCGGACATTTCAGACAGAACCTGGAGCATGTGTGTCCTAGGTCTTGGTTTTGCTTTTTAAGTTTTTGACCTTCGGGCTCCTTATCGGGAGAAGGAGAAAGTCCAGCCTCCTCCATCTCTGGGTCTGAGCTCCTTCACCTCTCCGCCCGCTGCTCATCACTGACCAAATGCTCTGGGCCCAGGAAGGAGGGATATTTTAGATACACACTTGACAAAATCTCCTTATCGTGCTATTTGCCTTGCGGGGTAGGGTGCGGATCAGAACCGGTCCCACGAAAGCGAAGGGACCGCGTGCGCGCGCCCTCTTTCTAGGAAACGGGCGCCGCAGCCTCCCGCGGTGCAGTTCTCCCCTCCAGCCACACGGGGGCAGGAGAGCGCGCGGCGGCCGTGGTACAGTCTATCCTCCCCCACCCCCGGGTCCCGCGGACAGTGGGCTCTTCCGGCCGTAGAAAAGCATTGTGGGAGCGCGGCGCGACCTTTCTATGCTCTCACGCGGCGCGCAGCGCGGTGTTCCTGGGAACTGGGGCTTGGGAGGTCCGTGTGGCCCGGGATGTAGGGTTTCTGCGGCAGCCTTTGGCCTGCGTTCCCTTCCCGGAGAATGGGGCGTGTGAGGAGCACGGCCCGCCGGACCCCGCGTGAAGCGGGTCGGTGTGGAGGCCGAGCGCCGTTTGGGATGTAGATCTTCGCCGCGTGCCCAGGAGCCCAACTGAGCAGAAACGGAGCGGGCATCCATGTCACCAGGTAGGACCGATTGCCCCTGCCTGGCGCCCTGTTCATTTATAGCCTTTGTGTTGCCCGTTCACTTTTGGTCACTAGTGAATGTGGTGTCAAAAAAGGCAAAAATCAATGCTTTGCGGCCTCTCCTTTCCCTGGAGTTTGGTATCTTGGGTGTAGGAGCTGCATAAGTAACAGAAAGTCTATTTTAGCTGTGTATGCACGTGAACTTGCTGTCCAACCCCGGGAATTCGCTTCCTTTAACAGGTTCTTACTCGTTTAACAGGGAGTGCCTGAGGCTGACGGATACTTCCTGAACGACGCGCGGAAGCACAAAGTCACTTAAGGTAGGATGTCTACAAAATACTAGTGCGATTTCTCGTTAGGTTGGAATGCCGAATCATTAATCTTACTGGATCGCTTGTATTGCTACTTATCTGACGTTAACGAAGACGGTAACTCATAAGAAATAGCCTTTATCCATTGGCTAACTTTTATGAATGTTTGTTCTTTCCCGAGTACGTAATATTGAACGGAAATAGTAAATGTACATTAGGTGGCTTTGAAAATCTGTTTGGATCTGTGTTAGCTAGAAAAATTGCCAAACCTGTAAGTCAAAAGTTGGGTAGTTTTACCAACACTAAAGGCTTTGGTGTGAATTTATGTCACCAGATAACTTTTTTGACACAGGCACTTAAAATGTTTCTATTTTTCTTTTAGGATGTCTTTGATGATTTGGAAGTTTGATCTTCAGAACCATGAGTGATTTAACTCCACATATGTTAAAACTCCATATAATGAATGCGCATTTGTAACAAGACTGTGAATAAACACTTTGATACTCGAGGCATGTGTCATGTGATTGATGGCCACCCTCTGTGGGTTCCTATGTAACAGCTAAACTGATAGCTAGATTTCAGCTTAGGCTGACATTCTCCTTTTGATTAACAGGAAGGGAACAGCTAGCACGTTGGGGATTTTATGGGCATAAATGTTAATTAAAACTGGCCTGATAGGACAGAGTATCACAGATGGAAAGCTTCCGGTGTGTGCGATGAATCCAAGATCTGAACCAGTCAGGGAAACCTGAGGGTTCAGGGTGACTGAGTGTCAGGGCAGAGGGGCAATGGGCAAGTGTGGAGGCTGGGGTGAGGGGGCGGGGAATAAAGAGACCAGGCAGCTAAGGCTTAGGTTTTATTAAAGCAAGAGAGGGGGAGAGCAGGGCAGTTGCACGCAGGTGGGCCCACGAGAGGTTACCGCAGCCAGGTGAACTGCAGAGGGTGTGGGGGAGCAGAGACCGCCTAGGACTAAAGGAGAAGAATGAAGACTTTGAGACAGGTCAATGGGAAGGAATCCTTGGATTTGGTTTTAGTTTTGCGGGTTGGGGGAAGGAAGCAAAGGCCACAGTTGAACCTAAGGAGTTGGGAGCAGAATTGGTCACAGACTGTATTACTGAGCAGTCTGCCCCTGACTGAATTCTCAGATAGCCGGAAGCATTTGTGGGGCGAAGTGACATTACTGAGTAGGGATATAACTGCCAGCTCTTGAGCCCAGCAGAGGCGGGGACTGGAAAGAGACCCCGCCTTAAAAAGCAAAGGAGCTAGAGACAGCTACAGGACAAGGTGGGTCACAACTGATGGCACAATACAGAGGGCGCTTTCGGAGAACTGTCCCTGTCTGAAAAGCCACCATACAGATAAAGGTCCAAAACTTAGGGACGTGGGTGTGCAGGTGTGGGGACAAAGCCTTCACGGGCTTATTTTTCAGAAAACACTAGACAAGGACACTTACATTCAAATCAACACTTAACAGCTTTTTTTTTTTACATTATTTGTAAATAACATTGGGACTTAATGTCACGAAATAACAATATTACAAACAGTTTTGTGGGAATTAAAGTCATGAGTCCAGGAGCTCATTGGAAGCCTCTGATCTTGGCTGTGGTGGAGGGATGAGAAGCGGAGGTGGGTGGTCAGGATTTCAGGAAAGAGACGTGGTATTCGGTGAGTTTATAAGGTTGTCCTTCCAGAGGCCACAGCACAAGAGTGCTGTACATTAATCCTTAAAAGATGCTGAAGACGCGTGTCCAGGAGACGTGGATAATAATTCACAGTTTGCAAAGGACCAGTGGCGCCCCCTTCATTCCCACCCTGCCCCCTTCACCGCGTCAGGTCTCTGCCTTGAGGCGAGCAGCCTGGGTAGTTTTTACTGTTTTCGCTGTGTGTTTCCCAGCAAGATTGATTGTAGAGAGCTGAGACTTTTCTTCAATCAGGCTGTCTTTAGACCCATTTCTTCTCTAGAAAAAAAAATCTTAAGTCATAAGAAAATATCAATAATAAACTTTTAACTGAATCAAGTACTTAACATGCTAGGCAGAGAGGCATAGCCTGAGCTACATAGTGTGCCCCCCCCAAATGTATTCATGTATGACACTGCATGTTATCACTTGGAGAAAACTAATACTGTGTGAAAGTTCCCTCTAGTTAACTGCAAATTAATTTTGTGCTTAATTAATCCTGGTCTGACAATTGGGTACACATCAGTTTTCATAAAAATTGGGCATAATTCACCTATGTGAGCATTACTTAAGAGACTTTCCTTTTTTTTTTTTTTTTTTTTTTTTTTTTTTTTTTGAGACAGGGTTTCTCTGTGTAGCCCTGGCTGTCCTGGAACTCACTCTGTAGACCAGGCTGGCCTCCAACTCAGAAATCTGCCTGCTTCTGCCTCCCAAAGTGCTGGGATTACAGGGGAGCGCCACCACCGCCTGGCTGAGACTTTGGTTAACAAGGCTTTTTCTTCTAAAGACCAGAGGGGAGACTTAAAAGCCTCCCCTGGTTCTATTCCAGAGAGGCTCGCCATGAAATGGTTCACGTGCAGTGTGACAGCATGGGGTTCCTGTCATGCACATGTCCCTGCCACTGCCTGCCTGACACACGTGCACACCATATCCAGGAGTTCCGGAGTTGGGACCTGACTTGGAAATGCCAAGACCAGCACCCTCGGGGGCTCACAACAGCTTCCCAGGCCGTCTAGGGATGACTGGGGTTGCTACGGCTTCATATGTAAACGTGTCTGAGAATAAAGACACTACTGTGTTCAAAGGAATTCCTGAAAGCACAAGATTCTCATAGGCTGCTTACCTATGGTGCACACCTTTGACCCCAGCACGAGGGAGGCAGAGACAGGCAGATTCTGTGAGTTCAGGACCAGCCTGTTCAACAACAAAAGGGCGCTCCAGGCCAGACAGGCTTACAAAGTGAGACCCTACCTCACTAAAAAATAAATCTTTTTTTTTTTTAAATGTCATCTGTTGGGCTCAGTGGGCAAAAGCCTGTAGCTCAGTCCTCACTACCTGAGTTCAACCCCCAGAACCCATGTAAAACAGTCCTGAAGACAGTTCTCAGACCACACAGAACTGCTCACACACATGATGCGGACGCATGATCAATAAAAATGGTCATCAGTAGGATGCCTTAAACCTTTACTAACCTGATGAACTGTAGAGCCTCCAGAGCCCTGAGCATCTGAGGAACGGGTGACGGGGAGGGGGGGCACAAGGTCTGTCTTTGAGCTGCCAAAGAGAAAAGGTCAGAGTTTATGAACAAGACAGAACTCAGGTCTTCAGCGCGGCCGGGGAGTGATGTCTGGAGCCATGGGATTGGCCACTCACTTCACTTCCGAGAGGACGGATCGCTCTCCGTCCGAACACTGTGATCTGCGGTACTGCCGGTAACTCCGCGGGGAATGCGAAAGCCTGATGCGGACCGGGTCACCCTGAGTCCTGAGAGGAAAGCGGACAGAGCGAGGACACAAACAGACGTCAAGACGGCATGATGATGTCAGGTTTTTCTGAACACTAAACTGTCAGCAGAACTTTCACGTGACCCTCACGTCTATTCTGCAGGTGGCTTTTTATTTTTATCCAGGCTCTCGTGAAGCCCAGGCTGGCTTCAGACTGAAGGCTGACCTTGAACTCAGAAATCTGCCTGTCTTTGCCTCCCAAGTGCTGGGATTAAAGGCGTGTGCCACCACTGCCTGGCTTATAAACTCTTATAAAAGCAAAATACAAAGGCAGTTCTAATTAAGAGCTAGCTGGCTTACAGTTTCAGAGGTTCAGCCCATTATCATCATGGCGGGAAGCATGGCAGTGTGCAGCAGACTTGGTGCTGGAGGGGCCAAGAGCTCTCCATCTTGATCTAAAGGCAGCCAGGAGGAGGCTCTTCCCCACGGGGCGGAGCTTGAGCACAGGAGCCTCAAAGCCCACCCCCACAGTGACACATTTCCAACAAGGCCACACCCACTCCAACAAGGCCACACCTCCTCATAGTGCCTTTCTTCCTCTGGGCTAATCACATCCACACCACCATAGATGGGAACTGACTTCAGCTCATGTGACAGTTTTGCAGTAAATATAATTGTCTCAGAGTTAGAATGGTAGACAAAACCGCCTCTGTTATCAATGAGTACCTCAGCCAAAAAATTTTTTTAATGGACATTATTTACAAAAATAATTGTAACTTCTTAGATAGAGACAAGTGGAAGAGACGAGCTGAGAGCCATGGCGCACAGGACAGGAGCAGATTTATGATGTCTGAAACGGGGTCTCTCACTCTTTGTCTCAGGCTGGCCCAGGACTCACAAGAAACCAATGGGACTTTGAACTTGTGTCGATCCTCCTGCCTCAGCCTCCCAAGAAAGAAATAGTTCTATACACCTTTTCTACCTCATTCCTTACATTAACCTGTAGTTAGTTAACATACAGATGGAAACGCTGCCCGGACCACAGTGTAAGAATGACCTGCTCCCTCCTGGGGTGGCGTGAGTGGGCACGGACTCGAATGCTCGTGTCTGAACACTTGGTTCCCAGTCGGTGGAACTGTTTGGGAAGGACTAGGAGGCGTGGCCTTGTTGGAGGAATGTGTCCCTGGGGCGGCGTGCCCTCTCCGCTTTCTACACTGGGTCAGAAGGGTCGTCAGTTGTTCCTGTCACCTTTGTTCTACCATCCCGGACGCTAAGGCGGACTCTAGTGCCCCCAAACTGTAAGCAAATGAAACACTTCTTTTTATGTCTCCTTGGGTCTGGCATTATGGCATTAGAAAAGAAAGTGATTTACTTACACACTAATAAACTAGGCGAAGATTTTGAAAGCTGTACTCACTCTACTTTAGTGTACGGGATCTCTTTCAACTGCTCTTCTGACAATCCGGACGGGTCCACAAGCTCCTTCCTAGGAAAGAATAAGCAATAGGGTTAAACAGAAAAAAAGAAGCCACCGGGCGTGTGCACACACGCCCATACCTTTCTCGATGGCAAGCGTTCCTTTTCTGGCCTTGTCTGAAAACATGGGCTTATTAAAAATAGTACACGCATGTGATGTGTACAAAGAGCACACACGTGTGACATGCACGAAGCTGAGAAAACCAGCATGTGTTCAGGGAAAATGGGAGAAGCTCTTCCCTGTAGCCCCGGGCCTCTTTCCCTCATTCCCAGACCCACTCTCTTCAGGGCCCCCACTTCCTGCACGGAGTAGCTCCTCGTCCTGTGGCAGTGCCTTTCTTTTCTACGTGGGTTTGCTTCTCATTGCATTCCTTTGTAAACCACTGGCTTGGCTGAGGTGCATTTAGAGGCAGAGTAAGAGACCTCGGACCGGAGGCACTGGTCGGCCTGTCAGTGCTGGAGTACAATACCCAACCCTGGTGTCAGCATGGGACAATACAGAACAAGCACAGCACCTGCGGGGCGCCAGACCGGGCTCCTCACAGTGGCAGCAGTTTATCCTGGAACCAACTGAAAACTGCAGAGCATGCTGGCCACATGGCTCAGCGACTGAAAGCACCTGTTGCTCCTCAGAAGGCCCAGGTTCAGCGCCCACGTGGTGGCCCGCAATCATTCACAATTCTTGTTGCAGGGGATCCAGCACCTCCAGGCACGCGAATGGTGCATATACATACATGCAAGCAAAACACTCAAGTGTGTGTGTGTGTGTGTGTGTGTGTGTACATGCCCATGTACAATATTTCCATGTATATTCTAAAAGTGTTCCCATTAGGAGTCCCAGTACTCACTGGATATGCTTCCACAGTTCTTCTTTGGCTTGGATATCAGGACTTCTCCTGTAAATAAATGAGACAAAAATTCGCCCCTAAATACATGTCATCCGCAAACCCTGAGCTACCTGCAATACTTTTGAGATGTCTCACTTGCTGCCCAGCTGCTGACAGGAAGCCATTACAATGATGAGTAAAAAGGGAGCAGTTTACTTTATCACTGGCTAGTGAGACTGAAAAACTCACGCCAGGCGTGGTGGTACACACCTTTAATCCCAGCACTTGGGAGGCAAAGGCAGGCAGATTTCTGAGTTCAAGACTAGCCTGGTTTACAGAGTTAGTTCCAGGACAGCCAGGGCTATACAGAGAAACCCTGTCTTGACAAAAAAAAAAAAAAAAAAAAAAAAGACTGAAAAACTCACATAAATGTACAGAAATGAAAAAAAAAAAAAGAGACATCACCAGAGCTTCATTTGTGAAAGAGCCTGGAAGCCAAGCTTGGTGTCAGGCCTGAAGCCTCAGCACTTGAGAGGCAGAGACAGGGGCTTCACCACAGGTTTGAAACCAGCCTGGCCAGCTGGCGTTACATAGCAAGACCATGCACATCACAAGCAAAAAGAACTACATAGGAAAAAAGATAAAGGAAAGAGCTCAGACGCTTGAGAACATGCGTGCAAACCCTCTGGTAGTGACTGGACAGTGGGCAGCGATTCGGGGGCTCTGGTTCCTGAGCTTGCTAGCTACGTTTTCGTTGCATGTATTCGTGTGTGCACGTGTGTGCATGCCACCAGGCACTCGGGACAGTCTGTAGCACTGAGCTCTCTTGCTTTATCACGCTGGTCCCAAGGACTCGGTTCCTCAGGCAAGGCAGTAGGTACCCCTCACCTGCTGAGCCGTTTCACCAACTGCCCGCTACTTTTACGTAGAAGAGACTTCATTTCTGTTGCCCTCTGTAAGACTCTCGACACGATCTGCCATGCCCAAGTACAAGCAACAGCCACAGGGGAAGCGAGTGGTACAGTAATGCCCCCTTTCAAATGGCATCTCAAGCTGTACTTCTGCACCGAAATGTGGGCCACAGAGGACAGAGGACAGTACAGTAATGCCCCCTTTCAAATGGCATCTCAAGCTGTACTTCTGCACCGAAATGTGGGCCACAGAGGACTGAGGCCTCCACTCAGGGTACAGGCTTTCCCTGGAGACCAGACATGATAGGCAGCATCATGTCCAATGTCCTAGAACAAGACACCTCAAGTCGCTATTTATGTTCACACGGTCCACCGGGCTAACTGTGAACCCCAACTGTAGCAAGGAATAGTAAACCTGTTTCAGTTGTTCCCAGCGTTCCTTCAGGACGAGGGAGATCTAGTAGGAGGCCCCCAAAGAGTCCTAAGCCCTAACGATAAAAAGGCCAAGAATCACCCCCACCCTGTGGAATTTTATGCCAAGGTAAAGTATCACTTTCCACATACAACCCTGCCAGTGCTTTCATTTCTCCCTCGCGCCTCCTGGCTGGGCTCTCTGAATCCCCAGACTACAATAAGCTATTTATTTAGCTACAGAACAGACTAAGTGGCTTTTCGTATGTGTGTGTGTGTGTGTGTGTGTGTGTGTGTGTGTGTGTACTGAGTGAGAGAACAACCAAAATCTGCCCTTTAGATCAAATGACAAGGAACGGGGCTGTGGTAAGGGGCAGGAGCCAAAGCACTCACGGCTGACCAAGGACGCTGTCCAATACTGATTTTTATCATATAAAAGTCTATGCTTTAAAGATCATGCGAACGGTCTGGAAGGTCTCCTGAACCAAACCTGCCTTTCCTACACTCTGCCCATCTGATCCCCTGGGCAGGATGCCAAACTGTGAAATGATAACCAAGAAGGTGCCAAGATTTCAGGAGTACTGAGCTAGTCTTCCACTCGCTAAGCATGCTGGGTCAGCATGCGGTTCTCTGCGGATGCCCCCTGACAGTCTATCCCTCGGTGTGGAGGTGGCGGTGCTGCTGTGCTGACAGCCTGTTCTCTTGGGGACACTGGAGAGGTGGACAAGCCATCTCCGTGTTACAGAGGGTCTGAGCTCTCTGCACTGTTGACATTGAATTCTAATTATTTGGGAGCATCCTCGTGTGTTGTAAGATTAGGTCAGTGACACCCCAACATCAACCCACTAGAAGCCAGTAGCCTACTTCATGGTGAAGGACAAAATGACTCCGGGGAGCCCGTGAGATGACTCCACAGGTAAAGACACCTGCCACCAAGTCTGATGACCTGAGTCCAATCCCTGGGACTCAATCGGTGGGAAGAAACTCCCCACGCACATGACGCAGCACATAGTTCCCATCTGACCCCTTAACACACACAAATAAACAAATGTAATTAAAACTGATAAAGGACTCTGGACATTGCTAAATGCACCAGAAGAGATGACGCTGCCCTCCACCTGAAAACCACGAATCTGGAAGTAGCAAAAATCAGGTGGAAGAAGTGAATGGACAAGTCATTGTGACGATCCAGGGCGTGACCCCAGAAACGACTCTGTCAGCAGGCAGGGATAGGATATTAAAAGAAAGGGAGGTGAGGCCTGCGTCCCAGGGTCCCAGGGTCCCAGGGTGGCAGGCAGTGAGAGGACAGATGAAGACTGGTGTCGTCTGAGGTTTGAAGCTTAATGTGTTTACAACAGACGAGGAGGCAGAGAAACAATTGCAAAGACTCACAAGGTCACCATCCCGAGCCTAGTGGTGAGACAGGAGGAAGACAACAACTATTTTTGAAAACAAAGTATGTGTAAGTGCACACCTGTATGTGTGTATGCATGCCTGTGCACATGTGTGTGTGTGTGTGTGTGTGTGTGTGTGATAACTCAGCAGGTGTGTGTAACGACTCAGCAGATAAAAGCACCGGCTGGCAAGCCTGATGACATCCCCAGATAGATGCAAAGAACCAATTCATAGGCTGCCCTTGACTTCCACGCACACCTACACACATAAGTACACACACATGCACTCAAAAGAAATGCAATGTAATTTCAACACGCACACACACACACAACAGCCTGACAAACAAGTAGGAGTATAGCTCAATGATAAAGCCCTAGCAGCCAGACACATGCAACAGCCTGCATTACATCTGCAGGGCTGCATGCCAGACACACCAAACAACAAACCCTGACAGCATGCAACACCCTGTATTACAACTGCAGGGCTGCATGCCAGACACACCAACAACAAGCCCTGACAGCATGCAACACCCTGCATTACATCTGCAGGGCTGCATGCCAGACACACCAAACAACAAACCCTGACAGCATGCAACACCCTGCATTACATCTGCAGGGCTGCATGCCAGACACACCAACAACAAGCCCTGACAGCCCAGGACAGTCTTGTACGACTGGAGCTTCAGGTAACTTTTGTTTCTTATTTATGCCTTTCTGTTTGTACTTTTAGCCAGACTTCCTTAGCTTATGAAGGGAGGAAGTTAGGAACTTTTTTACATGTAAATAAGTCACGTGATTCCATTAAAAAAAAAAACCCGCCAGTCATTCTGAGTTCTAATATCTCCACTAATCTCAAAGAGCTCAGGGCACAGGGAGGTCTGAAGCCGGAGAAATGACTGTTAGATCACCTGTGATTTAGGAAATGCAAGCACAAGCTACCTTAATGGTGGCTATATTACTTTATGTTCATATCTGGACATAGAAACTTTACATGACTACGGTTCAGTACAATTTTGTGAGTTTAGAACACTGTGAAATTTCTGTAGCTCCATTGGGAGAGCTTGCTTAGCTTAGTGTGCACAAAGTCCTGGGTTCTAGTCCAGCACACATAAGACAGGTATGCCAGCACGTGCCTGTGACGCAGCACAGGAGGGCAACTCCATCCTCAGCTACATGTGGAGTTCCAGGCCAGCCTGGGCTACATACATAAGACTCTGTATTAAAAGGAAAAAAAAGAAAAAAAGAGACTTATGCAGATGCTTTACTTAAACTCTTCAAAGGAAGTCCCTCAGTAGATATAAAATATAGTAAATATAAAAAACAAGCTACCAGTATTGTTTCAGTATTTTTCAAAAGAATCCCTATCTACACTTAAGCAATGACTCAACTTGAAATCAACCGGAAACATTAGTACATTAGTTTGTACTCATTAGGTTGCAATCCAAGCACATGGGCACAGGGAGAGGAATCCCAGGCTCCAGGCCAGTCTGAGTGATACAATCTCAAAGAACCTATGTAATAGTGTATAATAGTGTATAACATTCACTCCGAGTAACAAATACGGTGCTGGCCAGCTTGTGTTGTTTATCCTCTTTAAGCTAACTGCATCCCTAAAAGGGAGTTTAAAGTTGAAGGTAAGTAAATACAAAACTGATATTTACTTAGAGAAGAAGACAGAGCACTGAACAAATTCTTGGTGCTTCTTCTGATGTTCCTGAACGGTCAGAAACCGTGAATTAAGGAGATGGCTTATGCCTCTTCCTCCTTTCCCGTCCTAATTAGGAACACGAAGACCGGCAGCTCAGCTGTGGGAGCTGAGCATCCTGGGAGCATCCTGGAACTTCCTGGAACATTCACCTGGCCCTGCACTTCCTATGCAACCGCACAGCTAGTAATCAGTATTTGTCAGTGAGTGAACGCAGTAACACATTGTGGCCACCAGGGGGCAATGGAGCCCACTCACACACGAAAACCATTGTTTGAAGGGCAAAGGCAAGGCCCCTCCGGCACAACCCAAGGAGACAAGGTCACTCCGGTGGAAAGCAGATTCAGCCCAGGCTGATGCAGACGCTTTTTTATGTACATATCATAGCAGCAAACACAAGCGCCATAGAAATGGAAATGAAAAATATACCAGGTAATTCTGAGCTTCATAACATTTAATAGCTAAGACCCAGTCACATTCAACTTAATGCTTGTTGGAGGTTGCACACGCACACTCATGCATGCACACACGCACGCACTCACGCACACACGTGTCCATGCACACACACACTTGTGCACACACATGCACATACACACACTCGTGCACACACACAATAATAATAGTGATGATGATGATAATAATAATTTTAAAAGAGAAATGGAGTTTGTAATACAAAACTTTCTACAAAACTTTTCATAAACAAAATTCTAGGCAGACAGTCCTGAGGTAGGTAAGTGGTGGGAATAGTTTATCAAACTGAGGTAGCACTTGGTTTGGCATATAGATACACATATACATACACATATACATATGTCCTTCTAATAACACCCTTAGCAGCCTGCCACCCTGAACACGTATGTACTATGCAGACATACACCCCTCTGAACAACACACCCAACAACCTGCATCTGTACCCCACCCTGAACAATGAAATAACTCTTATCTCTGTTAACAACCATGAAACTCAGACAGGTTCTTTTCAATCAGACTACAGTTATATCCAGGCTTGTGAGTTCATGGCCAGTTCAGCTTGAACTAGTCTGGGGTGCATGCAGGACAAGGCAAGTTCAGTCCTCTACGTGAACGCTCAGAGGCTGCTCTGTGTGATTGGATATGTTAAAATCAGATGCACTGTGGGAAAGGATGTGGGCTCGAGCCAGGGCCTACTGATCCACGTCAGCCAATCAAAATAGAGAACCATTCAAAACATACCCCTGCCAATCAAATTCCTCCCTTCCTTTAGACAGCCGGAGAAAGAAGCCCCAGACCCTTGAGTACCTGGGGCCCTTGGGCACCTTCCAGTGTGTGGCCCAAGGTCACTCTTGACAGCAAATCTGGTCTGCTTAGAATAAAAACCACCTTGCTGGCTTGCAAATCCGCATGGGTCTTTGTTACAACTCCTTGAATAAGAAAGAGAATGTGTGGGCTGGAGAGATGGCTCAGCGGTTAAGAGCACTGTCTGCTCTTCCGGAGGTCCGGAGTTCAAATACCGGCAACCACATGGTGGCTCACAACCATCCGTAATGGGATCTGATGCCCTCTTCTGGTGTGTCTGAAGACAGCTTCAGTGTACTCATACATAAAATAAATGAATCTTTAAAAAAAAAAAAAGAAAAGAAAAGAAAAGAAAAGCAAAAACAAAATATTGGACATGATAATGCCTGACTGTAATCCCTACTTTGGAGAGGTATAGACAGAAAGATCAGACATTCACGGCCTTATATGTAAAGAAAGGTATAGGATTCTAATCCCCAAACTCAGGAGGTAGAAACAGGTGGATCTCTGGGAGCTCCAGGCCAGTCAGAGCATACCCCAGGCCAGGTCAGCTAGGGCTACAGTGTAAAACCCCATCTCAAAAGAGAGAAAACAAGGAAGGGAGAAAAGGGAAGAAGTTAAGTTTAAGACCAAAGGCCAACCCAGGGCTACTTGAAATCCTTTCTCCACAAAAACAAAAAGGTTCTGTACAAGAGTGGAGATGTTCCTTTAATCCTAACACCTGGGAGTCAAAGGCAGGCAGCGCTCCGAGGTCAGCGTCAGCCTCAGTGCTCTGAGGTCAGGGTCAGCCTCAGTGCTCTGAGGTCAGCGTCAGCCTGGCCTCTATACCCTGCTCAAGGGCAGTCAGGGCTACAAAGGAAGACCCTGGCTTATGTTGTCTGTTCATTTGTTGTTTTTGTTTTTGTTTTGTTTTGTTTGGTTTTTTGGGTTTTTTTTTTCTTGGTTTTTCGAGACAGGGTTTCTCTGTGTAGTCCTGGCTGTCCTGGAGCTCACTCTGTAGACCAGGCTGGCCTCAGAACTCAGAAATCTGCCTGCCTCTGCCTCCCAAGTGCTGGGATTACAGGTGTGCACCACCACGCCCGGCTTGTTCATTTGTTTCAGGTTTATTTAATGTGTATGTCCCGCCAGCAGGCATGTCTGGGTACTACATGTGTGTTTGATGTCAAAGGAGGTCAGAAGAGGGTGCTGGACCCCCGGAACTGCAGTTACAGCCGACTGTACTATCACGTGGGTGCTGGGAACAGAACCGTGTCTTAGGCAACAAATACTCTTAACCACTGAGCCACCTCTCCATAAGACCCCATCTTAAAAAGAAAAAGCATTCTAACCAAAATCTAAGTACCGATGATTGAGGCGTAACCCTTCAAACCCAGGGCTCACAGGATCCATGCGGAAGCATCCTCTCCTGCCCTGTCTACCCAGCAGGGCAGTCTCAGCTCTCTCCTGCCTGGCTCCTGCAGAGCTACCCGGCTGGTTGTAGCTTCAAGCTCCCACATCCATCCTCTCCCTGTTCAGACGACATTCACTCCTCCCAGGCGTAAGAAACACCACACCCTCGCCTGACCACCCAGACTCTCGAAAGGCTTTGGGGCTAACTTTTCAAGTTTGTCCCAGTTCACTGCTTGGCAAGTGGAGCAGGCCTGGGTGACCTAAACTCTTGATGTATAGACCAAAGCATGCATGCACACATGTACACACATGTACACACATACACACACATACACACACACACACACACACACACACACACCATTCACATACAAGCGTGCAACCACACCACCTTGTCAGCTCACAGAAAATTAATCTGGGGGGCCAGAAATCTCACCGTGATGGGGTAACTGTGCTCACACATGTCATTGCCTAGCAACAGGAGGGGCAGGAAAATCTCAATGCTGGGGTGTAATGAATCATTCAATGATGACTGCTCACAAATGGTAATTTGACAGCAAGATAGTCTGGCTCGACTTGGAACAAGACATCAGAGAATTCTGTAGACTCCAAGTGGGCAAAGCAGCAGGTGCTTCCGCAACAGCCAACAGCCAGGCTTCAGAACAAGGAAACTCTATTATTATTTACCTGGTTGGATGTACGCATTTGGTGAAAAACAATACAAAACACAAAATATGGCTCGGTGGCCTTGTTCCCAAGACATTTTGCTCTGCCTGAGTGCCAACGTCTAAGCCTTCAAAAATGGTTAGTGAATGTCACACGTGTAAGAAGACAACAACAAATACAAGATGTATCTTCCCAGCTGAGATGACTCGTTAGGAGACTGAGCTCCCATCCACCTGCTCGGCCAGGCTCCCAGCAAGCACCCCGATTTTGAAGGAAAGCGGAAAAAGAGCCCACATACGAGCGAGATCTGTGTCTGGATCTCCGGTTGTTGGGGTCCACTTGGTTCTTTTCCTTCTGTCTCCTTAATACGGCTTCCCACTGAGGCGCCGAATCAACCATATCATTCTCCTGTCGTATTCTGGAAAGACAAACCAGGCATCGGAAGTTAACCTCCAAGGCGGAATGAGGCGGGCAGGGCGGGCGTGGCGGGCGTGGCAAGCTCACGGGAACAGCACCGAGCAGCCTGAGGTAGGAAAACCAGGACTCTGAGCCACCCTGGCACCACAGAGAGCCTGTCTCAGAGACAACGAAGAAATGCAAAGTTCAGATCCACTCGTGGATGGAAATGAAAGCGCAGTAACCCAAAATCTTCGGTACACAAAGAAGGAAGCCCTAACACCCCAACCTCAACTTTCAGATATTTAAGAGAACAGCGATTTGATTCTATCATTTTTTAACTTGAGAATAAAACTGGATTAACCTATCCTTAAGTAGGTGTGCCTGCAAATATATACACATAAATACACAATGTTCATACTAAATATTTAAAAATAAAGTAACTCACTTTAAAATGTGGTCCTTATTTTCTGTATAACCTCAGTCTGTTGTAATGTCTCTTTTCATCTCTAATTTTATTCATCTGAATCTTTTCTATCTTTTAGTTAACTACTTGGTAACTTTGTTAAGATTTTCATGAACCAACTCTTTGGTTCATTGATTCTATTGTCTGTCACTTTCATTATTCATTAATTCTAGACATGACTTTTTTTTTTTTTTTTTTTTTTTTTTTTTTTTTTTGGTTTTTCGAGACAGGGTTTCTCTGTATAGCCCTGGCTGTCCTGGAACTCACTCTGTAGACCAGGCTGGCCTCGAACTCAGAAATCCGCCTGCCTCTGCCTCCCAAGTGCTGGGATTACAGGCGTGCGCCACCACGGCCCGGCTTAGACATGACTTTAATTATCTCTTCCTGTTTACTTTTTCCTCAGGGCTACCTCACATCGCCCCACAGATAAAGGCATGCTGGGTTTTCCTTTTCACTCACGTCTAAGACTTCCATTCTTGATCTCTCCCTTGCCTCGGTTACCCTTTAGTGGTGTGTTATAGGGTCCCCACGCATGCGTGTGCTTCGCGGTTTCTATTGGGGGTGACGCCCAGCCTTACCCCACTGTGGTCAGATAGAACGCAGGGTGCTGCTTTACTGTCCCGTATCTACTAAGACTTGCTCTGTCCCCTCAGATGTGGTTGGGTTTGGAGTAAGAGCCGTGAGTGCTGAGAAGATTGTATGTTCTTCAGTGAGGGAGGGATGGTCTATAGACCTCAGGTCCCTTTGATGTATGATGTCATTTAGCTCCAAGTTTCTGTTTAATTTCTATCCAGATGGCCTGTGTATTGGTGAGAACGGGGTGTCAAAGTCATCCTCAATCTTCTGTTGTGCTTATTCTGTGGATTTAGACCTAGTTTTTCAACGTTGGGTACGCTCATGTTTGGTGTGTGTGTGTGTGTGTGTGTGTGTGTGTGTGTGTATAAGTTGGAACATCCTCTTGATGGATTGTTCCTCTGATGAATGTGACCTTCCGTATTTCTTACAGGGTTTCTGTGTGTGTAGCCCTGGCTGTCCTGGAACTCACTCTGTAGACCAGGCTGGCCTCAAACTCAGAAATCCACCTGCCTCAGTGCTAGGAAATCCCAAGTGCTAGGATTAAAGGTGTGCGCCACCACTGCCCGGCCTCTGATTAGTTTTGAAGCCTCTTTTATCGGATGTTAGTATAGCCACACCTGCTTGCCTCTTAGTTCCATTTGTCTGGAATATCTTTTTCCACCCTTGGACCCTAATATATCTATCATTGATGGTCAAGTATTTTTCTTAGGGGCATGAAAAGATAGATCCTATTTCCTTTTTTTCTTTTTTCTTTTTGAAAGATTTATTTATTGTGTCTACAACGTACTGCCTGCATGTATGTGTTCAGGCCAGAAGAGGGCACCGGATCTCATTATAGATGGTTATAAGCCACCATGAAATTGCTGGGAATTTAACTCAGGACCTCTGGAAGAGCAGACAGTGCTCTTAACCTCTGAGCCATCTTTCCAGTCCTCCTAGTTTCTACTCCTAATTACTAGTTTGTGTCTCTTTATTGGGGAATTGAGAATGTTAATATAAAGTTATTCTTGAAAGCTGTGTATCAGTTGCCATCATTTTGCTGATTTCTCTGGTACTATTTTAGGCCTCTTTTGATTAAGTATATTGCCATCGTTTGTTTATTCCCCTTGAACTATGACCCAGAACTGCTGAGCAGGTCTTTGGGGTGGGAAAGAGAGGACCTAGCTAGCGGTATAAGGGAAGGAAACCCCAGGGAAGCACAAAGGCCTCTGGAATGCGAAGGAACCTAACCACGAGAGTTTGCACAGCTTGAAGAACACTGTTCCATCTTCTCATTACAGAGTAAATTAGAACTAAAAATACATGCCGTGGACACCAGCATTAGAAATATGAGAACGTATGTAACCTGAGGTCACCACATCCTTTGGAAACAGCCCTTCCATCTGACAAGATCACACAGGGACATATGCTTACTTACACACGTGTGGGCACATGTCTATGTCCACTGTTCTCACCACAGCATCTCCCTACAAGCCTTGACATCACACAGAACAGAAACCCAGCAGACTTGCTAGGAGACCTGACACACTACCAGGAGTGGGGTATCAGGGCTCGACGGACACCATCAAAGGGAAAGGATTAGGCCAGTAGCAGATCTCCCCTCCCAGAGGAGCTCACCCTTGATTTCTGGGTTTAGAATTAGATATGAAATTCTGCATAGAATCACTGTACTATGGGCACCGTTTGGGCAGGCATACACTTCACTACAATGTGTTTCTCCAGGGAGCCAGGATCTTCCCTCATCTCAGTTTGGTTCTCCTAGCAAGACAGACAGGCTTATTCCAGAACATACTTTCTTGTAAGTACAGATGTTTAGAAGGAAGGCAAGTGCTGTGTGTACATCCTCAGAGATTGTAAAATCCAGAAGGTTAGTCATCACACTCAGATGATAAAAAACTAGTCAGGTGTGGGAGCACACACCATTAATTCCAGAACTCAGAAGGCAAAGACGGGTGGAGGGCTTCTGTGAATTTGAGCCAGCCTGGTCTATGTGGGGAATTACAGGCCAGTCACCTATGTAGTAAGAAAATAATTTCCTGGGAGCGCACATGTGTTTTTCCTTTACCTTGCCAGTAAAAAGGACCACATCAAAGTGAATTTTCGATCATGCCACGTACTTTTATTTTTCAAACTGAAGAGTCTCAAGAAAGGCCAGCGAAGCGCTCCTACTTCATAACCTCCTCGTGACCCGTGCGCTCTGAAGACAGATGCCCCTCTACAGGTATGCCCTGTCATAAATATTCCAACAGACACATTAAAAATGCAAGGCTCGTTGTAGAGTTGCAAGAGAAGCAGCGTTCCTGAGCGACGCTGGTGTGGACACCCAGGTCCAGTCTGTAATGAAGTCTGAAATTACATGCTTACAAAAGGCCCCTGGTTAATGATGTCTCATTACAGGAATGACAGTGTCATTTCTTCCATTACTGAACTGTTCCAGAAGACACAGGTGCAACCTGGGAACAAAAAGAAATCCTAGCACGTGGAAGCAAGAATATTTTAGAACTCGGTCCTTAAAGGCTGGGGTTAGTGATCTCCCCCCACCCCAACTTTTTAATCATTGGTGATTAAAGGAAATCTTTGTGTGACAAACACATTATCTCCTACAATGGATTTTCTCCTTTTCTTGAGACAGGGTTCATTTTGTAACCTGAACTACTGATCCTCTTGCCTTGATCTCCCAGATGCTGAGGCATGCACCACCTCTGGGCATGATTCTTCAGTCGTGTTTAGTTATAGATGTGGACTATCCAAGTGGCTCTTGCTAACTTCCAGCTCCAGTTATTTTTGATATAAGGATTTACATCATGAAGGATAGAAATATTAAAAGCCCTGAACTGGTATGCAACCTTTAAGAACATCACAATCAGGAAATTATCGGGGGCGGGGTATGCAATCCACTGTTATTTATATTACAGATCTGGTTGTTTTCAAAACGCTTCAAATGCAAAAGATGAACCTCAATAACCAGCACAGTTCCTGCCTGAATCTCCCCATCTCTCCTTAAATCTACACTCAATGCACTTTGTCTATTTCCCCATCTGAAAGCAGAGTTGACAGTATGGGAATCAGACCCTAACAAGGCGTTTGCTTTTATATTAATATATGGAAGAAAGGGAGTCTAGGAGAGGGAAAGGAGGAGGGGGGAGGGGAAGAAGTGGGAGGGGAGGGAGAGAGGAAGGAGGAGGAGGAGAGGAAGGGGGAGGGGGAGAGGAAGGGGGAGACAGAGAGGAAGGAGAAGGGGGAGGAAGAGGAAGAGAGGAAGTGGAAGTGGAAGTGGAAGGGGGAGGGGGAAGGGAGAGGAAGGAGAAGGGGAAGGGAGGGGAGAGGGAGGGAAAGAAGAAGGGGAAGGGGGAGGGGAGGAGGAAAAGAGGAAGGGGGAGGGGAGGGAAGGGGGAGGGGAGGAGGAGGGAAGAGATGGGGAGAGAGGGAGACTGTTTTCAAATAGAGCCATTCCAAAGCTGTTCCAGGGCAGGGACTGCTAGCATACCTTCCTCCCCTCTCCTCAGGATCTACCTTTTCCTAGGTTGCCCATGCAATTTAGATTTTTACTGTACTTAATTAAGTTTGCTAAGGCCGTGAAGATGAACTTCCGCATCCTCACTTGATAACAAAGTAGAGACACAGCGATTCCTAGTCTTTCTCTTCCTCTCAATTAGAGCTCTGCACAAATCGTCTGTTATCACGTGACTTCTCACACGAGTCCCCCGGGGGCCCTCTCGGTGCTTCTTTGATCGGTTTTGTTCTTCACGGGACCTTCCTTTATACCGGCTCTTAATTCACCTCTAATTCGCAGCAATGAAGGGAATCTGGCCCTGAAATCTCTGGGAGCAAATGCAGGAGGCCCGCCCTTGCGCTCTTGCGTCCTGTGTCTTCCCAGCTTAGCCGTTATCTGACCCGGAGACTCGGAGCGAACCGCTAATCTCTTGTGGTCAGGTCTCAGCTCGCTCATGTGAAGAATTATTGCAAAGATCGCTTCTAGCTTTAAGACGTAATGTTTCTCTATTGTGTTTTATCTCCAAACCTTCTCTCTGACTGCAACGTAACATCCCAGACAATTGCTTTGTGTGAGCGACCGCTCCACTGCTAAAATGAAATCCCAGGTCCCCATAGCCAGGAACTTGTGCTCTCATCAGTTCCACTTGGTTTTGCCTCACCTGACATAAAGCAATCTTCTTTTCTTAGTTTTGCCAGTAGCTTCTCTTCCCTAGGGAAATTTATTGGTTCCAGGCCTCTGTTGATGTATTCTCTTAAGGCCAGAAAACAAAAAACTGCATTTGCTTTTCCAACCTTCCCTTGCCGTCAATAAATTCCCCTAATTTGCTCCTAACATTGTTTTACCATCTTCTACGTGTTCCTTGTGCCCCTGCTACCGCCATGGGTGACCTCTGATGCAGTTTTGCTTTGAAACTCTTCCTGTCTTCATGATTTCAAAATCTGTTTCGCCCGATTTCAGTAATCCGTGGCTTGTCGCTAGTGTGGAAGCTCTGATAGTTACTGCCACGGATTCTCTGTCAATTCGCATTACACTCTGGAGCCCCACACCACCCACATCGCAGGCCCATGTCTTGGTATGTCCTAGTAAAATAGAATCAGACGTCCTTGCGTCTGCAGCACGGTGACTGTAAGTCTGCTTTCATCAGCTGTCCATGGACTGTCCATAACCACAAATTGTATCTTGTTGTCTTTAAATCAAGTCATCCATATTAGGAAATAATATAAAATCCCTACGGGACACATTAAGACCATCTTAAGCTATTCTTCGGATACTAACAGACATCCAGTAGACTAACGGACTTATCAACATTAAAAGCCACGAACAAACTCCAATAGCACACGCACCGAAATGGATCATGTTTCAAACACTGACTTCAGTTTTGGTAAAGGGAACCAGCTCTGCTTCCCGAGTCCTCCATGGTCTTGAAACCATCGGGAGGCTGAATGTTCCCACCACCTGCCCACGCAGGACACGTTCCACACTCCACACGGCATTATCTCCTGAATCTTCACAAACCTCCTTCAGGGAAGAAAGGGCAGGAACCCTTTCCATCTGAGCCCAAGAATCAAAGATCTAAACGGTAAAGTGACCAGGCCACGGGCATGGAGCCTTCTCAAAGCAGGATCGTTTATAACCCAGGCTCCCCGCTTTTCACAAGAACGCACAACGCTTCACACACATAACCACTGTTTACGATGCAAACCTCCCAGAATCGCACGGGGAAGGGCTCGGGGTCTCCTGATGCCCACTTGCTCTAGTCCCCGCATCTGAGCCCAACCCCCTCCTCCCTCACTCACTAGTGCTCTCTGGGCTGCAGACTCACTTAGACCTTTTTTTTTCACTTAGGAAAAACCACTGAACTACTCGACAGAGTTCCTCACCTCTCCAAATCTCCCACCCTGAAACTCTAAAAATCAAGCAGCTCATCAAGGCTAAGGGAGGCCGCGGATCCTCCCTGTAATGCCCACACCGGGAGCGGGATATTCTGCAGTTTCTTCCTTGAATGTGAAGGATGTTTTTACAGGGAATGCTGGTACATAGAAGACTCTATTCTGGCCAGGCCACTTCCTGGGTCTTCCTTCAACACGTGTCCCGGACAAGTTCAGGGCGCGGTCCTACGTATTCAAGCCGATAGTGGCAGGCTGGCTGGCCTTTTTTGTTTTATGTTTTAAGATTTCTATTAGAACATACTAACTATACATAATGGTGAGTTTCATTATGACGTTTTGCATGTGCACGTCTTTGGGTCATATCCACCTCCTCACCCTCTCGTGTTCCACTGACAGTCCGGCTGATCTCCTCCTCCTCTTCAACTGCTGACTGACCCTTCAGATCTCGGGGACACGGCTCTAAATCTAGCCGATCAGAACAAATACAACCTAATGTGCACAGGGATCATTGGTGCACAGCGCCAGCATTCTGAAGGCTCGCCAGGTGGCAAAATGCAACCCAATCGGTCGTCTCTCGGTAATGGAACAGAAACAGGAGCTCTGACTGATGCTTGAGCAGGCGGGCAGGGCGGGGTGGGGGGGGCTCACGGGCCTCAGGGGGAGCTCAGCTGACCCAGTGCTGGCTTAGCACGAGGGAGGCTCCAGTACCTCCTAACCAGGCATGGCAGTGCACACCTATAATCTCAGCATGTCTCTGGGGGGGGTATATGTTTGTGAGCACGGGTGTATACACGCACGCACGCACGCACGCACAATCAATTCAAGGTCACCCTTGGCCACAGGCTGGGATAATGGAGATCTTTCCTATGAATGATGAATGAATGAATGAAGGAAGGAAGGAAGGAAGAAAGAGAGAAAGAAGTTTAGTTCTTAATCCCACCAATAAGTTGAAATAAAAATTTCATTTTCCAATAGCAATCCTTCAGTTTTTATATGATAACCCTCTTGGGAGACATCACATAAAACCCAAAATATTATAGATACTATCACCAAAACCCAGTGTATCTGAAATACACACAAGCCATAAGCCCCCTTAGAACCAGAAGATGCAGAGAGAACGTCTGGTATACAACCGGTGAGGCGGTGCCTACCTCTCACCCCAGCACTGAGGAGGCTGAGGACTGAGGTCAAGCTGTTCCCTGCCCTAACCTCTCCACACTGTGTAACATGGGCGTTCTGGGGCTGTGCCTTCGCCCGAGAGACTTCACAAGCTGATTTTGACTCCACTGTGAGCACGAATGCAGAATTGGGATGAGTCTGCGCCCCAGGGACACTTAACTCCACACACAAAGCACAAATTAAGACTTAAGCAGAAAACGTGTCGTCCTGAGAAGGTGTGCAGGTAGATGGGACACACTCGTATCTGGAAAACCAGGCCCGGGAATTTACTGCAGACATAAGGTTGAGGGAAAGATTCTAAAAATGGTTCTAGAAATGCCTACAAAGGGTTAAAAGACTGCGGCAGAGTTCAAGGAGTTTCAAGGAGGCCCCAGAAGCAGAAGCTGAGAGGGAAGAAAAAAAAGCAAAATAACACTTTATATTGCATCTCTATCAGCTTTATCTAGTCATTCTGCAGCACACATATATACACAGGGAGGGGGACAGAAATCGATGTTCTTACTGTGATGTGTAACGTGTGACTTGAGAGCTAATATTCGGAAGGAAAACTAGAAAGGAACAGGCCACCAGGAAAGCAGCATTACCAGCTGTGGCCATCAAACCCACACAGCCCATTTGGTGCTTAGTAAATTCTGCCACTGAGGAAAGACACAAAGATGTTAGTCTGTTTCTGACACAATGTCCTCATGACAACGCAGCAGGGGAATCCCATGCTACACAGCCAGGTCCTGTCTCAAACACCACAGGAAGATAGGATGGGATGTAACTATTGTGCAAACCAGGACAGGTGGGAGAACAGGAGATCAGAGGAAATGAAAGGAGCAGAGGGGAGGGGAGAGGAGGGGGGAGAAGAGAGGGGATGGGGGAGAGGGGAATGGAGAGGAGAGGGGAATGGAGAGGAGAGGGGAGGGCGAGAAGGGAGGGGAGGGGAAGAGGAAGGGGAGGGGGGGAGAGTGGAAGGAACCTCACAGAAACACCTCTGTAAGAAGAACCCCCGCATCCTCATCAGTTCTGAACCCAAAGGGGCACATGCTCATTCTATAAGAAAACAACTCTTTCTTCAGGCATTCCGCTGTTGGATTTTAACTGTTTTGTTGTTGTTGATGTTGTTGTTGATGACACAGGGTTTCTCTGTGTAGCCCCAGCTGTCCTGGAACTCACTCTGTAGACCAGGCTAGCCTCAACTCAGAAATCCACCTGCCTCTGCCTCCCAGAGTGCTGGGATTAAAGGCCTGTGCCACTACCACCGGGCAACTTTTAAACTTCTTAAGCGGTGCTAAAAGCCTCTTCTGGATGACCTCTATTTGTAAACAGTATCTCTTATCTCTCCTCACACACACTGGGGGTGTTAAAATCTTGCCCCCGAAATCAATAAAGCAGAAGTAAACACTGATAAGTCAGGTTTATTTAAGGACAAAAAAAAAAAAAAAAAAAAAAAAAAAAAAAAAGCAACAGTGAAAATCCCAGCATTTCCAGAGTGGCCTCGGGTGAATTAAGACTCAGGCTTGGGATGTGGCCCAGTTGTCAGGAAGTTTGCCCAGCATGCATGAGGCCATGGGTTCGATTCCACAAAAGCAACAAAAGCACAATAGTGGTGCAGACCTACAATCTCAACCCGGGAGGTGGAGACTGGAGAACAGCGGGTGTAGGTCATCCTGTGTTACACAGCGGGCTGGAGAGCACAGGAGCTTCATGAGACCCTGTCCTAAAAGTGCCGAGACAGTGATCAACACGTATCGTGTTCATGTATAAAATGGCACACTCAAATGGGTTCTGACATATTATATGCTAATAAAAATGTAAACACAGATTTGCCCAAAAGCTGCTCCAAGGTTACCATTTCTCAAACCAAGACAAGAAAGTGGGGTGTGTCGGGGTGTCGGCCCTTGCAGCAGAGACAAGGAAACAGAACATCGACATGTACCAGGTTCTGTGTGGCCAATGCTATGGACACCCCAAAACCTTCACAAAAGCACAGTGGGCAGAGCTGAGAACTCGCCAGCCCCCACTGGCAGCCCCGACCAGGGAAGAGCGGGAGGCTGACCGTTCATTATCTCACCAAGCCGCCTGAATGAGCGCAAAGTCGGACATCAAGAAACAGTCCTTTGTTGTACACAGAAGACATCCTACTAGGAGCAGAGCTGCAGCTTCAGGGTTCAGGTCTGACACAAAAAGAGGCTCCGGGTGAGAGAGCACAGGCTCACTGGATGGCGGGGCGGCGGTCAGGCATGTGCACACCCGGAAGGGGCAACCCGACTTCGAGCCTCCTGCCTCAGCACGGCTGCTGAGGCAGAGCATGCGTGGACAGTGATCTGATCTAAACACGCCCCCTCCTCTGCAGGAACTCCTGTGATCCCGGGGCAATACTGCCACGGGTAAAAATCAATCGCGAAAGCCTTCTGCATCCTTTCTGTAACATGTGAGTGTGTGCTTGGAAAACTGCTTCTCATGACTGTCATTACAAAGTACATATGCACATGTACATCCAGAAGCAATGCCTTTCTAACACCAAGAGAGCGATTTAAGAAGAAAAAAAAAATCTGTGCAAGACAGAGGTAACAGTCCCCAGGAAAGAGGCAGCCAGCGGGGACACAAGCCAGCACGGCCAGACAGGCAATGGACAATTTAAGGACCGGGTGCAACCTCTCCATTCCTTTCCATTCTTAATAGCAAATGTTGCCTTTAGCACATTTGGCCCCCAAAGACATTGTTTTTAAACAGATTGACTTCTGCTCAGTGGAGAATGGGCTACTGCCTAGCACTGTTTACAAGACACTAAGTAAAACAGACAGACTCTGGTGAGATAAATAAGCACAGGTTGTTAAGCAGAAAAAAACAAGCAATTTGTTTTGTTTTGTACAAAACTGCTTGGTTTTACAGCAGGAAGAAGGCACCTTGGGGAGAGAGAGGCCTCTCTAATCATTGGATTTTTCACAGATACAGAAACTGAAATTGTTTCTTTGAGAAGTGTCATAACACACGGAGGAGACCGTGCGGCTGTCCGGTGTAATTCCAGCCCCGAAGGGAGCAGGAGGCAGGAAGCGCTCCTAAGCGAGGGGCTTCTCGAGGCACCGCCTAGGCTATGACTACCCAGGCTCTGCAGTCAGAGTGCAGGCTACTCCATCTGCGCTCCGCACAAAGCTCCCAAGCCCTGAAGAGTGACCTCTGAGACCGGTCCAACTGCTTCATCTCGAAGAGGAGAACAAGATGGCTTAGAAGGATGAGCAGTCCTGAGCCCCAAGGTAATGGATAATCGGAAGAGCTCCCGGGCCCATCCTCTCCCCTGCCCCCTCCGCCTCCCTCTCTCCCTCCCTCCCTCCCTCCCTCTCAGCATCACTGATGCTTTGGTACCAGATGCTATGGCGACTGCCTTCCACGCTGGAGAATGCTTAGCATCAACTCAGGTAAGTAGTAATCATTCCCATCTCAATGTGACAAAAATCAATGTTTCCAAACACAGCCAAACATCCTCGGAACGGGCAGAGCTTTCCCAGTTAAGGACCACTGGGTTTGACTGGTACAAGTGACAATCAAATCCCTCTGACACCTGCCCCGGGGGTGTGTCCACAGCTCATGAATACCCGTTATTCATAAGTTAATGGTTTGGAACTAGGGAGGTGCAATTGACACCTGAAGCCAACACCAATGCCGATTATATCAACTGATCCTACAAACAAGCTCTAAAAAACTGAGTCCTTCAAAGGCAGACTAAATACACAGGCCTGGTGCACCTCATGGAAATGCACGGAGCTATGGAGAAGCTAAGGTTAGTAGAATCTCTAAGGTGATAAGTATCATTTAGGAATGGATAACATAAGAGAAGAAACATCACATCCAGACGTACTTCAAGGAGAAATCACCACACAAATGGCAAACTCCTCCCCATCTTAGATAAATTCTACGTATATTATGCTCTAAATATAGAATTATCTTGAAAAAAAATAGACAAGGTACTTTAACTATCAAGTTATTTAATGATATGACTCTAGAGATATGAAACTCAAACGAGGTTTCCTAGGTCAGTGATTTGGGCCACTAATGAAGGAGGCAGGCTCGGTCCCGCGGAGCACAGAGGAGCACAGCGGCTCCCGTGGCCAGCACCAGCCCCGAGAGCACAGGTCTAGAGTCTACAGCATTTGGCTGTTACCTGTTTCTCTTTTTCCGGTGTTCTCTGTTAGAATTTTCTGACTCACTACCACTGCTTGTGTTACAGCGTGAGCGCGACCTGAAGACAAAACAAAAAAGAAAAAAGAAACATTTATGACAGATGATAGACAGGTTCATCTGGCACGCTACAATTAACTTTATAGAAAAATCACCAATTCAAACACAAAAGACCCCTCTTATCTGTCGACCAGTAAGAAGTGTTTCTGGATTCAGTCAAACATTTGAGTGAAGTCTACAGCTCAGAGAAAGAGCGGGGCAGGAGGAAGAAGAAAGCAGTGACGGGAATTCCCAGAAAGGGCTCGGAAGATCCATCACGCCTAAGAAAACCAGCATGGCAAAGCTAAAACAAACATGGAGGACAAACCGGGGAGCCTCGCCTTCCCTGGGCACTCTCTAGGCAGGCAGACTTATCACCAGTGCTCTGAATTTGTACTGATCGTGTGACAATTCTCACCAACAGAGTGAGGTGTGGCGGAGAGCCTGCAAGTCCCAAGGCTAGCCCACAAGGCCCTTTGGGCAACATAGCTTCCTTCAGCCCCAACCTGACCCCTGCCTGCTCCATCCACTCAGACACACACTCACAATGTTTGCTGTTGGCTGAAGCCAAGTGGTGGAGCGGTTTAGAATATGGCAGGGCATGTCTTGAGACAGATCCTCAGAGGCTCAAAAGGACTGGGAAATAAAGAGAACTAGCCAGGGCCAGACAGAGCGAAAGACTGAGATCCACTGACCCTGGCTTTAAAACGCAAAGACTGGCGGTACAGAGCTACACCAGACACGTCAGAGAGGGAGAAATCTCCGCTCTTGCCTCAACCACCAAGCCTCTCATCCTTTCTCCCCTCAGGCTCCTCCCTCACTTTCTCACCTCCTCCTCTGCTTCAGATCTGAGTCTTCACCACTGTTGTGAGCTTTCCTGAGGAAGACAAAAGAAGACGTTATGGAGGGCGACATTATCTACGGCTAAGAAAGCAGGCGGAGTTTCACATCGGTTGATTCAGATGCCCTCTGGACTGGTTCACTTGCCGCACAGTGATGTCATGTATACACGTCCAGTCCTACGACAGACCCTAGAGACTCCACACACCACCGCTGGCTTCAAGCACCCAGTCATCCACAGTGAGGCTGTGGCCTATGAGTAATGCCCACGTTGAATAAGCTACACTCATCCAACAACAGGGTTAGCCCGTGGCTTCTAGGTCTGTAGCCCTCTAAGCCAACGTTCAGCTGGTCTCAGCTCTCACTTGGATCCTGGCCTGGAATTCCTTGTTTCTTCTATAATGACTTCACCCACCACAACTCAGGAAGCTACACCTTCCTTGACCTTTGACCTTTATTATTTCTAACCATCTCCAAACACACTTGCTGTTTACCTCTAAGCACTTCTAATAGGGCATCTTGTTAAAAAAACAAACAAACAAACAAACAAACAAACAAAAAACACAGGCAGCCGGGCGGTGGTGGTGCACGCCTGTAATCCCAGCACTTGGGAGGCAGAGGCAGGCGGATTTCTGAGTTCGAGGCCAGCCTGGTCTACAGAGTGAGTCCCAGGACAGACAAGGCTATACAGAGAAACCCTGTCTTGAAACACACACACACACACACACACACACACACACACACACACACAAGGCACGGGAGACAGAGCACGTGAATGGGAATCGTACCCGCCCTGCTGAAGAGCGGTGTGACCCCCATGGTACTTCTTTCAGTGGCTCGGGGTTTTTGTCTTATTTTTAATTTTTTATTATATATGTATGGGTGTTTTGCCTGCACATACACCTGCACACCACGTACGTGCCTGGTGCCGTCAAAGGCCAGAAGGATGTGCTGAGTCTGCGGGAACAGGAGTTGTGAGCTGCTGTTTAGGAATTAGGACTCAAAGCTGGGTCCCAAGAGAACAACTATCATTCTTAACCCCCGAGCCAGCTCTCCAGGCCAAAGTGCCTCGGTTTTGACGGGACTGCCGTAAACAGTTATGAGGTGGAAGAAAATGGGGCTGGAGAGGTGGCACAGCAGATAGAAGCAGGAACTGCTCTTGCAGAGGACCTGGGCTCCGTCTATCAGGAGGCTCACGGTGACCTGTGACACCAGCTCCCGGGGACTCACACACACCCCTCCCCGCCACATACACATAGCTCTTTACAGCACACGACGTGTGCGCCCGCTGTAAACACTCCTGCTTGCACGCCTGTCTTCACCCCGCCCCTATGTGACCTCTGACCTCTGCTATGGTATCCCCACTCAGCGACCCACATGACAGTGCTGGGTACCTCCCCAGCTCCGCTTTTTGTTCCAAAGTATCCGGGGTTTCTGGGTCAGCCCCAAACAGCTAGCTGGGCATCAGTGGCCAGGAGGAACCGGACAAGCGTTATGTCCAGCCTTACACTGACAGGCTGCTTTCGTGACAGAACGCTTCAGTCATTCAACGGTCTGACCTCAGCCTTTTCCCGACCTAAGTACTGTTTCTGTAGCGTGCTGGCTGCATCTCCTGTGGTGCCCGTCGGCTACGGCGCCGCTGCATTAGCTCGCCTCTGCTTTCTCCTCCCAAAGGCAAAGGAGGATCAGATAAGACTCTTCCTCCTTCCCTCTACCTCAAATAAAAACCTACCAATCTCTGCCCACTTCCTATGGGACTGTCTTGACAACAGAGGTTATTTAGCTCCCCCCAACCCCATGTGCTACATGAGTCCCAAACCTCTGTTCTCCATCATCTTCATTAACTACCCTCTTACCCTCCACACATATTCAACTTCCCTGTCCAACCCCCCCTTTTGTTAACTTTTAATATTATCAACATAAACTTTTTCTTAACATCATATATTTATTTATTAGTGCTTGTACGTGAGAGGTCAGAGGACAGCTTGAAGGAGTCGGCTCTCTCCTTCCACCACCTGAGTCCCGGGCTTGAACTCGGGTCATCAGGCTTGGCAGCAAGCCCCTTTACTGACTGAGCCCTCTCACCAGCCCTCAGCGTAAACTCTGACTCTACATGACTCCTCTTCTTCCACCGGTCGGTCCCTCTTCTCTTTCAAAGCCAAACTTCCCGAGAGCATCTAAAGCCTCAGCCCCGCCTCCTTCCCGTGTGTCTTATCATTCTCCCAAACACTCCAAGGAGAGCGGACAAGGCAGTGACATCACCCCAGCCCCTGTCCTCCCGCTGCCTCTCACGTGCCTAACTGGGTAAGACATACAATCCCTCATCCTTGTACTAATTTGGGGGTGGAGAGTCACACATGCACTCTGACCCCCTTTGTAACAGGCAGCAGGCTCACAGTCTCTGCCCCGAAGCCTCTGACAAAAGAGGTTCACAGATGCTAACACGGCAGCCTCGCTTTAGACAGAACACGCCGGCTTTAAGGGTAGTTCCACCTTCCAATGTAGCAACATTTAGCATATACTACTGAGGCTTTGCAATGCATATTGTGTAGCTAGTATAACATCTATGGCTTTAAATTAGCCATTTTAAATACAGAGAGCAAATGACCGTAAACATTTTATAAAAAATATACTCTGAAACTGTGTTAGGGACCCCTAACTTGCTTTACTTGAAAAAAGAACAAGCTTCCGGTGATCAGGAGGAGACAGACAGTGGTGGCCCTTTGAGGCTCAGGTTAAAAAAGCGTGCCTAGGATGGAAAGCTTCTGGTCACACTGGAATCAGAACCGTGTCCCGCCCACCTTCGCCTCATCGGCTGCGAGGAGTCATTGTCACTGCCACAGGAGAGGTTGCGCTGCCGGGTACAGGGAAACTTTGGTGACTTAGTGCGGTCACTGGAGGAGTTGTAGAGGCCACTGGAGTGAGAGAAATAGTTCCTGTGTCAGCTTGGGAGTTTTGAGAAGCCCAGTGTGGACTGTTAGCATTAGTGTCATTTGGAACATTTTTCAGAAATATATCCTCTCTCTAGAGCTGTGGTTCTCGGCCTTCCTGATGCTGCAACAGTTCCTCATGTTGTGCTGACCCCAGCCATACATGAATTTCTTTCCTACTTCATAACTGTAATTTTGCTACTGTTATGAACTATAATATAAATATCTGATATGCAGGATATCTGATATGTGATCCCCCCACAGGTTGACCACCACTGCTCTAAAGGGCCTTGCAGGTGATCTCTTTAGACACACTGGTTTTCCTTTCTGTTGTTATAAAAGGCAGCACATTAGGAAACAGGCTACTGGCTCCCACTTTGGCTCCTCAGCCCCAGGGCAGTTAGTTTCCTCCACTGACCAAGCTGTGACACACCCTCTCCCGTTTTCTCTCCAAAGGCATAGAGAACCTCCTTACCTCTGGGGTCCGTTTTCTTCCCAAGGTGCGTGAGATTTGCTTCTTTGGGGGTCAGGGCTGTTTTCACTCTTTGCTTTCTTAAAACTTTAATAAAAAAAGAATAGAAAATAAGTTGACCAAAATATAAATTACGTTAATTCACAGATTTATTCAGAAGACCAAATAACATTGATGTCTATGTACACATCCGTCCATGCTTATAGCTGTGCCTCCTTCCAAAAGAAACCAAGACGACTGATAAATAAATGCGCCTTTCCTGCGAGCACTTCGGTGTCTGCCCCCTGGTTCTAGTTGCATTGCTTTATGGGAAGAGAAGCCACGCTGATCGATTGTTAAGAAACTTTCTAAAGACTCCACGGTAAAAGGAAAGAGAAGATGGTGGGAATTGGGCGAGCCAAAAAGCAGGATCTACGGAAAGGCCTTCCACAAAACCACTCCTTGGCAAATTAATTTAAAAGTATAGTTTAGGCCAGGGTATGTGGCAAAGGCATTTAAACTCAGCACTTGGAAGGCAGAGAGAGGCCAATGGATCTCTGAGCTTAGGACTAGGATGGTCTACATAGGGAGTGCCTTATATTATATGCTATACCTAAATGTATATGATGTTGTATTATATAAGTGTGTAATTATATATATAAACATATATGCATATTTTAAAGGAGTTTAAATGGGGTATCCTGTATAAATGAAAGTACTTTCTCCAAAAGCCATGAGTTATTAGATAAAAATCTCAATGTCAGGTGTGGGATACCTTCCTAAGAGTCTTTTTTTCATAATAAAATACGTTTTATTTAATAATTAAGTTGTCCATTTCCATGAATCTGATAGCAGAACTAACGACATGGGACGAAGGGGAGCCTGTTCCTGAGGAGGCACCCACGTCACTGGCCTGCTGCACGCAAGCAGTTCCTGTTTAACCCCTCATTTTCTACATTCGAGTTTCCCTATGCTTGCACTATCTTAGCGGGCAACGTCACATTTTAGTTCCACTGGGCGGTTTCGCTCGGAGACTGCTCAGCTACCATCCCAGGCCTCCGTGTAATCTTTGTGATCAGCCCTGTCTGGGTCCCTTCACCTCTACCCAGCTGCTTTCCTTCCTATGGGCTCTGGTCGGGGAGGCCGCAGAGACTCCCAGAACTACGGAGGCGGCTGCCCGTCCTCTCGCCTGCCACCATCACTAGCTGGTAAGACCGCACTGCTGTGGGAAACAACACAACTCCATTGCAGCGTACACAGAAACCAAGCTAGAATGATCTGGAAGCCTGCTCCCTCCTGACCAGCTCTCAGAGTGCCTATGGAGGCCAGCGGGAGAGCATTGTAATACTGGCCTGCCAGGTAAGATGTGCCCACAAGTGTAATAGTGGAATATTAGTAGGGCTAACCAACTGCTTTCTGATTGAGTTGGAGTCCTACTCCACAAGAGAGAACACTTGCCTAATGATGCGGTGGGAAGGAGGAGAGAGAGAGAGGAGACCTTCCCGGGAAGAGAAGCAACAGCTGCTACCAAGTAGAGAAAGGCAGCAGGCTGAAAAGGGAGAGAAGGCGGTGTAGTAGTTTGAATGAAACTGACCTGTACGGGCTCCTGTGTTTAAATACTTAGTCCCTAGTTGGTGGACTGGTTCGGAGAGATCTGTTACTGACGCACTGAGACGTCAGAGGCCCATGCTGTTCCCAGGCAGTTCTCTCTGCCTCATGTTTGTGGGTCAGAAGCAAGCTCCCAGCTGCTGCTCCAGTGCCACACCCGCCTGCCTGCTGCCATCCTTCCTACCCTGAGGATGTCATGGACTCTAACCCTCTGGAAGCACAAGCCCCAAATTAAATGTGTTCATTTATAAGTTACTTCGGTCAAAGTGTTTTATCACAGCGATAGAAAAGGGCGCCCGTTCCCACGAGGCTGGCCAGACTTTACGGCAGTGGCCAGACTCCCTGGCTCCAGGTCCGGCTCTGAGGCACTGAAAGTTAACTCTGGGGAGGACCAGGCTACCCTGTCTGACCTCTGTCCAGTTTCCGGATAGCTCAGCTCCAACCTTCCGGATCAGGACATCTTCTGAATGCCATTTCCTGACCCAGTATCATCTTTCTGCCCTAAGAATGTAAATATAACTGAGGTGTTACTCAAGCCCAACAGATTGTTCAGGCACACTTAGGGAAACAGACAAGATCAGCGGAAGGACATGGGGGGGGTCACTTCTCACTTCCTCTGGAGTCTTAGCTTGCAGAGAAAAAGAGTTACTCAGCTGCTAATCCACATTTAATCCTGGTCCTTAGAGGGATCTGGACAGTTGTTACAGAATACAGCCGTAGCAGAATTCTTAGCCATAGCAACAAGAGGAGAAAGAGAAACCAGAGAAAATGACAAGAGCGTTGCAAAAACAAAACAAACAAACTTCCGTTGGGGACACTCTATCCACACAGGAATTGCTACACTCCTGCACAGGGTACATCCGACAACGGCGCACACATCAGAGGTTTAGTAGCGCGCATGTTTTACATAGGTTCAATATATTGTTCAATAATTTAAAACCGAATTTTCAAAGATCAAGCTTTCAAAGCAAATGCTTCCCTTTTTTGAACTGAGAAAAAGTAAGAACCAGTGAAGCACTAGTCTAGCAGCACAAAGGGTGTGTGTTTACTACATCAGGAAGAGGGAAACAGGGGGAGACTGGAAAGATGAAAAGGAACTTAAGCAGTCAACCCTTAAAGAGTGACAAAATCCCAGGTGACACAGTAACCATGTCCCTTCCCTGAACTCCTCATCTGCAGCCCAGTGGGCTGCAAAGGGGCCTGGGTTCCCTCCGTGGGGCTTGGGGGTCTGCATGTCACGCACGATCGCTGTTCTTACGCTGGTTATATCATGAGCGCGCCCTGTACCTGCCTGTGTAGCTGGCTCCACCCAGCAATGCAGGTCCAACTAGGGAAACAGAGTTAACATTCAAAGGTGGAGACTGCGTCCTTTTAAAAGGATGCCCCAGAACTGAAGAAAAAAAGACAGGCCCCCAAAAAAAGTATAGAGGAAACATGAGAGCTCTGGAATCTTCACATTTTTGTAATTTTCTTACTGGGGAATTAATTATACTCCATTCCTCAAAGTCACTCCAGAGCAGTGGGATGAAGGAGCCATTGTTAACCAACAAAAGATGGGGTGGAGGATGATCTAGGGCCTCTCTGCAGGTCACGGCTCTGACTGCTGGGACATCCTCTCCATGGTGCAAGCGGGGTCGCCTCTACAGGGAAAGCGAGCTCCTCAAACGGCTCATTGTGCGCTGATAACGCTACTGCATGGACATCTTTGGAGAGCGGAAAAAATTACTCTAAAACTCTCTTAACAGAGAACAAAGCAGATCTTTCAGGGGCCAATCCATATAGCATATCAACAGGAGGTTTTTCCAGTGGGAATGGCCCTGGGAAAACTGATGCCAAGGACCATGACGGATCTTCATACGTATACAACCTGTTGGAGCTGAGGCCCTGGGATCTCTAAGGCTGTTAACCTCGTCCCAGGGCGACGGCTCAGTGCGCCACGGTGAGGAACACGGTATCGTAAGCAAAAACCATCACCCGCTTTACTTCCCTAGTCCCTTTAAGTTAGTCCGTAGTGTGATGACTTTAAAGACCACATGGAATTTTCAGTGTGCTGACGCGCCTGCTGACCGCGGATGCATACAGTCTGTGACTTCTTCCGTGAGGGGCAGGTTCTGGTGTTTGAATTTCACTGACATAGTAGCATGTGCTTTGGCTCAGACACTGTCTACTAGAGTCCCTACCACAGGGCACACAACCACACGCACTGACCTTTTCACTGGCGAGGGCGCGATGATCTTGGTGGTTCCTTCGTTCTCCCCGTTTTCCGAGTTTGCAGTTATCCGACTGATGTTGTTTGATCCTAGTAACAAGAGAAGAGGAAAGATGGATGACAGGAGACTGTGAGGAGGGGAACAGAAGAAAGACACAGGATAATTACCTGTAAATGCAAGTTTATGGCTGGTGCGATGGTCCAGCCAGGAAAGTGGGTGCCCATGCGAACACTCAGACCAGACTTAGGTTCCCAGAACCCATGTCAAAGAGCCAAACACAGTGGCGGGTATTTGTGGTCCCCATGCTGGAGAGGTGTAGACAGGCAGGCCCTGGAGGCTCAACAGTCAGTCAGCCTAGCCTCATTGAGAGGCTCCAAGTCCTGTCCCCTCAGATGTATCCACACTCTAACACACAGACACACTCTTACACAAAAAGAAAGAAAGAAAATGCGATTTTGGGTAATTTGTGGCACATTTTATTGATAGATCATGACTCCAAATAAATGATCGATGACTCAGCATTACTGAGATATTACTATCTGATCCATACAGTGCTGCCCCAGGAGTCTAAGCTATCTATGACCTTTGAAGAATATTGATAAGTTCTCATATGATTGACCTTAAAAAAAAATAACTTGGACTCTGAAAATAACATTCTAGAATATTCATTACCGTATTGGAATACAAAACATTACCACTTCTTTAGGACTGTGCTGTAAAGTGGTCTGCCTGTCATGACCGGTCCCACTTGAAATCACAGTGAAACTCCCCCAAACTGAAAGCTGTGAGAACATTCCAACTCAAAATGCAAACGGCAAGGAAAAAAAAAAAACAAGTATGTGTTATGTGTATTCCCTACCAAAGAAAGTTCTCAAATGCATCTTTTATAAAACATGCCTCAAAACCTAAAGCTAAATTTTTAAGTTTATTCCAGCACTGATTTGCATACAGGTTCGATGGGCCAGCAGAGGGAGCCCAGAGCAGACACTTGAGGGGATTCTGGTTATAAAGTCTGAGTCCTGGTCTCAGGGCAGAGAGACTGCTCCTGTGGCCCTGGTAGTGACTTTTCTCCCACAAGCACCTCTCTGAGAGGAGCCGGTTTAGACGGGAGGCACAGCCAGCCAATGAGTGGCAGGCAGAAATGTCTTCTCCAGGGCTGTCCCTTAAGGGCATCTTCAGAGGCAGAGACCAAACCACGCATGCCTACTCATCACTAAGTGGAAAGCAGCTGAGTCACAGAAATAGCTGAGAAAACCAACCAATGCTAGCATTTATGGAGTGTCTGCTGTGTTAGGAACTGTTCTACAGTCCATGCGTATTTTCATGTAACCCTCAAAAAAGCAGGGCAAAGTAGACATCAATATTGCTTCATCTTAAATATACAGATGTGAGCCTTGGGGGCCAGAGAGACGGCTCAGTGGTTAAGAGCGCTCACTGATCTGGCAGGACCTGAGTTCCGTTCCCAGCACCCACAGAGTGGCTCACAAGCAGCTGTAACTCCAGTTTCAAGGGATCGAACGCCCTCTAATGACCTCCATGGGGGCCAGGCATGCATGTGGTACATATATACATATACACAAAAAATATTGATGCATGTAAAATAAAATAAGTAAGTCTTAAAACACACACACACACACACACACACACACACACAGAGAGAGAGAGAGAGAGAGAGAGAGAGAGAGAGAGAGAGAGAGAGAGAGAACTTTTAACCCTATAGCTCCCTGGTCAGTCAGCTTGAAATGTTATCAGCTCAGCTGCCAAGATTTAAATCTTCCCCCGCCCTAACACACTGTCAATTTCTATCTGCCATTTAAACACCTCCTACAAATTGCATGAGTCAATATAAATTAAAGGTCAACCAGGAGACAGGGCCAGACACTTGACTACCTGCTTATTAAATTTCAGGAGAAATGGTCAAAGGAATCTAGATGAACGCGATGAAGTAACTTGACTTTACTCCCAAACAATTGGTTGTTAGACAAAGAAAGACTAGTGAGTCTGAGAGATGAGAGCAAGCCTGGGCTAGCTGGGCACGCAGCTCTGGTCAGCCCCACAGCCACGTCTGTCAGCTGTGCCTCCGCTGGCCTCACGGGGAACAGGTGCTTACATAGCCCTGACCTTCAGTTCAGTAGCAGCTGCTGTCAAAGCAGGATCAACTTGCCCAGATCTAGTTAGCCACTTGATTTAGGGACAAGTCTT
The DNA here is from genome assembly GCA_964023405.1 of Apodemus agrarius. Classification (NCBI taxonomy): domain Eukaryota; kingdom Metazoa; phylum Chordata; class Mammalia; order Rodentia; family Muridae; genus Apodemus; species Apodemus agrarius. Next base: position 23,505,305 of record OZ030021.1, read on the forward strand.
CAGCCATCTTGTGATGTCAAGATTTGAGGACGAGCACACATGCATCTCCAATGAGAAAAACATTTATTTTACTACAATAGAACCGTACACGATTCCTAACTTGACACTAGTCAGACCACAGTCAAAACTCTGACGTTACCCAGTGGTGTTGCAGTATATTGGAGCACACTGTGACCCTGAAGATTGTGTTATTTATTGGGGGAAAAAACTGTTTTTAGTCCTGATGTTGCTTAGCCTTAGCGTACACCTTTAATTCAAAAGTGAACATAGGATTATTAATAAATTAAAAAAAAACCCCAGAGAGTAAGAAGGAGTCAGGAGGGTGACTAGAGAGATGCACAGGAAGCAGAGGGAGGGGCGTGAATTTGAAGGAGGTTTTCCTAGAAAAGGGCATTCCTGGAGGGGCACAGGCTTTGGGAGCAGGCCAGCTGGGTGCTTTCTCCACCTCTCTGAGCTAGCAGGCCCACAGCCCAGCATCTGGCTCCCAAGGCTTCATTGGTAAAACTTATATAAAAACTTATATGAAACTTATATAAGACAAACTTATATACAAGAAAAGTAAAAAAAACAGAGTATCTGCATAAAAGCCATTTAAGCCACATTAATAATTTCTTTTAGATACCTTCAAATATCAATTTGTAAACTCAAAACATATTTACTTTTCTGTTCTGTTTCGACGGCTTTGCTTGAAGGTGGATATGTGCACTGCGGGCAGGCCTGGTGCCTGCAGAAGCCCTGAAGGGACCTCATACCCCCCGGACCTGGAGTTTCAGTGCGCTGGAGCCACCATGTGTCCGTTCAGAGCTAAACCTGTGTCCTCTGCAGAGTTCTTTAGCTGCTGAGACTTCCCTCCAGCAAGGTCCCCGCCCCATTTGTAAATCTTTATGATTTTATTTTACTTAGTCCTATTTTATGCTTTCTCTAACCTTTGATTTAAAAACAACTATATACTAATACTTAGGCCAAAAAAAAAAAATCATGATACATCACAGCCATTGTCAACACAAGAAATCTGGGAGTTTTCGTATATTAACCATCTACTCCAGCACAACCTGTCTGAAGAAACAATGTACACACACACACACACACACACACACACACACAAAAAAAAAAAAAAAAAAAAAAAAAAAAAAAAACCTGAGCTAGCTGTTGGGACTGTTTCAGTTTTATTCCCATGCTGGCAGTACAAAGTCACCTTGCCTTAGTTACCCCGGCTTCTCTGAGTATTATGGGATAAAATGGCAAAGTAGAATAAATTAGCAAAATAAAAGATCCGCTTTTCTAATTCCAGAGATTTAGGGTCCAACACAAAATTATCCAAAGACAACCTTCTCCCTATTACAAAACAGGGTCTGAAACACGTGCTGGAAATGGGCAGTGCGTCTGCATGCGCTGGCCGATTATTTTAAGTTCAAATTCCTGATGTCAGCTCACCCAGACAAAGGGGTCCCTGCTGTCTTAAGAGTTTCTGGCTTCAAAGTCCCAAGACAGCCATCTAAGCCCATCCACCCCCTCTCTACAGACGCACTGACGTTCAACATCGATTTGCTTCGGGTCAACTCCAAGATCAAACAAGGCGTCTACCAACACGCTAGGGGGAGATTAAACACATGGGAGGGGCATGGAAAGCTACTAGGAAAATCCGTCAGTGCACAAAGGAACCTTCCAGAGCTCATCTGCTTGCAGCTTCCTCTTCCCTGGGTAGTCAGTGGGTTTCCATTCTCACTGGCACAATCGTCGTGGGAAAGAGAGGGCCACAGACACCAAGGTCCATTTTTGCCAGCCCTCCACCAGAGGTACACAGACTGAGTCACAGGTAGACAGAGATGTTTGTTTTTTTTTTCTCGACCGCTTAGAATGCCAGGTTCAAAAACAAGACAGCGTGGAGCCTTCCCTCCTAGAGGCTTGATTTTAACTCTCTGAAGACTTGTAAATTGCACCCGTGTTGGAGAGCCTGGCAGCGACCTGAAGCATCTGTCCCTCAACCTTCAGGGCCCAAAGATAACCCAGAGATAACTCTGGAATCAAATTATGTCATGCACCCTGCGATACCAATTACTTTTCCTGCGATTTGAGGACATAAATTGTGTCACCAGAAGAAAGCCAGTATACAAAGTCCTTAAGATACTGATAATACCCCCAAAGCTCAATGGGACCCTGCATCTTAAAGTACAAGATAATAAAACTTCCCTAGTCACCTTCTCTCAAACCTCGGACACAAGGGTGAGTCCACCTGCTTCAGTGCAGAGAACTGAGCCGTTCACCGCTTTATATTACACAATATGCATAACTGTATATAAAGATTAGCTTAAAATTTACTTTTTTAAATTACATATTTGGCTGTTTTGCCTGCGTGTGTGTCCATATACCACATGTGTTCAGTGCCCATGTAGGCCAGAAGATGGTGTCAAATGCCCTGGAAGTGGAGTTTCAGACAGTTGCGAGATGATTGATGTGGGTGCTGGGAATTGAACCCACGTCCCCCAAAGCAAAACAAACCTTTTTATTGATTCTTTGTGAGTTTCACATCATGCACCCCAATCCCATTCGTCTTCCCATTCTTTCAACCTCCCCTCCGCCCTTGCAACAAAAGAATTTTAAAAATTAAAAATAAAAGCACAGAAAATCTCAGCATGGACGCTCACTCACCCTTTCAGCCCCACACCTTCACTTACAGATGTTCATTGCAACAAGTCATTGGTCTGGTTTGAGGCTTTTGGCTTATGCTACACCATCAATACTGGACCCTCACAGGGACTCCTCTCGGATATCCTGTTGTTGCCCTGTGCATGGATATCCTGCAGCTTTGGATCTGCAGAGCCAGCCCTTTCACACACCCCAACAGTTCACAGATGGGATAGACTGGTATGAGGCAACTCAAAGTCCTGGATCTAGGGCTGGGTGAGAGCTGAGTTGGTCAGCCCGGCAGCTCCCCTGCTCCCGCCCACACCATCAGGTAAGCTCTCCAGCACTCCCCCAGCCAGCTTCCCCAATGCCACCCTGCAGCCAGCAAGAGGCAGGGTCAGTGCCCCTGCTTTCACGCTCTTGGAGCCAGCTTATTCGACCCTACACCACCACCAAGCCAGCTCTCCTGAGCTGCCCAGGTGGTGGCAGGGAATGGTGCACTCCCAAGTGCTGCAGGTGGTCAGGGGCAGCGCCAGACATCAACAGGGACCCAGGTGCAGCCCAGACCCAGAACATCTGCATGGTCCTTAGTGATAGATAATATGAGTCACAGACATCAACACAGACCCCCTCCTGTTGTGTAGCCAAGGACCCAGGCATGGCCCTCAGTGGCCGCAGGAGCTGGGACTTCACGGTGGCTTCTGGTGGCGGGACATGCTGCTAACAACAGGCTGTTCCTCGCCACCGTTGCATCTCCAGACGCACCTCTCCTCAGATGCTCTCACTGTTCTGTTCCCCTTCCTCTCCCAGCTGTCAATCACGCACCTGCATGTGATAGGCTCGCGCTGTGGGAGGGTTACACGGCAGTGGGCCTCTGGGTGTTCTCCTTCTCCCACACCAGCGAGTGGGCCGCCAGGGGTCCCTTTAAAAAGGCTTATTTAGTTGACAGAAAGCTGGTGAAGTTCTTTCACAATAGATATTTCCCTGCTTGGGCTTCTCTCTGTGAGGTTGCAACCCAGCGGTATTTACGTCTTTCGTGTAAAGAAGTCTTAAAAGCTATGCATCTCAGTACATACATACAAGATGGGAAAAAAAAGTGCTTTTTTACTGAAAGTTTAAACACTGGGCCTATGCGTGCACATGTGTGTATGTGCGTGAGTGTAGGCCTACATGTGTGTGTTCTAATCTGTTTTGGTTGTCAGGACAGTGCTAGTCTATGTGTCTAGATGAATGCCTTCATCTTCTCTTTTGGAATAACAAGTAGAATTGGTATTAGTTTTGTTCTCTTTTGAAATGTTTGGTAGTATTGTACAATGAAGCCATTTGCTCTTGTGCTGGTCTCATCTTGGATGAGAGGATTTGTTTTTTATTATTATTATTATTATTATTATTATTATTATTATTATTATTTTACTTATTCACTTTACATCCTGCTCACTGCCCCTCTTCTAGTCACCCCTCCTACCATCCTTCCTCCCCCTCCCTCTACCCTCCTCCTCCCTGTCTCCTCTGAGCTGGTAAGGGGCCCCCTGGGTATCCCCCACCCTCACACAATCCCCACACATCAAGTGGATGAGAGATTTTTAAAAAATTATTACTGATTAATCTTTTATCATTTTATCATATTATTTGTGGCAAACACATAGAAATTAGTTAAAAATAATTCCCTAGATATTAAAATTAACTTCTGTAGCTGGGGAAATGGCTCAGACGGTAAGAACTTGAGTGCAAGCATGAAGACCTGAGTTTGGCCCCCAACGCCCATGTAAAAAGCCTGCACGTCTGTGTCACATGCACCTGCAATCTTTGTGCTGGGGGGCAGGTGTGCAGAGGCATAAGACAGACCTCTGGGGCTTCTAGTGGGAATAACTATCCAGCCCCAGGCTCTGAAAGAGATCCTGTCTCAGAGGAATATGATAGGTGACAAAGCAGATTACCCAACACCCTCCTCTGGCCCTCACACCTTTATGTACAGACACATATACCATATACATGCACACTGCACATGTATATAACACACACAGAGGCACAAATGAAGTTAACTTCTGAATCTTTATTACATTTACTAGAAATATTGATACGTCTCAGTAATACTAACATTGACAAAATATTAAATACAGAAAGTAAATCGCTGCTTGTGTTCTAATGCTAATAATACCAGTTCCTCAAGACCTCGATGCCCCAGAGAGAGTCCACAGATAGACCCAAGTGACACTATGTGACCTTGCCCCCAAGTTAATTCTGATTGGTGAATAAAGATGCCAACAGCCGACAGATGGGCAGAAGAGACATGGGCGGGGTTTAGGGTTTGGGGAATTGGAGGAGAACCACGAGGAGGAGAAGCTGCCATGGGTCAGGTGAGTTTTGAAAATGTGGCCCTGAAGGCTGGCCAACTGTAGTTAAGAGAAGCTCAGATGAATAATGTGTTAATAACTCGGGGGTTATCAATAGGAAATAGACGTACTATCATAAACGGTAGAAATATGCCCAGTTCTTGGGCTGATTAAGGCTTATTGTAAATATAAAAGGTGTGTGTGCCTTTATCAGGGAACTAAATGGTCAAAGGCGGGGTAGAAAATCCAGACTGGGATTACGTATATCCTACAACCGTTCTTTTTAAATGTTTATTGGTTATGTCTGTATTGTGTGCCTGCATGAGCTTATGTACACACCATATATTCTGGTGTCCAAAAGATATTGGGTCCCCTGAAACTGGAGTTACAGGAAATTTGGAGTCACTTGATGCAGACGCAGGGGCCCGAACCTGTGTCCTTTGCAAGGGCAGCAAGCACTCCTAACAGCCGAGGCGTCTCTCTGGTCCTTCGAACGTAGTGCCTAATGAGATAAATGGGTCTCATTTTCCTAATCCTTACATGTATTATATCCAATTAAGAAATTTACTTTTGGACCAGTTCTGGTGTGTACTCCTTAAATCCCAGCACTCTGGAGGCAGAGGCAGGTAAGACACATCTCTTTTAGCGGGAGGATAGCCTGGTCTACATAGCAAGCTCCAGGCCGGCCAAGGCTGTATTGTGAGACCAGATCAAAAAAAAAAAAAAAAAAAAAAAAAAAAAAAAAAAAGCAAAGCAAACAAAAAGAACAAGTTGTACTTTGAGAGAGATTCCAGAGAGCTTGCTCAGTGGTTGAGGTCACTCGCTTCCCTTTCAAGGGACTAGAGTTTAGTTCTCGGCACCCACCTTAGTGGCTCACAACTGCCGTCCCCTCAACTCCAGCAGGTCGGATGCCCGTGCCTGGCTTCTCCAGGCACCCGAATGTACACACGCACACACATATATGAATAAGAATTTTTTTTTTTATTTTACTGTTGGCTGGACATGGTAGCGCACACCTTTAATCCCAGCACTCAGGGGGAAGCAACAGGCAGATTTCTGTGAGTTCGTAGGGCTAGCCTGCCCTACAAAGAGGGTTCTGGGACAATGAAGGCTACACACTGAAACCTTACCTTTAAAAAAAAAAAAATTGAGCCGGGCGTGGTGGCGCACGCCTGTAATCCCAGCACTTGGGAGGCAGAGGCAGGCGGATTTCTGAGTTCGAGGCCAGCCTGGTCTGCAGAGTGAGTTCCAGGACAGCCAGGACTACACAGAGAAACCCTGTCTTGAAAAAACAAAAAACAAAAAACAAAAAAACAAAAAAACAAAAAAACAAAAAAACAAAAAAACAAAAAACAAAAAACAAAAAACAAAAAACAAAAAACAAAAAACAAAAAACAAAAAACAAAAAACAAAAAAAAAATTACTTTTTGTTGGAATGAAGCAGTTTAACAATGACTCTATTCCCATTGTTGGTTTTTAATGCTCTTGTGCACATGACCAAGTAGAGAGACACAAAGGACGGTGCTAAGTGAGGGCCGCACTGACATCCCAAAGCACCTAACAGCATCTAACAGTTACAGATTGGTGGTGACATAGTATAAGCAATGATTTTAAATATTCTATTAGGTGACAAGTCCACTGGGTCCTTCAACTGTGTTGTTAAGTCAAAATGAGAATATTACCGAGGAAGGGACATGTTTCTTGATAATTAGAATCCTCTACTTCCCCAACACTAACCAAGGAGGTTTAAAGACACAGCGACATTAGACATCATTTAGAGGAGAGCTCGATTTTCCTCTGTACAATATGGGAAGATCTACCGTAAAGGACACACTGGGGACAAGAGCTAGTATGTCTAGTACCACAGACAGATTTCTTTCAGGGAAAAAAAAAATCTAAAACTTGATTCAATCTAAGCTATGTGTGGCCTAAAAATCCTCCGTGACCTGTTTCTCCTTCTAACAAGAGTCAGGACACTTGACCTCAAATGGGGATGGGGGGTCTCTTTATAGCTGAAGAAAACAGCAGAAGCAAGGTGTTCCTATCTACCTCGCCCTCCACAGAGAGGGAGGCAGACACGGATGGGGGAAGGAGACGTGGAGAGAGGCAGAGGCAGACACACAGGCAGTTTGCATGGAGTAAAAAGTCAAAACCAAACAAAAGCCACACTCTTTGTCTTCTAAACTGCATTTTACTATATACATACCTCAGTTATGACCCTACGGATGATTTTCAAGATGTATTCATTTGTCTTCCTAAATACTCTACCCTAGCTAGCTACTGCAAATACCAGCTAGCAATCTACTAGCTTTCCAATGGCTTCCTTCACCCGAGATTGCATCTAGCTACACTCAAATTATCCTCCTCGCCTTTTCCAAGGGTCTGTTGTTGTTATTGTTGTTGTTTGTTGTTTGTTGAGATGTAGCCACAGTTAGCCTTGAACTCACAGAGATCCACCCCCTCTTCTGGGATTAAAGGTATAACCATCATGCCTTGCCTTTGTTATTGTTGTTAAGGACTTTTATTTTATACTTTTTTTTTTTCCGAGACAGGGTTTCTCTGTGTAGTCCTGGCTGTCCTGGAACTCACTCTGTAGACCAGGCTGGCCTCGAACTCAGAAATCCACCTGCCTCTGCCTCCCAAGTGCTGGGATTACAGGCGTGCGCCACCACCACCCGGCTTATTTTATACTTTTATTATTTTATTTATCTGTGTGTCTGAGGATGTACACTGACTGAAGCCACAAGGCAGCTTCAGATCCTTTGGAAACTACATCACAGGGATGCGGGAATGCCAATCTCAGTCTTCTCTTCAGACCCTCTCCTCTCTCAATCAGCCTCACTGGCAACTTGGCAAGCTCCGCCTGCCTGCCCGCCCGCCCGCCCACCCGCCTTCACTGTGTCTGCCAAACCTCTAGGCTGTAAGGGGTTGAGCATGCAGATGTGACATACAGATCTGTTTCTCATCGTTGCCAATTTGCCCATTGCTAGCTGATCTAATGATCCTGAACCTCCTGGTCTCTGATCTCTTGCCTGCAAAATGGGGCACCTTCCATCGACCATTTATACAGTGAACAAGTGGATTAAATAAGACAGTTTCTAGAAGGTCCTTGGCATATCATTTATAAGTGCCAAAGTCTTGTGTTTGTAACTTGTACCAAGGAGTGGCCATGTTTGTTTGTTGTTTGTTATAATTTACTTATATTGCTGCATGAAATAGGATCACGTGCCACAGAGGTGCTCGATAAATTCTCGCTAAATGAGAAGGAGAAGCTAACAGGTGTCTTCTGTGGTGACGTTAAGGCTTGGATGTGAACATATAATAGGTTTTCAGTTTTCCTTGCTTTTCCAAGTTGGGTCGCTATGCTTGGAATGCCAAGCACGCACAGAACGAGAATACACAGTAGTTTCCCAGAATGCATCTAATCAGACTGACCACACGTTAATAAATCTTTCACACAGCGCAAATAAGCACAGGCTTCAAGGCAGAAGAGAAAAAAGGGCGTGAACAAAGAGGGACATCCTTGAACAAACACTTCCCAGAGCTCCCTGCAACTGACATGAAATGCTTGGTAAAACGCCATCCCCCAAACCTTAGATCATCTCTTTCAGAAATGGGCTTCTCAGTCCACGCGTGGCCGCTCAGCTCTGGGGCTTCAGCACTCAGAGCCGGGCAAGAGAAGCACACGTTCAAGATCAGCCTGGACTAGCACAAACGGAGGTCCAGCAGACCGACTGGCTGTTCCTTCACCAATTAGCCGGATATCCGCTAGGGGCTGGTGCGGTGGCTCAGCAGGCACAGGCGCTTACTGCCGAGCCTAAGAACCCAGGTTCAATCCCCAGAATCCTGTGGAGGAGGAAGAGGCTTGGCTCCCACATTTTGTCTTCTGACCTCCACATACAGCACACCCTGACACAGCTTCCTCTACCCTGACACACAGGCACACATAAACATAACAAATCAACAAATCTAAGCAAGTTGTGCCTTCTGAAATAAGAAATCATACAACAGGAGGAGAAAGCAGGTTTGTGTATTTTCAAGTCATTCTAGAAGGCTTACTTTTTAAAATTTACACGGATTTTTTTTTTTTTTTTAATTATGTTGCCTGGCATCCTAAAGGTCTGGATTCAATTCCTAGTCTGTTCTTGTTTGTTCGCCTTTGAATGGGTGTTCTTCACCAATTGTTTTGGTCTCCTCAGTAATTAAAAAGAAAGGAACAAAACTATCTCCTATACAGTGTTACTAAGATTGTTTTGTCCAGTGACAAAGCCAGCTCTGAGTAAAAAGAGACTCAAGGTGAAGACCCTGAGGATCTTACAAACCGGAACTCACTGATACAAAGTCTCCCTTGCCCTGTGTTCAAAGCAGCAGGGTCCCTCAGTGCTTCTCAAGGCCAACTCCATCTCCCTTTCTCTGCAATCCAACAGTTCAGGGCAGGGCAAGGGACCACAACACAGGTCCCGGATGCTTGGCTCTGTGGAGCTAAGCGACCAATCCACTGCATTCCAATTCACCTTCTCTGGAGGGGTCTGAGGGTGCCCCAGATACCCTACGCTTACAATGAGCAAGGCCACACTTACAGAGGGCTTTCTGTCTGCCCTCTAGTTAGAACACACACGGAGTCAAGAACTCCGCGTGCTAAACAGGGCACTCTGCTGCGGCTGCGGCTAATGTAGCTCCTCGGTCTTCTGCCTCAGCGCCTTACGCAGCACCTGCTACAGCTTCCCTGACCTCAGACTGAAATCAAGAACCAAGCGAGACAGAGCCACGCAGAAGCATCCACTCCAGGCTTCGCAGTGTGAGAGTAAACCAGAGCTGTGCTATCTGCTTCAGAAAAACCTACGCCCCAAATGGAATTCCAAACAGCTCTAAAGCCACCGCCTGGGGGGGGGGTGAAGTGGGGTACCCTGGGATTGTATTAACAGAGCGTGTCCCTAACTTGAAATCAAGGCACAGTACCACGAATCCTAGCAACAAACACGTGCCCAAGCGCCCAGCACTGGCTTCCAAAGCACAAGGCAGTCAGAGAAGGGCTGGGTCACAGCTGTGTGCACGCAGCTGCCAAAGGCAAACACAAACACAAACCACACAAGCCTCCCAGCCAGGAGCGATGTCTCTCTCCCTGGTTCTCACCCAGAGGGACTCATTTTTAATGAGGAGGTAACCAAAGAGGCAAAATGTCAGAATCATCCGGTCAATTTTAACTAAAAGAATAATTTAAAAGTAATATGGGAACACAGGTTGTTACGGCTGATATATCTGGCATGGTAATACGGATTTCATTTAACCTTTGAGGGGGGTCTAAAGAATCTGCTCAAACGGTTTTTTGAAATATGGAATGCTACATATTTCCAATGACAAGACATATCCTTAAGTTATTTGAAGTTGTTTTATGTGTATGAGTGTTTTGCCTACATGCATGTATGTGCACCACGTGTGTGGCTGGTGCCCCATGCAGTCAGCCGAGAGTATCAGATCCCTTAGACTGAAGCTATTCATGGTTGTGAGCAACCATACAGGGGCTGAGACTGTACCCTGGGTCCTCTAGAGGAGCAACAAGCACTCTTAACCGCTGAGCCAACTTCCCAGCCCCTCAAAGACACATTTTACAATGGCATGATAGTTTTCACAGATCTGTGAGGTCACACACACAACACTGCTTCTCCTAAAGCCTTTCGGATCTTTTTTGTGTTTGATCCTGGCAACTCTTGAGTCAAGTAACCCAGAGAACAAAAGGGAACTTTAGGGAGAAGAGGTCCAGAAGGTTTACATGCCCGATTCCTTTGTTTTATGGACAATGGGTGAGCGCCTGAGCTGTAACATCTGGTCTGTTAGACCAGAAATTATTTACAACCATACACCTTTCTCCCCTCACCTCTTCCCTTTTCTTCACAAACCACAGCACGCTTTCCCAAGGGAAAGACTTGGATAACTAGGCACCGAGCAACCTGGATCTCCCCCACCCAGCACATTCTCACACTGGAGACAAAGGGGAGACAGAGATTTGGCCTTATCTCAGGAGAGTCACTTTAAGAAAGAAGAGCCCAAATCACCTCTGTCCAAAACAAAGTTAGCACGGTGTTCATTCTCTAGACACGTCTCCACAGCCACCACAGAGCAGCTTAGGTTTAGAGTGCTTTGTTCTAATGCCCTGGGAAGAGAATTAACACCAGTGTCTTCCCTTTCCTGTCCTTGGCTGACCTGGAGAGGAGACACAAACAAACAATCGTGAAGAGCCCAGCAGGTGTGAGTGCTGTCACATGGTCCTTGTCCTCCTCCTCCTCCTCCTCCTCCTCCTCCTCCTCCTCCTCCTCCTCCTCCTCCTCCTCCTCCTCTCCAGGTTCCTTCCACTCAGCTTTTCCAGGGACCATCCCTACATAATTTTAATCCATATATCCTCTAGGCCAAAGAACCAATTATTCTTAGCCATCACCCCTCAGCCTCTGGTCTCCTCTCCTTACCTGCCACACGAAGCCCCTGTGCTACCTCTGCCCCTGCAAGGTCTCTACCTTCTCAGGAGTGAAGCGCATGCTCACGGGCACAGCGATGCTTTACACCCACCTCTGAACACTCAGCTCCGCTCACAGTGCGGAAAACACTGTCAGGCTGGGGACTTGTGGCTTTCTGGACCCAGAGCCCAGAGGCCCCTCCCCTCTCTGAGCCCACAGGCCCTTGTCCTTCTTTGTCCTCTCTCTTTCTTTGGCTGCTTGACACTGGACACCCTCCTGGCTCTCCAGTTCTGCAAGGCTGCTCTGGCTGTCCCGTTACTAGCTCTGTGAATCACGTCGCATGCTTTCTAGACCTGTGTCCTCAGCTCAGAGCCTTTAGAGACTCTCTTTTGGAGAGATGAATGTACGTTTGAAACCCTTTTTCCAGCATAACACATTCCTGACAATTATCTACTGGGCTTTTTAAAATTACAACACAGAAACGATGAAATAAAATTAAAATAAGACAGATCTCCCCCCTCCCCATTCTCCATTCACTCTGAAACACTTCCCTTCCTAGGCTTCTACCATTACTAGCTTGTAATACAGCCCACCTGCATCTGTGTGCACAAGTATACCCCACCCGTGATTTCTGTGTGCCTTTCTATACAACCAGAGCACAAGAGTCACCACCAGGGCCATGCTGCTCTGTCCCTCCCTCATTCCTGCCTCTGCTCTATTCCACAGTCAATCCGTAGACTTAGAGCGGCCATGTTGGCCCTGCAGGCCCCAGGCCAGTCCAAGCTCCACCTTTCCCACCTAAACTCTCATGGTCACGCACAGAGCCAGGCGCACAGGAATGCTCACTACACCGTAGTTAACGCCACTCTCCTCCCTTGGTGGGCTCCTTGTGGAGGCTGCGTTTCCACGGCAAGTATCATGGGGCTGTGGCCCCATACCAACACAAATTCAAAGTCTGCTCTCAGAGTTCTTTAGACAGATAGTTAATATTGGACACAGTGCGCCTTCCTAGGTCCAATGTCTAGGTCACTTTCTGATTACTGGGTATTCAGGTCGTTAGGCCGTACCGACAGCACAGCCGCTCATGTTAGAGAGGCGGCGGTGTTGAGCTTACTAAGATCTCCCTGATCCAGAGCCCCGGGGTCCCCGTGTTGTTTGCTCAATCTCGCCTTCTCTGCACCCTTGTCTTTCCTCTGTCCTCCTTCTAAGGTCTGCTTGACGTGAAAATGAACCTCGTAGGACCTGCAACTAGTCCCTTCACGTAGGGAAGCTCCCAGGCGCAGAATTATGGGAACTTGAAAATCATCAGGTAGGTCTCCATTACCAATGTGCGGTGAGAAGTTATTTTCCAATTCTGTCATAGGAAGTCCTGGGAGGGGCGGAGAACAAGGTGCGCTTGAAGCAGGTGTGTGTGTGTGTGTGTGTGTGTGTGTGTGTGGTGTGGTGTGTGTGTGTGTGTGTGTGTGTGTGTGTGTGTGTTTAAGAGGGGGAGTGTTGGCAGGAGGGGAGGGGGTGTCCAGTGAGAACAACACAAAGGGAAACTGGTCTAGGGAACTGTCATACAACGCTGTGTTTTCACTCAAAGTTGTAAAGATGCTACACTTCATAGCATGCATTTTCTTACCACAGTTTAAAGGCATTAGCTTGGACTAAAGCACACGCTAAAAAGCAGGAAGCCAATAAGGAAGAAGCTGTCTGCGTTATTAGCACATTGAGTGCATGAGCAGCCTGGAACGCTATCTCAAAAGCAAAGGAAAGAACTGAACGGTGGGACTTGAGCTGCCTCTTCTTTTGAATTCTCTTAACACTGAACCTTGTTCAGTGACGTGAACGTCGCCAAGTTCCTTCTGCATCCGTACCCATTACACTTATGGCCTCTTCCCACCCCCCACTCTCCGCTTCCGACAGTCTGGTAGCAGTCCTCTTGTCCTTGCATGGCGGCATCCATCATAAGTATCGTCCACTTGACGGAAGGAAGCTAAAGTGTACCAGGCACCTGCTCACGCCCAGTAAGACGTTCAACCTGCTTGAAACACCATCTCCAGGATGATAACCCAGGAGGCAGGGTAAACACCCCCACTTGACAGATGAAGAAACTGAGGTTCACTATAGCTATGTGCCTTTAAAACACTACGTACTTAATGACACGGACCCGAGGCCAAATGCAGACTTACCACATCTGGCTTCCTATATTTCCTGGATCCGAGTTACCAGGATTCGGTTGATGATATACCAGCCCCCGTTCACACAGCTGCCCTTTTCTCTGCCTTACCATAAAAGATCTGATGGCCGTAAGCTATGCGGGGTTTCCACCAACTCCCATCTAACACATGAGCAGCTAGAGCAAGGGACCATTAAGTGCCTTTCTTGACATGACGCTTCGGCAGGCCAGAGCTACGCTGCGGTAGGAGACGCTGTTCTTCACGGCACCGAAGCTTGCTCCGTCTCTCCTGCTTTGGCTGGACCTACCTGCTGTGCCCAACAGATATGCCAGGTACCCACAGGTACCCACAGCAGTGTGTCAACGGCTCTCCCTTGTAGTTGGCTGACCAACCTACTAATAACAAAGTGTTCGGGCCAAGGGCGATGGAATTTTGGAAGGAAATGGGATAATCCCAGGTGTTACTAAAGAAACCCCCTGGGAGCCCCCAGACAGGTGAAGGACTCTCGTGGCCATGGGGTAGGTCAGCCACGTTCCCCAACTGCCCATCAAGGATCCCAAAGAGGCGGTTCATAAGCCAAATGTGTCACTCACTTAGTATACTTTAATTTTTGAAAAATATACATAAATATCCAGGTTTTATTGCTTCCTAAAACACTAGAAGATTCCTGAAAAACAGTGGGTCTATTCTCCTGCTTCCATGGCCCAGGCAGTAACTGTCTGTTTACACACCCAGCCCAAAGGATCTGCACTCGGAAGTCATTTTCCCATCCTTCCGGGCACGGTGCTCCTGGTGCCTTCCGCAGAGTCAGAAGAATAATGGTATAGTCTCCGCTGCTGACAGTGGGTCCCAGGGGAGGCATTTAACTTCCTAGAAATATCCCACTGAAAGACACGGGGGCTGCAGTACCATCTGGATCACAGAAAGGCACCGCAGGGAGGCTGGAGAGATGACCTGGTGGTTTAGCACACTTGCTGCTCTTGTAGAGAGGATGGGGTTTGGTTCCTTGCGCCCAAGCTGCAGTTTGTAACTCTTCTGTAATCCCAGATGCAGGGGATGCAATGCCCTCTTCTGGCATGCACATGGTACATACGCATACATCCAGGCAGGCATTCATATACATAAAAGAGTTCTGGTTTTGTTTGTGTTTTTGTTTTTAAAGGGAGACCATGCTGTTACTCTTCTGGCTCTATCTAGGCTCTATCTAAATATTCTATTATCCCCACTGCCTACTTAAGGCACACACTTCTGAAAAGAACCCACCTGCCCAAGTTGCCAAGACCTTATCAGAGCCAGGGCTGTGAAAATACGCGCATTTCCTGCCTGCCCCCTCCCTTCCTGCCCCCCACACCGGGCTCCGTCCACGGAGGGAGGCGGCTCTGATCTGCAGGAATGCTCTGGCTGCCTGCCCTGGCACGGAACTCTCCAGGGTGGGGCAGCAGGCTATGGGGTGCAGAGTTTTGACTCTGGAATGTACTTCCTCATAGAGGTGCCAGCCAAGGCCTACGCTTGGCAGATTCTAAACACAATGGCCTTTAAGCTACCAGACATTTATTCTTCTTGACTGGGAGGTGAAGACAAGGTTCTCTGAACCGAGAGCTGGGGTACGGGGGGGGGGAGGGAAGGGCCATCTACTCAAGCCGGATCGCTTTCTCTTCCAAAGGAATGAGAGAACACCTAAAGCAAAAGGTGCATCGTACGCTAAAACCGCAAACCAACAAGAACTAACCGTCTCCCGTCTACCCCAACTTATTAATTACATGGAACTGTGAGATGAGAAGGCAAGAGTATAGGCTGATCATTCCAAAACCTGTTGTTCTGAAACCTCGGCGAGCACACTGAAAGAATTCAATCCACAAAAAGCGACAGTTGGCCTTCTTACAGTAAAAAAGAAGCCCTGCCTTCCCTAACCTATAACTCTCCTTCTGCCAGATGCAAAGAGAGCCTTAAAACAATGGTGTCTATCTTAAAAATTGTCACGCTTGGTCTGGTAGAACGGTCAGAGGCCAGCCTGGACAGCGTATCAAGACCCTGGCCCCAAACTATATATGTGTGTGTGTGTGTGTGTGTGTGTGTGTGTGTGTGTGTAACACACACATATATGTATATACATATATATTGAAATATATATATATATATATATATATATATATAAATAAAATGCATTATCTGTAGGTGTGTTTGCACACAGCCTTGGAGCCGGAGTTACAGGTGGTTATGAGCCTGGGATCCTAGCTTGGGTCCTCAGAAAGAACAGCAAGTGCTCTTTACTGCTAAGCCATGTCTGCAGTCTCCCAAAATAAAAATAAGGAGGAAACCTGGGGATATAGATCAGGGGTACAGCACGGGGGACCTAGTTCGATCCCCAACACTAGGAAAAAACAGATCCGTGTCTGCCATTTTGTCAGTTTTCAAATACTTCAAATAACTATAGCAAGGTTATTTATTAAGGTAATACTTTTGTTTCCTTTAGTATTTTTTAGAGAAAATTTGTAAGCTTCTCCCCCGCCCCTGAGCCCCTCCCAACTCTAGGGATAAAAATCCCTAGATACCCTGATACACTTTACCAATGCACTGTATCACAGCCTAGTTTTAAAAAAAAAAAAAATCAAATGAGAACTGTTTCTATCCTGACCAGTTAGTGATGCCTGTGTCCTAGCAATGGAGATTTGAGAGAAAGGCTGAGCTGGGGAAACCAGTGTGGGAGGGGGAGGAGCAGGCAGGCTTCAGACAAGATGGACTCTGGGCGGTTGGGATTCTGAGCCTAGGTGGCCTTAGAGAGACCCAACTCTCTCTCAGCAGCTTTATGGAGATGGTCGTCCTCCTCAGGGCCTGGGGGCAGGGGCTTGGACAGGACAGCTCACAGTGAAGGCTGGGTGATGACTAAAGAGCTCTCTTCAAAATGTTTGCCTCAATTCAGGGGGCCAGCACCGCTCTTCCTTCCCAGGCGTGAGGCCCCTGGACAGTTGTCCTGCTCAGTGGGTGATCCCACACGCATGCACATATGGGCGCATTCATTAGACTCAGTGAGTTAAAAAAAAAACATAAAGAGAGGATATCTGCTTATTAGTCATAAACATGCGACAGTTGGCACAATGGGACTTCATACTGATCACATAGAAAGGCATTATAATACAGTGAAATAACACCTAAGGCCAGCCTAACGTTACAAAACTAGAAGTTTATGCCTAAGACACTGACTTCCCTGATTACTATGTGACTGCAGAAAAGGCTCTCTGGGTGACCCCAGACTCACTCAGGTCTCCATGTCTGCACTTTTCAAAACTAACTGTAAAATGTGTAGGACATGTCATGGGCTGTGTTAGGAAGTATCGGACACACCCAGCCCTTGTTCCTGTGCCTCCCAGGGAAGGTGACGGTGACATCGTGAGTCAGAAAAGTCCTTCCCAGGACAGCTGGGCTCTTCTCCTTCTCCCTGAACCCCCACATGCCTGTCGGGCCTGAGCTTTAGCCCGGTGCCCCATGTGACCATTTGAGGACAGAATACAGAGTTGTGCTGCCCTTTTGGAGTCCCCCGGTGTGGCAGAGTGAAGCAAGCTCAGTTAGGATCCTATCGGCCTGGGAAGCTTCGTTAAGCACTGTGAGACCACAGGGGATCCTAGACCTGCCTTTCCCTTTGCTTCCTACTTAAGTAGTAAATAACAACCACTTCACGTGACTGTTCCCGTGCGTTCTGTCTCACAGGGCTCATGACAGGCAGTCAGATCAGGGCACAGCAGACCTGCTCCACTGTGCTCTTGATCCATCTTTGGAATCTTACAGTCCTTTTCAGTGAAATGGAGGTCATAGCAAGGTACTCACTGCAAATGTAACTCGTTGTTTATTTTTGCCACTACAGAATCATCATAAAGGATTGTTCTTCAAGACTAATGGGGGGAGGAGACCTAAAGTCAGACAGATTAAACTGACTTTAGAAATGGTGAATCGGGTGTCACTCCTACCTCCAGGAAATCATACAACAAACCCACGCACTCCCTTCATGGGCATGGTGTGAGGACAGAATGAAGCAGTGAATGTCAAAATGTTACATCGTGTGGGGCTCGGTGACAAATGTCTTTTAATTCCAGCATTTGAGGGGCAGAGTCAGGCAGGTTTCTAGGAGCCCGAGGCCAACCTGGTCTACATAGTGAGTTCCAGGATAGCCAGGGCTATAAAAGAGAGAGACTCTGTCTTAGAAAGAAGTAAAAGAAGGAAGAAAAAGGAAATGAAAAAAAAAGGAAGGGGAGGGGAGGGGAGGGGAGGGGAGGAGGTACATAGGCAGGCTACAACAGCCCTCACACAATGGCTAGATGATGTTTCAACTCATCATCTCATTTCAAAGAATATGGTAGAAAGACTAAAAAACCCCAGGCTTTCTGTCCCTAAATAGAAAGCCCCCCACCTCCTTATAGCCCCAAGGACCGTGCTTTCCTCTGCTGTAAAATGGAAACATGCTTTTATCAGTTCACCGCCTTGCAGGGCTGTCATGCGCTGAAAGGAGATGCCACACATGTTAGGGCGCAGAGAAGACCAGACAAGGCCCGGAGAGCAGCTCGGCAAGACACTCCTGAGAGCTCTGAGCACCAAACACTAAAGCCGACTGACTGGGTGGCTTTATTAAAGAAATGGTATGCTTGCACAATATAAACTAGCTAAACGGCACAATGTCCACCAACATAGGAAAAACGGTAAGTTATAGAGTGAATACTTGGCCTACAGAGCTCTCTACATAAAGCTGATAAAAAGAACCAAGACACATCCCATGACCTATTCACACACCATTAAAAACACACAATTAAACGTGCTTGGAAAAAGGCTCTACAAGCGGCAGAGTTACAAAGAAGAGTAAAGAATTACCACAAGTTGAGCAACGATCTCCGGCTGGGGAGCCGGGATGCTGGCGGTGTGATTAGGGAGCCCTGGAGGTTCTGCGTGTTGCTACTGTGGTTAAACGTCATATGCATACAGATACCCATAATCAAAGGTGAATGCCTATCTGTGATTTCACGTACTTCTATATTATGTTTCATGATTAAAAATAAAGAACAGTAATTTTAAAAAGCTGTTCTGGGCTCCATGCAATTATATTAACAATGCTTTATTATATTTTTAAAATCCCTTTTATTAGAAGTTATTTTGGTTCGATCTCAGAGGCACTAAATTAGGAAATTACTCACTTAAAACGTCTCCAAAAACAAAGTTGAATCATTAAGGAAGGCATAGGAAATAATTCCAGGGGCTGTTCCCTCTGTTCCTTGGCAATTACTGCTTACTGTCCAGATGTGGTGATCACGCATGTAATCCCAGCTCTTGGGCAGTGGGGGCGGGAGATCAGGAGTTCAAGGTCGGCTTTGTCTACATAGTCTAGGCAAGGCTGGGCAATATGTTCCTCCAAAATACAGAAAATAACAATAACAATGTTAAGTAATAATAATTACTGATTGCTTGAAACTTTCCAGAATCAAACCAACATTTCCAGTGTGAGCAACAGAGGGACGAGCCGGGGAGAGGGCTGGAGGCTGAAGAGTTTGTGAGGAGCTGAGTCGCAACCCTCTGGCCCTGAGTAAAGGCGGGGTGTGGTAGTGCACCTGTAACCCTTTGTTCCTTCAGTAAAATGGGAGGCAGAGGCAAGGTGATCCCCACAAGGTCACAGGTCTGCTAGCCACAACCAGAAAGAGACCCTGTCTCAGACAAGACAGAAAGCGAGGATCAACACCCAAGGTTGTCCCAACGTCCACATGTGCACTGCCAGGTGTGCACCCTCATTCACACATACACAATGTGAGCATATGCACACACACATACAAACATGCACATCATGTACTCAAAGTAAAATAAAAAGGATTACATAACTTCAGTCACCGCCTGACCGACCCCTGAATGCATTTCACACACCAGCCTAAAAGGAAATGCTAGGCCGCTTGATCGTCCTAGCAGTCTCTCACCAGCGGAGTCTTAGCGGACTACTCACCAGCGGGCTGCGTCTGCGCTACCCTCTTGGGGTAAGTCTTGCTTCGGCTTCTCACCACGTTCTGATTGGGCCGGGGAAGTTGGATAGAAAGATCTCGGCTCATCTGCAAAGCTGTCCTGCCACTTGAAAACGCAACACTTTGATTAGCAAAAGTAAAACCATATGGCCACGGAATTAAACACAGCCCAGGCAGAGGATCTTGCAAAGAAAACAAAGGGGGAAAAACACACACATATTCAACAGGCTATAAGCATGCAGGGGGTTTTAATTGCTGTCCATTATACTACTACCAAGAAGGTGGCACTAACTAAAGGAGGGACTTAGAGCATGTAAAGGGAGGAGCTTGCTGAGGGACGGGAAGGGAGGGAGGGTCACCAAAGGTCGGGCTCAGAGGAAGAACGGGCTAAAAATAGACGTTACTGATGGCCCTGAGATTCCCCAGCCAAACCTAGACAAGTCATGATGGGAGAACCATGCAAGGGGTAATTCTACAAGACTGTCCCACGCTCACACAGCAAGTGGGACGGTATCCCCGGCAATATCAGTGAGATCTTTTCTAAGCTCCGGGACAGTGGGTCCTTTATTATTTCTTCACCTAACAGACCATGTGTCCAGGTAGAGAAAACAGGTCTGGAAGGGCACACAGGCCTGATTCTCCAGAGCCTGTGAGGATCTGGGGCCTAAGCTTGCTCTCCCGCCTCTGTCTCTGTCTCTGTCTCTGTCTCTGTCTCTGTCTCTGTCTGTCTCTCTCTCTCTCTCTCTCTCACACACACACACACACACACACACACACACACACAGACACGAGGTTAATAACCTCAGCAGTGGATGAATCCACTAGTTAGTTTCTAGCCCAACAGACTGCTAGAAGGTGGGGCTGGCTGGAGGAAGAGGGTAACTGACGCCCCTGAGTGTGTATCTGTCGGGATCGGACCCGGATCTGTCTGCCTCCTCCCTCTTCCCTTCACACCGCCCTCCTCTTTGGCATAAGCTCATCAGTGTGTCCCACCCCACACTCCCACTTCCACGATGCTTCTACCAAGGACCCAAAGCAATGACCCAGCTGTCCGTCCACTGAGATCTCTGAAACTGCAAACCAAAACGCCCCCTGGCCTAGAGGCTTCTCTACTACGCACAGACTCTTTTCCTGAAAAGCTTTAAAAATCCCACAGAGGGACAAGACATGCTCCATCATTAGTTGGAACATGAAGATGAAGACCACCTACTCCAGACATTCCCTAATGTCAAAAAGGCTCGGAGAGCGTACAACTCACTGCACAGAGGAAAAACCATTTGTCATAAAAAATATAACTAAATATGCAGACCACAGGGGCATTTTATAATGAGATTATACTTTATTATTCAATTTTTCTTCATAGTTTCTCTCTCAGGAACAAAGTAATAAGAAAATAATGCCCCAAGATTAATAAGACTAAGGTCCAGAAATGTCAACTAATCTACTACAGGCTATACAAAACCCAGGTCTACAACTGGTCTCAGGCTCTCCATCTGGTCATCACAGAGCAGTCTGCAGACACGGAGGAACAGAACCCTCCGCTATTTAAAACTCCAAGCCCTGTGGAAAACTCAGCACTGCCTTTTCCTAGCTGTTTGGTCTTTGAAGGTTTGTTTGTTTGTTTGTTGTTTGTTTGTTTGTAAATCTCTACAGCCCCCCTTCTGTCATCTAACTACACCGCCCTTCTCCTTACAGTATGCTGCTTCTCTGGCTTTAGTGATGGGTATACACTTATGAGGTACCCAACCTCTGTGCCTCCTCACACCCTGTCATTGCGTTTTCTCTGCTCTGGCGTTTTCAAAGCCACAGTCACCTTAGCATCAACGTGAAGGAGAGGCAAGCGGGGGAAGTCACGCGGCCTTAGGACACCAGCATCACTGCTCTGGGTCCTTAGCTTAATCACTTTCCCAGGAGAGCACTCGCATTTCTGCTCTGTAATTGAGATGCCTCTTTGGTGGGCCACGGTGCAGATCAAGTAGGCAGAGCCTGGGAAAGCACCTGACACCAAGGAGGAGGTGCTGAGAAGGGGCTCTCTCACAGTTGTGAAATCTGAGAACTTCGGTCCTACAGGAGGACTCTGCTCCTCAGCCCTCCTGCGAAATTCCTGCAACTTGTCCTTTCTAGGAGCTTAGCAACAGCTACCTGGGGAAAGACTGATTTTCAAGAGACTCCAAAAAGGAGCTACGGATATGTAACAAAATACTTAATTAGTCAAAGATTTAATCAGTCTTCATTTCAGATTACCGGCTCCTCAAAAACAAGAGACTCAAAGCTTCAGACTTGGGCTCAGTCTTCTTCCCAATTTAATTTTGAGACCTGACTGTCTCACACCATTTAAAAAATGTTTGGCTGTCCCTTCTTAAGTGGCTTTTCTTCCCTTTGCAACTATTCTATAACTGAGACACCTCTCTGGTGGGCCACGGTGCAGATCCAGTGAGCAGTGCCTGAAGGAGATGCTGAGAATGAGGGTCTCTGACCCACCATGAAATCTGAGAGCTTCAATCCTACAACGAGGACTCTGCTCCTCAGCCCTCCTGTGAAATTACTGCAACTTAGCCTTTTAGTTGTCCTAAAAGATGCAAGAACCAACCTGGCATTTTGCAAGACCTAAGACAGAAGAGAGAGTAAAGTCTGGAAACCTGTCTTCCTGCACTTAGATGCACGGCACAAGGGCCCCTACAAAAACCACACACACACACACACACACACACACACACACACACACACTCACACACACTCACACAGAGGCTTCCATCCACATTTACACACCGTAGCTCCTGGGACATGGCTCCTTTACCTCCACGTTACAGCCTGCAAGAAGTGACTATTGTACTGCAGAACTATTTCAAGGTGCCTCCAGATTACTTTAACAAAGAGGCAGACACATAATACTGGTTAAAAGGATGTTAGTTTGCCAACTCTTGCCACTCAACAGCCTACATTGGTGAATCAGAGACCCGTCCGGCCTGACCTCTAATCAGACAGATGAAATACCTTTCTCCCTCAGGTGGCATTAAAGTTAGTGCTTCTTATACAAAAATAAATAGATTTGGGTCTCATTAAGATTTAACAGGCAGTTAACACTAGCCATGAAATCAGAACAGATTTAGCGGAGCATCCAATTCTGCAAAGGTTACCCTTAATTGCTTTCTTGGAAAAAAAATATATTTAATATGCAAAATCCAATAAAAATAACTTCTAATAGTGATTCCCAGTAGCCATAATATTTGCATTTCAATAAACTTGAGAAATCAGGTATGGCTATATTTGTAGACGCCAGCTACCTCCAGCATATGCTGAACAGCACGGTTATAATTTTAATCATCTAAACACGAATAAGACAGATGCCTTCGCACTAGCTGCAGTCCGTTGACAAGGAGAGAGCTTAAGCATGTTCTCTCTAGCCTTGGCAATGCCGTGATTGGAAAAGCAGCACAAATTAGTATTATTACTACTCATTCTTCTCAGAATAAAAGTAAGTACTATCTTCTTAAATAGCTCATAGTTATATTCTTGTCTAAGGAAGAGCTCTGAAAAGCTAAAGGATAAATATCTACGCATCAACAAAAACCCTCATACAAAATCAGAAGTACCTCCAATAAATACTACTTTTTTTAGTCATTATGAGGGTGAGTACCCTACTGGATAGCATGTTCACAGGAAGTGCTGGACATCTACTGATCATTCTTACTGGTTACCTCTTGTCCAGATCTGACACTTCAAAGTGGGTCATTAAAAGAGAAGAACTAAGACCTGGCATTCTGTAGACTGGTAAACCCAACTTTCTTTTTTAAATCTCCCGTGGAAGCATGTCATCCACTGATGTCCCTTAGCAGCAGATGGAGCAGCTCCCATCCCCGGGGGGCATTGCTGCACCCTGCCTGGCTTCCCAGGCCCGGGCCTGCCTCTCTGCCCAAGTAATACTGCAGCTCTTTGATGGCAGAGTGGTCCGAGCTGAGTCTTTGTCTATCGGGAGTCCTAAAGGCGTTCCTCACACACCACACACCACAGCTCTCCACTGAACAGAAAGGAACTCAAATAAAACAAATGCTTTTTTAAAATACAGAGCTCATTCCCACGTTTAAAGTCGGTTCTGAAGAAAGAGCTAAGCACCTAGCCGCATGGTGGTCAAAGTTTTCCCTCCACAGGCAGAGCCTGTCTAACAATCGAAAAGCGCAGGCCATGGGGTCGGGGATCCCACTGCTTCCTAGCTAGGTTACCGAGAAAAGTCCCTTAGCTTCTTCCCCCGAGTCTCCATTTCCTTGTTGTAGGTAATATCACAGAAGACCGTGATGACTAACAGAAGCCATATTAAGTACTAAACAATAAGGGTCTAACACTCAACAAGGTTAACATGTCATTAGCAGTACTATAAGCAGGTTTTAAACGTATGTAAGTTCTGTGTGTAAAGACATGTTTTGATGCAGAATATAGATGATATACTGTGTTCAATATGGGACCAACTGAATATTCTAATATCACAACCAGTCAGTTAAAATCCAGAATATCTGCTTTGTTTTTTAATTATGGAACATAATTGGAAATAACAGATAATTATAGCAAAATGAAATCCTGAATTAATAAAGTCTACTTTGCTCTGAAAGCCCATAACTTTATATAACTAATGGAGATATTAAATACATTTAAAACTGGAAAATCATTTCTGTCAGGAAAGATTTATTTATACAGTGTGTTGGCACTGCTGAAGGGGGAAAACTCACATATTTCATTATGCCTGCATGAAGGTAGCTAAATTAAAAACCTATTTACATACACAAACCCTAAGGGGGGGAATGTCATTTACCTGTACCGATGTTTATAACTTATGGACCCAAACTTGCTGAGTTTTCTTGACAATGAATTTGACTCGGTTTCCGGCATTCTAGTTAATTTTAAAAAGAAAACCAAAGATTTGTAAATACGAGTACTTATACAATATTTGAACACAGAGCTATACAGGAAACTATTTAACAGAGATAGTCAAAAAATATTTTCCTTATTCTACATACTAGGAAGAAAAGAATCAGCTATTATTTTAAAGTTTATGTTTAATTATGTGTGTGTGTGTTTGTGCCTGCATGTATGTGCATGTGAGTGCAGGTGCACATGGAGGCCAGAAAATGGCATCAAATACCCTGAATCTGGAGCCAAAGAGGGTTGTAAGTTGCCCAACACTGAGTTTTGGAAATGCTCTATAAGACAGCAAGCCCCATGAAGAGCTGAACCATGTGTCCAGGTCAAGAACCGCAACCAGTTACTTTAAGCTCAGTTTGAAGTACAACCCACTTTGGAATATCAGATGTGCAAACATCAAATACTTGGACTTTCTGACGTTCTCTAGGGAAGGTTAGTGGCGGTCCACCATGTTCTCTCTTATACTTCCTTGGGAATTCTGTCGCCATGCCAATTTGCTTGTGTGATGGCTGAGTGGCGGCTAGGCACGTCAGATGGTGCTGTCCCGCTCGTTTCTGTACAATACATTCCAGTCTTTTCCATGCCCCTGCACTCTGAACAGACACCAGCATGGAGAGATCCTGGGCCACTGAATATGGGAAAGTCTTAGACTTCTGGGTCACTTCTCTCCCCTAGTAGACGAGTACAAAGAACAAGGCCTCACTATGTAGCCCAGGCTGACCTGGAACTCACTAGGTAGATCAGGCTGGCCTGGAACTTCTTGCCTCTGCCTCCCTTGCTGGGATAAAAGGCATATCCCTGGAGGATTAGCAGCCATTTTGTGATATTCCCAATACAGAGGAAACCGTTCCTCATAGAGAGTTTGGGAATAAGGGGAAGAAGCCAATCCTGAGTCAGTAAACAATGTGTTATCGGCTGAGATTGCTTTATTTTGACTTAAACTTCACAACACAAGCCCATAGAACAACAACAATAATAAAAACTGTAATAATGTAGAAAGAGAACCTACAGAGCCGAGTGTGGTGGTACACGCCTGTAATCCCAGTATGTGGGAGGCAGAGGCAGGAGGATTACCCATCTGCACTGAGATACCTCAAAGGCATCTCTCCTGCAGTACATTCACAGCAAAACACCAAATTTCCATCCATGCCACACACATGCTAGGTAATTCCGAGCTTCTTACATAAAGTTTCTGAAAACCATCCTTGACTCTTTCCTCACAGTGTGAGCAAAGATCTATCTGAACATAAGTATGTACATCGCTGTACACACACGTATGTGCACAGATGTGCATCAATGCACTCAGGAGACCGAGGAGCTGCATAACTTAACCACTGCAACATTCACGGAACAGAATATTTGTCATGAAAATCAAGCCCCACCTTCATTTGCTCTAAGAGGACAAAACGTTCCATTAACATACCTGAAAAATGTGTGGTGCTCCACGCTGCATTTCCAGAGGTGCTTGCAGGCAGTTTTGCTTCGAGCTTCAAAGAAGAATGAGGTTTCATTACACTGCAAGAGACAGGCAGAGAGCACCGATTACTGGTCGGGACACTTCAGACGGCAGCCCTTCTTCAGGGAACAGAAACTCAGATGACAGAGATTGGGGCCAAAAGACAGTTACTTTTGGAAGGTTACATTGAAAATTACTTTCCATGCTAGGCAGTGGTGGCACAGGCAAATCTCTTTGAGTTCGAGGCCAGCCTGGTGTACAGAGTGAGTTCCAGGACAGCCAAGGCTACACGGTAAAACCCTCTCTCAAAACAACATCAACAACCAAAAGACTTCCCACCGTCTGCAATTATGAAACATGATTTCTATTTAAATCTCAACGCATTGGCTTTACTATATCCTCTGCATCATCTCATGACTATGGATAATCCAAGCAATGGCAGAACCTACAGGACTGCCCGTCAGAAGCAGCCCCTGTACATACCAAAACCGTGCGGACTTCGGCTCCTAAGAAAGAGGGAGATGTCCGCACATACAGGGCTTAACCCTGCTGCTTTCAGAGAGAAAGAAATTACTCTTAAACTCTGTCAGGAGAGTCTCAGGGAGAACCATTGAGTGGGGCAGCCTCCAGCACACTGAACTATGGGTGGATCAAATTTATAAAGTATATGATAGATGTAGCACGTCATGAAATAGGTATACAAGAACCTTTAACTGCCATTTTAATCTGGTGGTTATTTCATATATAAGAAACTAAAAACACATTAAAGGTAACTCTATTTGTGTGTGTGTGTGTGTGTGTGTGTGAGAGAGAGAGAGAGAGAGAGAGAGAGAGAGAGAGAGAAATGCTACTTTAAATGACTAAACAAAAAATAAAGCAAAAACCGAATGAGCAGCATAAGCCCTATGAAGTTAGACGTTGATAATTGAGCTTCAAGTCTTGAACACAGCAGTCCTTGATGATGAGTTTCCTTTGGACTCATAAACACAATATCGGCAGTGCATGGGGACAACTGGAATACCCATCCACCATTTTAACAAGGAATCCAGCATTGTGTTCATCCATGAAGTCCTCCCCAGCCCAACTGGAATGACTCTGCCAACTCAGGGCTGTCTTTGTAAAGTGTGGACATGGCAGAAGCGTGGCCCCCGCTCACATCACAGCAAAGCTAGCCCCATAGTAAACCTTATACAATCGAGGAAAGGCCTTAGGGGGTTCTCAGGCGCTCTGCCTGGGTGTCAGCATTAGTCAACAGCAAATGGGGAAAGCCGGAGAAGGTGAGCAGGAAGGTCGGGACAAGACGGTAAGTTGAAATGCTCATGGAGTGCTAAGGGAGCCAGTGAGTCCACGGGTGCCCCACTCCAAAGAGAGGTCACGGCTTCTCACACAAGCACTGTCCCCTGAGGACACGCAAGATGGCCGGAGCAGAGGCGAGCGTTAGAGGAAAGCCACAGGGCGATGCTTGTGAGATGGGACAAGAGGAGCCAGGAGACGGTGTATCAGAGAGGCTGGGGAGAGACGTCTCAAGGGACACAGGAAGGCCAAGTGGCTTTCAAGGACAGTTACTGCTTTCCACAGTGAGACTATCTGCTGGCTTTTGTACATGATGTTGGGTCATAAGGTTTGAGATGAGGGAGAAATTCGGTGAATTTAGAACATCTTTTTCCCCAACAGCAAAAGAACCTAAAGTTGGAGGAGAGCAGAGAATGGAGCAGGTAAGAAAGTTCTGGCTCCCATGAAGATATGCAAGATCTCTTCCAGTTCTCTTTTCAAAAGCACGTGTGCACGCACACATGCACACACACACACACACACACACACACTGAGAGAGAGGGGGTGGATTTACACAATTATGGGTACACAAGGTGGATTCACCATTAACAATTCAATCTCTCCCTTCTGCCACTGTCCTCTTCTCCAGATCTGGCCACCACGGGGTTGTCTTAACTATAGTGTCCAGGGTCCCCATTTAAGAATTTGCCTGGGAGGGAATTCTACAGAGGTAAGTCACTAAGGAAAAGGGGATACCAGGTCAGGCTGCCTGTCCCTCTGCCACCCCTGGGGACAGGCCGTCCTGTGCGTCTCGGGATGGAAGCACCAGGCATGTCAGCAAACACGGCCTCACCACCTGCTGGACGCAGTAATGAAGACAAGGTCTCGAACACACATCTCAGCAAAAGCATCTATCAAGAAGGTATTTAAATACCTAAGTCAATTTTTCAGAAATTTTAATTACACAGAACCCAAATTTCCAAAGGTGCTGGGGAAATTCTAAATGACTCAGCCTTTGAAATAAAAGATTCCACCCCCACCCCAACTTTAAACTTTCCTTGGATTGATTTTTATTTTATCGTTCACGTGTCTATTATTTTGCTTTTCTTATTGAAAAATGTCAAAAATTCTTAATATACATTTTAATCTATCATCACTAATGAAAAGATAAAAGGTACTTCAAATCCAACTGGAATGTGGATTTTCTCATTTCTTGGGCGCAGACATATTAAAGGAACCCAGGAGCCTCCCACAGGCCCTCCTAATTACCTCTGCCATGAACCAGTGCAAGTATGAACTCATTCCCCGTTTACAGAGGGCTTCAGACAAGCTGCCTGTTCTCTTTTGCATTACTGACTGAATGATTCAAATACCAAAGGAAGATTAATTTTCCTGAAACCAGAGCCAGGTATTTGGAGTAAATTCGGGGCACTTTTGCCATGTACAGCTGGCACCGATGTGCTGACGAGGCATTTCTGGACTGTTTCAGGAGAGACACGGCCACCCACGCATTTCCACTCAGAAGCTTGGCGGAAGAAAGCCTCTGTGAGTACAGATGAAACCCCCTCCCCCGGCACCCAGAGCTGAATCACTCACACGGCTCGGACACTTCAGCCGGTCATGCTGCAAGCAGTGCTGCTGTCTGGGTCTGTTCTCTGCAGTTAGTAAGTTAACCAAGCTTACGGCACTTGTAGCTGTGGATAGACTGTGGGTGCCGCCGTTCCTGGGGTCTTTGAGGAGCATCAAGTTGGGGCACATCCTTGATTGCATTACCAGGAAGAACTAAGCACCTGTATCATACCCACAAATCCCCAACCAAGTACCTTTCATCTTCTAGGTGTTTCTGCTCATCATTTGCTGGATGTCTCTCTTGGTGAGCTTGAGTATGTGTGTGTAACTGTGTGTGTGTGTGTGTGTGTGTGTGTGTGTACACGAGCACACGTGCATATGCATGCACATGTACACACACAGCTCTTTTGCTGGCTTCTGCACTGTGTGCCGTCACTGCTGACAGGATCACTGTGCCTTTACCCTGCAAAGGCACAGCCACTTAGGCATCCAGTCCACTGTCAGTGTCTCTTAAGCCTGCGCCTCTTGACATGAGAGCCCTGTGTCACAAAGTCCTGTGCTCAACCGGCTCCTCCTCGCTTCTGTGGGGATGCAGCCACAGGTGGGTGTCCTGTCATTCCTCGGCCCCCTGGAATTATGGGAACAAGCACATTCACAATCCTAGTAAACAGTTCCACATCCAAGGTCTCTAGAAGCAACTCAAGATAGAAGGCTGAGCCGGGCGTGGTGGCGCACGCCTGTAATCCCAGCACTTGGGAGGCAGAGGCAGGCGGATTTCTGGGTTCAAGGCCAGCCTGGTCTACAGAGTGAGTTCCAGGACAGTCAGGACTACACAGAGAAACCCTGTCTCGAAAAACAAAACAAAAACAAAACAAAAAGATAGAATGCATGGGGGAGTCAGTAAGACCACTCAGTGGGCAAAGGCCAACCCCAGTCCTGGGACCCACGTGATGGAAAGAGAAAAGGAACCCCCACAAAACGAACTCCCACAGAGCCCTCTGATCTCCACTAGTGTGCTCTGGCATTCATATGCCCCCACACATACACAAACACTCACATATAGAAATCCATATTGAATAAATGTAATTTCTTTTTTGTTTGTTTGTTTTTTGTTTTTTGAGACAGGGTTTCTCTGTGTAGTCCTGGCTGTCCTGGAACTCACTCTGTAGACCAGGCTGGCCTCGAACTCAGATATCCGCCTGCCTCTGCCTCCCAAGTGCTGGGATTACAGGCGTGCGCCACCACGCCTGGCTTGAATAAATGTAATTTTAAAAAGATAGACCTCATAGGCCATTGGCGAGCAAAAGAGATCAGTGTTTCTAAGGACGGTAAACCACAGTTGTTCTGCAGATACCCGAAGACCTGCGGCAGAGAGGCTGCCTACCAAGGCCTCGGCAAGGAGCAGGAGAGGCTCAGGAGAAGCGTCAAGTCTGAAATACTATAGGTATTTTTGCACTGGATCTAAACCGGACTTATGTATTTTGTACATTAATTTTTTTTTAATTTATTTACTGTGTGAGTGTTCTGCTGCATGTATGCCTGCAGGCCAGAAGACGGCACCAGATCTCCTTATAGATGGTTGCTGGGATTTGAATTCAGGACCTCTGAAAGAGCATCCAGTGCTCCCAACCACTGAGCCATCTCTCCAGCCCAGTATTTTGGGCTTTTAAACTGGCTCTAGGCATGATGGGAGACACAAAAAGAATCAGAAGCTCGATAAGGAATGATAAGATAGCCTCCTTCTCAGCTCGGATAGAACAAAGACAAGCAGTTCGGAAACGTAGACGGTCTTTGGCTGGAAACTCACACCAGACACACAGACTTTTAAGTCTAGGAGGAAAGTTCCTCCTTTCAGATGGCTGAGACCGACTGGCTGCTGTTGTAAACACTGGGCTGTGCCAGCCTGGGACACAGGCGTGACATTTGCTCTAATGATTTTCACCGCCCTTTTCCTTACACTTCCCTCGACGCTCGCCAAGTTCAAACCCGATCTTTTTTTTTTTAAAGCCACTTTTGTTATTACTTGAAAAGAGAAGTCAGGGAGAATGCTAAAGCCCCGAGTACATCGCACCTGTTCTTTCAAGCCAAGCTTTGTCTGCACATAGCACACTGCCCCAGACGATAAGGCACACCACGAGTGCCTTAAGGCACTGGCACACAGGTGTCTCTGGTCAAATTAGCATGAGGCGTGCTGGGGAGTCACTCACAGGTCAAGGTGGCCGTGCGACCTGCCGATGGCCACTAGGCAAGGAACTGGGAGGTTTACCCAACCAATCTGAACAAAGACCTGTGTCTTAAGAAAAATACAAACACTTCTTGACATACATGCATCACGTAGATATGCACATATGTTCGCATCGATTATAACTACCTTTGAGATCTATGTAGCATAGCTCTGTTTGGCTTGGGTTTCTGTTGGTGGCGCCGGCTGTTTTTGGGGACAGGGTCACACTATGCCACCCTGGCTGTCTTCTGCAGCCTAAGAACGAAGGCAAGGCCTGGGGAGCTGGCTGAGTGGGTAACGTGCTGGGAGCTGTTACCAGGAAACCGTCTAACGACACTGTGGCATTTGTTGAAGCGTCGGCATAGACATCTGGTAAGATACGATGAGGCTTTAATGGATTAATTCCATGGATTTACAGTGAATGGTAGTTGATAGTCTTCACTCTAAAATTTTTGCTCCTTTTGAAAAAAAAATGTGGTTTAATCTATTTTAATTATGGAGAAAGTCAACAAAACAACTAACAAATAAAGCAGAGGAAGAAGCAGAGGCTGAAAGATGTCGGCTTCCCTCCAGCCCTAGCACAAACTCTCCAAAGGCAAGGGGGACAGACACAAGGTGATACGTAGGAGGCCACGTTACAGGTCAGGGCAGCTCAGGTGAGAAGCACAGACCAAGGCTTCTCAAACCAGCCATGGACTAGGCGGTTTCAGTCTCCTAAGGCGTCTGCAGGTAGATGTTACCACACACCTCCACTATCCCCGCCCCCATCCGCCACCACAGGCAAGGGACAGCTGAAACCGGAACAGCAAACTGTCCAAAGTTAGCTAGCCAGTGGCTACCTAACCACAACCCCAGCAGTCCAACTTAATTATAAAAGACTGGAACAAAGGTGCTACAAGCATCGGGGCCCAAATATTACTAAGAGGGCCACGCTTTATAATCTACACTTTAGGTACCTGCATACCAGGAGTGGAAATGGACAACGGTGTGAGCTGGAGTTGGGGAGGAACATACAGAAATGCTAAGCAAAAAGCCTGCATACGCACTTAGCCTGTGATTGAACAATCCTACTCCAAAGACCTGGCGCCACACGGCCACTCCAAACACACTGATGGACAGTTACTCACTGAAGGAATACAACATGTTTAAAATACCTGAACATTCGCACTCAAGCCGTGGGGTGGCGACGCCGTGGGGTCACGCCCACTGAAGTTTATGAGAACGAGAGGAAGGGGAGGCTCAGGAATAGAGTGTGCACAAGGCCTGGGCTCCACCCCAGCATCAGGAAAGAAATTAGAGAGAGAGAGAAGAGAGAAGAGAGAGAGAGAGAGAGAGAGAGAGAGAGAGCTAGAAAGTTCCTGATGAATGGATACAGAGTTACACTGAGGTTTGGCCTGTTGCCTGTTGCTAGGTATTGTAATGCTAAGTGCAGATTCTCCAAGACCTGGTTGACCCACGTGATGCTATGTGACCTGGTCCCCAAGTCATTTCTGATTGGTGAATAGAGATGCGGACAGCCAATAGCTGGGCGGAAGAGACATAGGCGGGGTTTAGGGTTCCCAGGCTTGGGGTTGAGGAAATCCACAAGGGATGAGGAAGAAGTGAAGAGACCAGAAGGTGCCATGGAGTATGAATCTTAAAATAATGGCCACGTGGTTTGGCTAATTGGAGTTAAGAGCAGCCCAGACGGAACATGGCAAATTATATAATGGGATTATTGGCGGGGAAATAGACATAATGGCACAGAAGATAGATATCTGCCCGGCTCTCGTGCTGATTAAAGCTTATTATAAAAATAAAGGGTGTGTGTGTGTGTGTGTGTGTGTGTGTGTGTGTGTGTGTGTCTTTTATCTGGGAACTAAATGGTCAAAGGCGGGGTAGAGGCCCAGGACTGACCCTGAATGTTTGAACAACTGAGTTCATTCTAGAACAAAAATAAGGAGAAAAGTACAAATGTCTTTACACTATGCAACCTTCAGGTTAAGAAAGAATAATGTGCAGGCATGCACACATGCACACACACACACACACACACACACACACACACACACCTTTTTTTTTTTAACAAAAGAAAAAAAGAACCCAATCTAGAAAGCAATAAAATTCAGTAGCTTCAAGAAAAGATGAGGAAGGCCAGAAAAAGTATGGGCGATCAGGATGCTTCTCTGAGAGCCTCTTTCTGTACAGTTTCAACCTTTAGAAGGTTAATCTTCTACACATTTAAGACCTAGACTTAAGCAGGCAAGAATGTAAGGCAGAAGGAACCATAACTGGAAATAAATAAACCAAATTAGATTTTGAGGGTATATACAACCGTGGCAATGAAGCAGGAAGAAAGGAATGAAGGGACGGGGGTGGGGCTGGGGTGGGGTGGGACCACGTCAACTGTGAAGGCGAGACAGTTGCAGTCCTCGCATGTGGGTGAAAAGATTGCAAATTCAGTGTTCTGACCACAGCAACTCCAACACTATTCGAGACGTAATTTGGAATTAAGGAAATGACTCCATGTGCAGATACTGGAAGCGGAGGTTCTCGTGGCCAAAGAAAGAGCATAAAAGATGAAACGAGGATAGAAAGAAAGGCCCGCGTGACACACACTCATCGCTTCTAAACTGTATACAAGTACAGTGCACACTTCAATGCACACGGACACATGTATACATTCCTGGTGCAGGCATGTGTACCCGGGGCAGCGTTTGCATATATGCATGCATAGATTCTCTAGTTCTGGCCATGGAAAAGCTCAGGCAGAGAAGCCACCTAAGAGTAACAGTCACCCCTTTCTCCAAGATCTGGACCATTTCCCACTGGAAGGAACTAAGGACCTTCAGAGATGTGGCTGATCCTAAACGGAGGTATGAGAGCACACTCTAAAGAAAAAAGTACCCCAGTAATGATAGGGACAGATCCAAGGAGCATAGAGGTCAGGCTGGGGGAACGCTTACTAATCAAACCTAGGAATTCCTGGACATCCAAACCTCCAAATGCAGGAATGTATCATAAGTCATTGGGATGGAAAACTTACCTCCTAGCTTGGGGGAGGGCTGTTACCCACAGCAGGAATTGTACATTGGAGAAGTTAGGTGATGTCATTGTCAGCAGTTCGAATGTAACTGGCAGGAGCCAGCAGCTGGCCACTGTGTGTCTCCAGATGTGAAATGCGGAGGCAGACAGGACCTCACCAGCGTGCCTATGGAGCTGGGAACACATACTCTCACCGCTAAAGAGCAGAGAGGGATGGAAGGACTCTGCTTGGTGACAGGAGGGGAGGATGATATTTAAAACACCCATGCCATATAAGATAAAGAAACGTTAGGAAAACATTCCAGACCGACAAGAGCTGACAAAGTCTATAACATGGGGGAGGCACGGAGCGTGGAGGATATTATCGGGCCAAGAAGCAAGATTAGAGGACTTACAGTATCTGTGCAGTAGTGATATATATTCACTATGTGGACGAACCCCATGTACCTAAGCCAATCTCCTGGGTTGACCAGCAGTGAGCACCCATGGCTACCACCACTTTCTGCATACGCTCCCCAAAGCTCTCCCAAGTTCTGCCAGTAGGCTTAGTGACTCCTGGTTGGGCTGCCAGGAACCTTTTGGTCTTACATCCTATGACACTAAGCTTAGCTGGGTTTAGTATCACAGTGCATTGTACATAAAGGACTTCCTATATCATTCACTCTTTCTTTCTCGTGGCCCATAAATACACTTCTTATATACCAGGCCTGTGGGCTAGGTGATTGGAATCGTACCCTCTCACTGTTGCCAGAGCTGAGAAAATTGATTCTGAATTCTTCCCCAACTTCTATCAAAATTATCATAATGGGATATGCTAATGATTCTCAAGTTTTTATATTATGCTGATTCTGGTCCTGAACTCTAAACTTATTCAGTCTAGCTTTTATTCAATGTCTCTGCTTAGACGCCTGGAAGAAATCGCAAACTCAGGTCCTGCACGGGAGGGTTCCTGGGTCTCCTCCCACACAGGTGATACCCACACAGCCTTTTCCTCTCTACTGAGGGCTCCGTCTCTCCTGCCTCGCAAGTCAAAGACTGTTACATACCCAGGACTCTCCGGTCTGTCTCCCTACATCCAAAATACCCCAGTGGTTAAGTACACAATTAGAGCACCTCAGTACTTCAGCTCGGCAAAGCACTAACATCTCCTGTCTTCATGGATGATGGCCATGATGGACGGTTAGAGACACAGGCACTCCCAGACTCACGGAGGCCTCACATCCCCAGACCAGTTAACACTTACAGACATTCTGACCAATGCAGCCAAATGGGAAACAGGAATAACAGAAGCACATGAGTGTGTGTATATATATGTATATATATGTATATATATATATATACATATATATACATATATATACACACACATACATACATGTGTGCATATATATGTATATATAATAACATATAAGTATATATAATATAACATATATAATTGAGCTATACAATTTATGAGAATTAAATTCAGAATTCATGGCTGTTGGGTGTGGGGCTCATGTCTGTAATTCCAGCACTCAGAAGCTCAAGTGGGAAGATTGCAAGGAGTTTGAAGCCAACCTGGACTACAGATTGAGAAGTTGCTTCCAAAAAAAGAAAGGAAGGAAGGAAGGAAGGAAGGAAGGAAGGAAGGAAGGAAGGACGAGAACACACAGGGGAGGCTAGAGAGAAGGCTCGGTGCTGCCTTGAGTTCAGTTCTCTGCACTCATGTCAGGAAGCTCATGCCTCCGGTGCCCCCAGCTCTAGAGAGACCCAATATTGTCATGTGCACTCTCACGTGCACACACCCCGCCCCCCCCACAGCTGTTCCCAAATACGTAATTAAAAATAAAACACACAAAGCAAAACCAGTCAGAAAATGTAATGGAAAGAAAGTACACATTTGCAATAGCAGTGAGAAACAGTAAACCACATAAAAATAGGATTTACAAAACTCCAAGCAGACACACACACACACACACACACACACACACACACACATATATAAATATAACAAGGGAAATCTTTATGATACAATACTAAGTACAAATGTACTCACGCACTGAGAATGGTGCCTTGCCTACAATTTCAGCACTTTGGAGGCAGCTACGAGAAGACTCCTAATTCCAAGGCCAGATTGGGCAACAGAATACAGAAGGATATACACAATCGTGCAGGGGATAATATCTCAATATATGCACATATAAGCACATAATACATTCACACTAATGGAGCAAAAAAAATATAAGCAATCACACCAAAATTTTAATAACCATCACCTCCAAATTTTAGGATAATGAGAAATTACTGGTTTTCTTCTTCGAGTTGTATTTTCTGTATCTTCTCCCTTTATTATGCAAAATCTTTATGCAGAGTTTATATTTTCTGTGAGGTGCAGTGTAAGCCACAGTGCACTTTGAAGTGCATATAAATGCCTGAAAGCCTCTGAACTTGGCCTCACAGCACTAAGCACGTGGAGTTAAGTCTCTAACCAGACCAGCGGACCAGAAAACCAGCAGACTAAGCATTTCAGCCTTTTTTCAAGCTGAATGAGATTACTGTTCCAGGTGATGGGTTTTAATGGGCTTTTTAATTCGATCTGTGATTACAGCTAGGCCTCCATAATAATCACCTTACTTCTGCCATTATGCAAATCACTGCCTCACAGAGAGGAACCCTGGTGGAGAAAGGGAAAGAAGCCCTGTAAGCAAGAATACTGAGGAAATAGAATGTTTTGGTTAAATTAATATGCCTATTTAATAACAAATTTAGGATGAAGCATGCCTGTAATCCCATCAGATGGGGCAAAGGCCAGCAGTAAGGAATTCAAGGGCATAGCCTGGGCTATAAGGAGAAGAGTCTCTACAGTAACTGGCCAGCCTTGGCATCTTGGGTAAAACTCAATGACTCCTTCAGGCTTCAAAGACCCAGGAGGATGGAAACATAACGATTCAGGCCCCTCCCAACAGGAATCCCTTCTCCAAGCTAGGAAGTTCACAGGCTGAGGAAATGCCTAGGAAACCAGCTGCTATCTGGAGATGAATTACAGAGGCTGACCCCGGGGAAGACACAATGACATCAACCTTGCTGTCCTCGGTTTTGGCTGGTAATGAAGACATACATAAGAAGCTGAAAGTTCAGGATACGGTGACACTGGCAATTTCCTCTCCTGAGACAACAGAAGAAAATTTTAAAGTGCTGCAGTGAGAACATATACATAGCTCAGGAAGGAAGGAAGGAAGGAAGGAAGGAAGGAAGGAAGGAAGGAAGGAAGGAAGGAAGGAAGGAAGGAAGGAAAAAGAAAGGAAAGAAGGAAGAGAAAGAAAGAAAGAAAGAAAGAAAGAAAGAAAAAAGGAAGGAAGGAAAGACAGACAGAGAGAGAGAAAGAAAGGAAGGAAGGAAGGAAGGAAGGAAGAAGGAAAGAAAGAAAGAAAGAAAGAAAGAAAGAAAGAAGAAAGGAAGGAAGGAAGGGAGGGAGAAAGGAAAGACAGAAAGACAGAAAGAAAGAAAGAAAGAAAGAAAGAAAGAAAGAGAGAGAGAGAGAGAGAGAGAGAAAGGAAGGAAGGAAGGAAGGAAGGAAGGAAGAAAGAAAGAAAGAAAGAAAGAAAGAAAGAAAAAGAAAGAAAGAAAGAACTCACAAAAATAATTTAGGCCTAAGGGGAGGGATGCTCAGAACAGCAGGAACACCTCCCCCGGGAGGCCTATCTATCCTGCATTTGGATTCTTTGCATTAAGTCCTATGAACCTCATGGCAAGAGAGGGAGAAAACTACAAAATCCTACTCACTAGCTCCTCTACTTCTCAAATGACTTTAATCTACTCATATATTAGTGTAACTTTTAAGACTGGCATATCTAATTAGCTGTTAAAAACAAAATGAATTTCCAACTCCCCCCAACCCCCAAAGAAAATAGACAATTAAATGACTTGGGAACCACCACTGTCTGAAGATCTGGTCATCTCCCATCTTCACAAGTTCAAATTCATCTCAAAACCTAGTTCCAATTTCATCAGCCAAATCTTTTGGGGGTGCCCTTAGAGCAATGGTTGTGACCCCTTTAGGGGTAGAATGAACCTTTCATAAGGGTTGACTAAGACCATCAGAAGACGTAGACATTACAACTCACAACGGTAGCAAAACTACAGTTATGAAGTAGCAACAAAAATAATGTTATGGTTGGGGGTCAGCACCGCATGAGGAACCACATTAAAGAGTCGGAGCCCGAGGAAGGCGGAGGGCCACCGCCCTGGAGGAAGAGCAGAGTATTAAGAGTTTGGCACTTTGCAGTTCACCTCAAAAATCAGTTCTTTAGCCACTCACTGGCCGTTAAGGAGGAGTCTGTGCATGTGAGACTCTGCTGAACACCGTGTCCCGGGCCTAGGGGCTGCTACACAGCCCTGGCAGCTCCACGGGCGACCATATAAGCACCGACTTATACCTAACACCCCTCTAGCACCCAAACAAAGTCAATTCACAGCTTGCCGTGGGAGCACACACCTGTCATCCCAGCCCAGACTGAGGCAGGAGGACTGCTGTGAGTTCGAGGCTACCCTGGGCTACACAACAAGAGGCCAGACAAGAAAACATACCAAGATCCTTTCTGAAAATGAATTTATGAGACGCACAAAAGAAGTCGGTTCAGTTCCGTACTCAGTTTTAATCTGCATGAAGTCACAATAAAAAGAGACACAGGAGGGGGGGCGGCTCCTCCTCCTCCATCTTTGCGCCCATTTACCCTACATGGGTTATGCCAATAGCAGAGAAGGCAGCGCTATCGTCACAGCCAGATCAAATGGAATCTCTCACACCCTTACCATCTTGGACCAGCTTCTACAAGCTACCCGTGAAGGTGCGAAAATACAGGCAGGCCCACACGCTGCACCCCCTGTCCAGCCACTGCCACAGTGCCTGGGATCAACAGGCCCCGCCCCTCGGCTTCCGACCTCCCTTGACCTCATCTAGAATTTCCATCCAGGTCACCTATCATGCTCAGCGAGGTAAGACCGTCAGATCCCCAGTGTGATGCCCAATCACACAGGGGTAGGTTGTGTGAGTCCGGGCTGTGTGATTCCAAACGCAGATGGCCCTATCCTCTCCTCTGCCTGGAAAGGTTTGCTAAAATTGAAGTGACATTTCCCCCGTCACTGTTCCCCCGTCCCTTCTGCAGAAATGTGTGTGTGATGTGATTACCCTCGTTCCGCAAGGCTACAGCTGAAGAATGCCCAGAAGCTGCACTCCGCAAATCTCGTGACTAATGAGCAGAGACCACCCTCTCCTCTCACCGTGCGGCCAGATGCCCACAGAAACTTACATCTTTTCCCAAGACTCTGAGCTCGAACTGGGTTTCCTTGAAGTGCACCTTTGTGATCCGAGGCCTGAAAAACAAAGCAGACAGCGTGGTGCTTGCTGCGTCGAGGGCACGCCATTTTCCAGAAACTCGAGAGGCATCCAGCAGAAAGAGGTTGAGGAATAAGGGCTCCTATTGAGGACCCTGCAGGGCACCCCTGGATGTCCTTGACTCTACACATCCTCTCTGTGATTCTCTAGTAACACACAAACAAGTTTGGAATCTCAGACCTAAAGGTACCACCTTCCAGATATTCATAGGGTCTCCCCAGTCCCTCCACCCCTCCTCTTAAGAGCTAAAGCTTCTGGATATGTGGTCCAGCAGCTCACGGGAGAGTGGGTAGGAAATCCTGCTATATAGTGCCGCGGACAGGAAAGCCCAGACCAACATCCGAAAGTTACAAAGAGGATACCTGCCAGGCAGTGGTGGCACACGCCTTTAATCCCAGCACTTGGGAGGCAGAGGCAGGCGGATTTCTGAGTTCAAGGCCAGCCTGGTCTATAGAGTGAGTTCCAGGACAGCCAGGGCTACACAGAGAAACCCTGTCTTGAAAAAAAAACAAAAACAAAAAACAAAGAGGATACCTAACTTTATGTTGCAGGCCTGTGATTGGACAGGAAAAGGGAGGCGGAGCTAGGAGTTGGAGTTGGGGAGGGACACAGGTCACAGGAGAAGAGAGAGGAACGGAGATGGCTTCAGACGTGGACCTGTGTGGCATTTACTACCCACAAATAGCTAAGTTTTTTATAAGGTTAGAAATATTGGGACAAAGCTTTTAGCATTATCAATTGGCTCTTAAATTACTGTACTGGCATCTTGTAATTGTGATTTTAAATATACATAAATCTGATTGGCTAACCAAGCATTAAGTGTCATGCTTCTACCGGGTAATTGGGGTGGGGGGGTGAGCTGGCAGACCACGGGGTGTGTGGGCGTGGTTTGGAGTGAGATGAACTCGTAGGACCCCTGAGGGAGAGTTGGCTGTACGGAGGCTGGAGAATGGGCGTGGTCCTAACCCATGGAGAGTTCGAGGGTCCACTGGCAGGCTAGCAGGAGCCCTGTGGCCCGGCGGCGGCGTGAGGTCTGCCAATCACTATTGCCTTGGCAGCAATAGTGCAGGAACTTGCTGGAGGTCTTTTTTAATATTTCCCGAAACAACTTTACAATCAGTTTTATCCACCTTTCTACTCACTGCTGCACAGACACGCGTTACAAAGCCCGATGGACACCGCACCCTCTACCACTGACTCTGTCCCCAAGTCATACCTACCAGAAATATTTCCCCACTTGCTTTTTATTCTTATAGACGACGACACCCACTGGAGTCAGGCCTAAGAAATACTCGGACTTATTTTCTCCCTGAAAAAAACAAACAAACAAAACATATATTCCTAAAACCATTAACTTATTCATAAAAAAAAGCTCTTGGTAAAGACTGTAATTGCTCATACATATGTAATTTGTTGGAGTAATACTGGATTCAGGTTTTGAAAGATACCAAACAAAAAAAGCTAGTTAAGCTTTAATAGTTATTAATTTGATGCTCTTTTCTCCCCGATCCTTAAGAGTATTTTTCCTGGCGTCAAATCCACACTTGTGACTTCAGTTCAGGAAAAGGTAACACACCGTCCGATGCTGCTCATGAGCTGGTGCCTAAGCCCAGACGGACTCACCATGAGGCTTAAAACTCACAAAAACAGACAAAGACAAGCCCACAAACCAGTTACCTCAGACTACCCAGTGAACGAGGCAGAGTGTCAAAAGCACATGGGGGCGTCAAACAATTCTGTGGCCACACCCTGAGACCCACTGGCCTCTGTCAAGGGAGCTTGTAAATAGTCTGTCTTGGTTTTGCTCTCTGCTGTGGATAAAGCTGAGGCCTGGCTTTTACCCTGAGGCATTTTAGGCAGCTGCCTGCAGACAGAGGCTTTAATTTCCTGACATCTACCTAGGCCCTTCCTACATCCTCTAGTAACTTTGAGACTGCTCAAAAATTGAGAAGCATAATGTCTCTCATAAACCCTGGAAAACCTTCGTTTCCAGGCAATGGAATAAGAAGACAGTACCCAAATAAGAAGACAGGACCCTGAAATGATAGAGCCACAGGCCAAGTGGAATCCAAGAACACACACAGAGGGGTCTACTCAACAGCCTGCAAGCAGAAGACAACGGCGCCAGAAAAATCCAACCTCCATCTCTAGACACTCATCCTCAGCGGGAAGAAAGACCTAATGCACCTACGTCATTCCCCATAGGTTCTCACCACCACCCTCCCAAACTGGAAAACTTGAATATGAATCAAGATAAATATTACAGAATCCACAAGCACTCTGCAGAGCCTCTCTACATTTCCTAGGAGATAGGACGGCCCTACCTCCTAGGAAATGTCTAGAGGCTTTATAGAGAAATTCATACCACGTCAATCCTGGTAGGTTTGGGAGTTTTTCTTAAACAACCAAAAACCTCCCAGGATTGACACGGGCAGTGAGGGAGAAGACAACCACTTCATGGAGTTTTAAAAACTCCTCTCTTCCTTCTGTCCTGCCTTCCTCCGTTGCTTTTCCAGGCTGGTCTTGAATGTGAGATGGCCTTGCCTCGACCCTGGACTACAGTGCTGAGATTTCAGAATCTGCCACCCAGACCTCAGCGGGGCTCTTAAAGCAAGCAGCATTTCTTTTCCCAGCGAGAGCGGCACCTAATACCAGAGACCTTCTGCCTCCCCCAAGTCTGTAACGCCCACTGACACACTGAACATAACGTCCGCTGACACACTGAACGCATACCCAAGGATGTTTCTAACTCCACAAGTTAACATGAACCAGGAACAATGGCAGGTGCCTGGAATCCCAGCACTCCACAGGTAAAGACAAGCACAGTCCGAGCCAGTCTGAAGTACCCCTTAAGATCCTGAGAGACTATCTGAATTAATAGGAAGAATGGTTTCTTGTTTTAGAAAAGGCTAACGAACTAAAGACATGCTATAAAATGAACGCAGGGGCGCAAATACAAAAGAGAGACTCAAAGAGAAACGTTGGGGAGGATAGGACCTGGTTCTAGGACACTTAGTAAGGATGTGAGAGACTCTCACAGACAGCAGCTGGCAGGTGTCCTGCTACTGAAGAAAACTGGCAAGTATTAGCCACACAACCGCTCTCCTGTTGACAGAACACTCAACTCCATCCGCCAACCACCACACCAGGAACCGCTGCCCATCACCTGCTTTACCTGGCAAAAACCTTATTCTTTTCAGGCATAAAAAAAAAAATCTATTTTTAGAAAAGTCCTTCCATTTTCTAATGTTGTCAATTACAGACTGGTTCTTAAACTGTTCTGACATTTAGCTAAGCCCT
This sequence comes from Apodemus agrarius, assembly GCA_964023405.1. Classification (NCBI taxonomy): domain Eukaryota; kingdom Metazoa; phylum Chordata; class Mammalia; order Rodentia; family Muridae; genus Apodemus; species Apodemus agrarius. The sequence continues at coordinate 23,547,994 of OZ030021.1, forward strand.
TTGGAACTGTTATCCAGGCTGTGTTTGCAAGCCCGGTTGATTGTTTTCTACACATGGAAATATAATCACTGACTTTTATGCAAAACCCATTAGGGTATAATCCGCATAAGAGCTGCTTTGAGTTTGAGAGACAGGAGGGCGCGCCAGCAGCCTGCTGGATAGGAGGGCTGCAGCTTCCCGCAGGGAGTTCCTCTGACTTTTTAACAAAAATGTCATCCGCTTAAAATATTTTGTGTTAATTAAATGTTACTCACATAGACAGGATGGAGGTCAACGCCGTACATCTCCAGGGATTTGGCCGTCCTCAAGTAATTCAGCTCAGCTTCAGAAGGAGCCTGACCCCTACGCCCAGAACAAACACAAAGCCATGGTTTACCGAGAGCTACTCCAGCTATCGAAGACACTTGCTAGAAAAACGAGGGGCATTCTGCACTAACACAAAGGCTAAGGCTGTGTACCTCAGGAAGAGCCTGGCCTTCTGGGTGACAGGAAGGTAATATTTACACGAAGTTAATTTCATTTACCAGACCTACTTCTGCTCGTTACAGTCTATTCCCAAATTCTCTGTATGTATTAAAAATAAAAAAAAAAAACTTCTCAGTTTCAAAAGCTCCCAAAGAGATTATTGAGAATCTAAGCATTCAAATTAAACAGCAGCCACTTCCCAAGGAGCAAGGCATCTCCACGCACCACCAGCGGTGTCAGCAGCAGCTGCTGCAATTCAGGATCAACTGGAGCTGGCACCACACCCTGCAGGGAGCTGAAGGCCCCCCCACCCCCACCCAGCAGGGATCCCCGCCGACAGCTCCCGCGCACAGGTGTGCTTTGGAAGCACATTAGCTAACACACAGAAACTGTAAAGTGCTTGTCGTTTTCATAATTGAGCACAGAAATGTTCCCAAGGCCTTCACTGGTGGGAATATCCAGAAAACACCATTTGCTCTTAATAAGGGGGAGCATCTGCCAGGACTCTCCACGGATGAATTGGGGGTGGCTCGTGAAGAGCATGTATGGGGGGGAGGGAGATGGCTAACAAAAGATAAAAGCTATAAAGAACGTTCCAAAATGGAGACATGCACGCTGATGTGCCCCCCTCACCTCAGCCACCGTGCACCTAGATGAAAGCCAACAAGAGCGTCCTTCATAAACCCGTCACAAGAAGACTACCAAACTTTGATCATGTTTTATTCCTAGACAACTGGCCACACAAGTGCATAAAACATGCACAAGGGCCTTTATCCAAAACCCTACAATTTCAAAATACAGTTGTACTTGGAAACACCTAGTAGAATTAGTATTCGCAGACCGTGCCAAACACGCTGCCCTTATAATGTCTAACAAGCTCTCTCTTGTTAGCATCCACTTCAGCAAAAACCTTAAAATGAAGGATTCTATTTCCAGGCAAGAGAGCATTCTAGCACATGCTAATCCAAGATGGAGAGCCGGCTCCTCTGATTGCTATTCCGCAATTGACTTCTGCTGCTAACCACGGAGGCAGATCCATTCAGCAAACACTTTTGTCGAGCAGATTAATGCTACATTTTTTTTTCTTAACTATAATAGATCTGAAACCAAGTCTATCCAAAGGGAAATGTTACACAAGAAGCGAAAAAAGCGAAGTTAATCAGTATAGAGGATTTAACCAAAATAACTATAATTAAATTATAACTTTGTTGCTCTGGGCAATTAAATGAATATCTTTCCAGGGGAGCACGTGAACTCTCCAGGTGCCTCAGGGTTAGCATAACGCCCGCAGAAGCTACACACTAGTGTCTTCCTGGAAGGGCTCATTGGCTGTGGCCTAGATAGGATTATTGCTTCTAATTCTAAAGGCTTATATACTTACTTCAGGGCAAATCTCAAATTTTTCATATACTTAGAAGTAGTATTTATACATTATAAGATTTCACAGTTTAGTAGTGGTGAAAAAAACCTACAAAATGCAGCTCTTACAGAGACCCTGTGTACTGGCTAGTTTTGTGTGTCAACTTGACACAGGCTGGAGTTATCATAGGAAAAGGAGCTTCAGTTGGGGAAGTGCCTCCATGAGATCCAGCTGTGGGGCATTTTCTCAATTAGTGATCAAGTTGGGGAGGGCCCCTTGTGGGTGGTACCATCTCTGGGCTGGTATTCTTGGGTTCTATAAGAGAGCAGGCTGAGCAAGTCAGGGGAAGCAAGCCAGTAAGTAACATCCCTCCATGGCCTCTGCATCAGCTCCTGCTTCTGACCTGCTTGAGTTCCAGTCCTGACTTCCTTTGGTGATGAACAGCTGTGTGGAAGTGTAAGCTGAATAAACCCTTTCCTCCCCAACTTGCTTCTTGGTCATGATGTTTGTGCAGGAATAGAAACCCTGACTAAGACACCCTGCTTATGTAAAATCACAAGGCCTAAACCTATACAAAATCAATTTTCTCTATGGGAATTATGCAGAGAGGAGAGGTCAGGAGTCAAAACTGTGGCGACTTCAGGTACCCGACTTAGTGTCACCTCTACGCTATTTAGATAGCTGGGGTTTTCAGTGAGCACTTATTGTTGTAAAAGAAGCAAAGAAGCACTCGGGGCACAGGCGAGTTCATCGCTGGGAACATTTGTAAGCGGCCGGCACTGCTGAGGGCTGATGCGACACGCGATTCGCCTACATGAGAGTTTTATGAATCCCTTCGATGGCTTCTTCCAGCTCTTCCTTCTGATCAGGAACAAACCGGTACTCCGACACGTACCCCGCCGTGTGCTTGCATGGGTCGTGGTCTCCCAGTTCGGCTGGAAAACAAAAACGTCTTTTTATTCATATAGTTTTTTGTTCCCCTTAAGTATCACGGGTAACGATATTTGTGGGAAGTGCTTCTAAAAACATAGGAATGGAATTTTTCTATCATGTTTAAACATTTTTCTTCAAATGCGTTTGATACATACAGCTGACTGCTAAATAGCTTTACTGAAACATGACAAAGGAAAAAACTTCACCAAAGACGCGTGCATGGCATAAATGAATTAGAATTTAGAAAATAAAGTGGTTTTGCACTCCCACAGTGTATCATCGTTTTATTTCAATTCTTCTTATCAGTATTTAGGAAATACAATGAACGGGCACGTTCTGAGTTCGAGGTTATGTATCCTGGCAGCACTGGAGATGATCTGTGTACCCTCTCTGACAATGAGACCAAGAGAGTGAACATGGCATTCAAAGCGACCATGCGGCGGCATGTGACAGACTGGGTCTGTCTGACAACCATCAACACAGAGAAACAGACCAACCCAGAAAGTTCGGGGTAGCCTCTTCCTCCAACAATCTACCTTCTCAGCACCAACCCAGCCTATCTAGTTGACATGCTGCCTGGGACATACATAGAGTCTATATCATGTGTAGTCTACTAGTGTCTCAGAGACCAAGCTACCTAATCTCAGTTTTCCAACACCGCATTGAAGCATGCCCAGGTGGAGCCTTCAAAGGGACCAAAGAACCCAGAGCCACCCGACACAGCCGCCATATTGACCCAGGAAGTAAAGTTCAGATTTAGAGCTCAGAGAGCCTCACTCCGGGCTTGCTGTCACCACGCTGACAGGGGGTGTGGTCTCTGAGACAGGACAGGACAGGAATGGGCATGGGCTGCAGGTCAGAGAACTGAGGCACAGGAGAGACTCGGAAAGAGGGTGTGGCTGTCTCCTTAGGGATCAGGGTTAATCCTGAAACTAGGACTGTAATCTAGAAGCATATACAACCCCCCTTAAGGAAACATGTTGTCAACTCCATTCTTATAGCCTTCGAAAGGATACCGGTCAAGATTTGAATTCTGACCGGTTTCGTTTTATTTTCCAAAATAATGTCTAATAAGAGTTGCAAAAAAAAATAGACCTACGTACAAACAAAAATTCAAATATTTCCCCTAAGCACTTCTGAAGCAAATGGGCTTGAGCACCTACCCTGGATAGCGTATGCCCCCAGCTGAGCGGCAATATTGACAGGGCAGGGCAGCCGGCCCTGAAGGGCATCTTGCTTCACCTGTAAGAAAAACTGATATCTAAAAGAGAAATGGAGAAAGGAGATTAACAATCTCTGGTGCTGCTCAGACTTGAAGCTTCAGGCCCTGACCAGCAAGAGAAAACCAAACACCTTTAATTTAAAGAAAAAAAAAAAAAAAACATGCCACTCCCACCCCTGTGCGAACAGAGAGGGATGAGACCAGCCAGGCCCACGTCACGTGGCCACACTGGGCGGCTGAACTCTCTAGCAAACCTTCTGGCCTGCAGGGTGGGTCTGCTGCTACTGCAGCTGTAGCCTTTCTAGCCTTTCACTGTTACTTAGTTTCTCTAAAGGCCTGCAGCCTCTCAGGATGGGGAGAGGATGGTTCCAATCCATGGGGTCAGTGAGAGGGTTAAACGTAGAGTCACCATCGCCAGGATCACCGCTGTGAGTATGTCTACAAATGCTGTTCTCAAGAGGGAGTAATTACAAGGACCCGACCTGGATTTTATGTGTCATCTACAAGGCCCAGAAACACATGTCCCGGCCAAAACCAACACCGCGGTGTATCTCCATCTATCTTCCCACGTGTGAAGACTCCGTTCATTGTTTCAGCTTGGCTCATTCCGTGTTACCTTTTATAATCATAGTACCAAGAAGTGTTTTCAGCACTGTGAAACACCTTCTGTGGCTTTTACTTACAATCACCTAGGAAAGTGGGGTCGGCACTGTTATCTTCACTCTGCAGAAGGCTAACTGGCCCGAGAACTCACGGCTGGTTAAGCAGCAGAGACAGAACTACAGCCCAAGGAGTTGGATCCTAGAACTCTCCCAGTCAGGAGACTACATGTGGGCTGGGGGATGGCTCTGTTGATAAAGTGCTCACTGTACAAGCAGAGGAACCACACTTTGATCCCAAGGACCTGCTTTTAAAAAGCAGATATGGTAGTGTGCCTATAATCCCAGCTTGCAGGAGGCAGATGTGGGAAAATCTGTGGAGTTCCCTGGCAAAGCTAGGCCAATTGATGAATTTGAGGCCAATGAGAAGGACACTTGTCTCAAGATTCAAGGTGGACAGTGCCTGAGGAGTGACACCCACAGTGACCTCTGGCCTACACACACACACACACACACACATGCACATACATGCATCCATACATGCATTCACACATGTATCCATACACACATAAACACATGCATATACAAACATGCATACACACATGCTTCTATACATACACATAGATCCACACATATGCATACACACACACACACACACACACACACACACACGCATACACACATGCATACTCACACACAGAGGCTCCAACACATCCATAGAGACACACACACACACGTGGATCCATATACACATACACACATGCATATACACATGCTTCTATACATACATACATACATACACATGCATTTAGATGCATACATATACACATGCATTTACACATGCATCTACACCCACACCCACTTACATATCCAGAGGCACCAACACATCCATATATACACAAACACACTGCATCCATACGCACGCATGCACACACACATTCACACACACAGGCACCAACACATCCATCTACACACATACACACATGCATCCACACTTGTACACATACACGCAGACACATATGCACACGTGCATCCACACATGCACCCCCACAAACCAGCAAACTGTGTCCGGTTGCTGCCACTAACGCGCCCTCACAAACCCGCATCCTGCAGGCTGCCCTGTGATCTCTCTGTAAGGTGATACCCAATGTCACCCGGAGAAGCAAAGTCAAGAGAAATAAATGGAGTCTAGAAATCCTCTGTGATAAACACCTTTACCCGCTCACAGCTAAAGCCCTATGAAGAAATCGAAATGGTAGAGGCCACATTGGCCATTCCTGGAAGACTGATACCAAGTTGGAGTGTGGGTGCGGTCTTGACCTCCTCACTGGCTGCTTCAGGAGCGGACACGTAGCTCTCAGGTGCCATGTGAGAGACCTAGGAACACAGGGAAACCATCCCTGACAGCCACATACAGTCACAAATATGTGACAGTATGACTATAACATACTCCTCTCCACCTCGATCCAGGCCCCTTGCATGTCTGCCACCCGGGTATCCCACTCCAGGTCTCTGCATGTTTAACCTGGTCTGCCATCTTGTGTATCCTACTTCCGGTCTCTCCATGTTTAACCTGGTCTGCCATCCCGTGTATCCCACTGCGTGTTTAACCTGGTCTGCCATCCCGTGTGTATCCCACTTCCGGTCTCTGCATGTTTAACCTGGCCTGCCATTTCGTGTATCCCACTTCCGGTCTTTGCATGTTTAACCTGGTCTGCCATCCTATGTGTATCCCACTTCCGGTCTCTGCATGTTTAACCTGGTCTGCCATCCCGTGTGTATCCCACTTCTGGTCTCTGCATGTTTAGCCTGGTCTACCATCCCGTGTGTATCCCACTTCCGGTCTCTGCATATTTAACCTGGTCTGCCATCCCGTGTGTATCTCACTTCCGGTCTCTGCATATTTAACCTGGTCTGCCATCCCGTGTGTATCCCACTTCCGGTCTCTCCATGTTTAGCCTGGTCTACCATCCCGTGTATCCCACTTCCCATCCTTTCAAAGACGTGAGCGCCTTTAGAGTAAAAACAATTTTTTTTAAAATACCCTACGAAAATTTTCCTTACCTTCAGGTTAAGCTCATGCTGCACAGGGAGATGGTAAGATGTACTCTTATTTTTTGGGCCAACTCTCAAGGGCCAGGTTATGAAAACCGGTGAGTTTAACACTAAAATCCTATCAAATACTTTAGAAACTAAAATGACCTCCTTTTTTTTTTTTTTTTTTTTTGGAAGTTCAAACAAAACTCATTCCACAGTTAAAAGTACAAAACTGCTTCCTTCAAGTGATGGAAACCAGATCTCTCTGATCACAGACAGTCGCACAGAGCACACGATGCCCCACGAAGCTGGTGAATGAGGAGGAAGCAGGCGGGGGATATCCAGTCTTAGCACACCAGTTCTAGAAATGCACGCTGCAGACTGGCCAGACGAGCCGTAGCTAAATGCGCTCAGACGCCTCGACTGTTCCGATTAATAACGGATAAACCTGGAAGACTGTGTCAGGCTCCACACTGATCTCTTCCTTGAAGCGACAAATGAGGAAATACAAGCTATCATGTCCCCCACCTCGGCTGCCCTACCGAACTACTGAGCATTTGCACCATTTGCACTGCGGTCAGTACTGTGTGTGCGCTAAGTAACTACATTCTTCTGTAGAAGTATAAAACCCCATCTAGCAGAAGAGAACTGGGTGAATAAGAGAGGTCCAAACAAGATATATGAAATACTATGAGTTTTTAAAATCTATTTACATAGAAACCCTGTAATTCTATTATGTAGTCAGAAAACCAGGATTTTAAAAAAAAAGGGTTACACAATTTTCTCAAAATTACACAACCGGCCAGATGAAAGACTATACATACAAAAGTTTCCATTTTCCAATATTTCATATAAGTTTATGAAAAACTCAAAAACCACCACAGAGTAAGCGGGACCAATGCGCCCAAGAACAGAATCAAGATACACACTCTACTTGGGGTTGTTATTTGCTTGCTTGTTTGCTTGCTTTGTGGCCTTGAACTCAGAGCAATCCTTCTGCCTCAGTTTCCCAAGTGTTAGGATGCCTCGCTGAACTTAAACTTGAAAACACTGAAACTTAATTTGGAAATAGTAGTCACAAAAAAATGGTTTTCCTTTTAATTGCATATAGGGGAATTTTGCTTTGGAGTATCAGTTTTAGCTTTTAGCCTGGGAAATAGCTCCGTGTGTAAAATACGCTTGCTGAGCACACCTGGTGAGTTGAGGTCCATCCCCAGAACCAAGGGATGTGATGTGGGAGTAACTACAGTCCCAGCGTCCCTACCACAGGATGCGAGCCCCTGCGCCAGTCCAGCCAGGAGTGTGCAGCACAGCGGCCAACACGAGAGCTAGCCTGCCTCAGAGTAAGAAAGACTGGGGCCTAGAGAGATGGCTCGGAGGTTAAGAGCACTGACTGCTCTTCCAGAGGTCCCGAGTTCAATTCCCAGCAACCACATGGTGGCTCACAACCATCTGTAATGGGATCAGATGCCCTCTTCTGGTCTGTCTGAAGACAGCAACCATGTAGCAACAACACTGTACTCATACAGAAAATAAATAAATCCTTAAAAATAAAAGACTGACCTCCACACACATGACATAACACCTATGGAAACACCTATGGACCACACTCACACACATACACCACTCATATTTACAGTCGGGGACACACATACACACCCCACTCATATTTACAGTCGGGGACACACACACATGCACACACCACTCATATTTAGTTGGGGACACACACACCCCACTCATATTTACAGTCAGGGACACACACACACACACACACACACACACCATTCGTAGTTGGGGATACACACACACACACACACACACACCACTCATATTTACAGTCGGGGACACACATACACACCCCACTCATATTTACAGTCGGGGACACACACACACACACACACACACACACCACTCATATTTAGTCGGGGACACACACACCCCACTCATATTTACAGTCAGGGACACACACACACACACACACACACACACAAGCACACACCACTCATATTTAGTCGGGGACACACACACCCCACTCATATTTACAATCAGGGACACACACACACACACACACACACACACGCACACATCACTCATATTTACAGTTGGGGACACACACACACACTATAAAGTTATTCTGTGTAATCTGTTCTCTTTCCCACGGACCTGTCAGTGTACCGATGTACTCATCCAAGTCAACAGCACCATCCTCCGGATATCACCTAGTGATTGCTTATTAAATGTGCATTTAGCTTACGTATGTTTAAGTGCATTTATAGTCACCACCTATAAGCTAATTGTGTCATCTCGTTCTTGAACAATCTGGTGTGACACCTGACGGGAAAATGGCCGTGCTTCCAGGCCTCTGGCAACATCAACATTTGTTGATTCTGAAGGAAATGTTCTGTTCCCGCTTAATACAAGTTTAACACAGGTAAAGAAATGGATTCTAAGCCCTTGGCCCCTTCCCTCCTTAACACAAACATTTTTTGGAAGCTAACTCTATTTAAGTGCAACTTCGCTGTACTGTCAGGACAAACACAGGGTGAACTACTAAGAATTCACATTGACTCAGTACTTAGCACTCAAGCACACATCACCCTATACAAAGCTTACAAAAGTCTCTTGAGACAGATACTAAGGCAGAACCCATCAAAACGATGGGCTTTCACTACTTTTAAACAAAATGTCCCTTTGCTGTTCTTTAATGAGTTACAGGTAGTAACACATTTTTACACCTCTTAGACTTGGCTTCTGCCTTGGCACCTTTCCCCTCCCTCCCCCAACTGTCACCCCCAACCCCCACCCCCCCACCCCCCGCACAAAGCTCTACTATAAATACCCCTCCTCTTAGAACAACTCCCTTCTTGCAGAAAGGTGTGTGCTAGAAAGCCTGCACTGCACCGTACCGCACTGCACTGGCACTGGCTTTTCAGTGTGCTCAGAAGCAAACGGAAGCAGGTGATGTGGAGGCCGACATCACATGGTTCTGAAGACGTGTGGTAGATCAGAGTGGGATGGGAAAGGCCACTGAGTCCAAGATAAAGATGAAAGAACATCTGAGCAGAAAGGCACAAATACAAAAGGATCTGGGGAAATGGCCAGGTCAACGCAGTGCCCGCTGAGCAAGCCAAAGGACTGAGTTCAGATTCCTAGCACCCACTCACAAGCCAGGCACAGTGCTGCATGCCCACAAACACACCACTGGCCACAGAGGCAGGCATCTCCCTGGGGCTTGCCTGACCTCTGACCTCTGTGCACAGCCGCACACATAGGCAGATGCACATATGAAAGGATGAAGCAGAAAGGGGGAAAAGCCCTACAGGTGGCCTTTGTTGCTCTGATTTCTAGTTTTTCCCATAATGTCTGAAGCTCGACCTCAGTCCATAATGAAGTTCACTGGAAAATTAGCTACTGCAGTGACAGCAAACACTTTTGTTTCACGGTCACTTCGCTGGTTAAGCACGCTTTTTAGGAAACCGACAACCTTCTCTGCAGAGGCACTTTCAAACCTGCTGTGGACCATTTTGGTGATCTATCCAACCAACCCCATTGAGAAAAATCCGTCATTACTGAATTTTTGTTTTTGTAATAAAGACAATTGCAATAAAAGACATTATAATACTGATCTTTTGTTTTCCCTGTTAATACTAAAGGTGACTATCTTTTCTCATTTCCTGCAGAGATAAATGAGATATTTAAACAGCGGATACCTCATCTACAGCTAATTGAAGAAAAATAACTGGCGTTCTTAATATGTATTTATAAACTCAAAACTTGCATCCAAACTCCCCCCATTCGCATTCAAATGACTGCTCTTCTACAAGCCCAAAGGCCGCGGGCTGAACAATGAGTGACAGAGAATATCCCACCACAGAGATGCAAAATCTATCATCACGCCGCCCAGGTTCCTGTCATTTTCCACGCACATCTATCTTGGCCCCTGAGCTACCTTGTGCAAGGCTAACATTTAATCCTCACAGCAGACACATTGCAAGACATGGCTCGACACACATGCAAGTGTCTCACCCCACCTTTTAATCCACTTTCATTGCAGCCTTTCATAGAGCACATTAATCAAAGGTAAAGTCAATACCATACCTGGTTATTTCTTCTTTGAGTTTACATGGATCTTCAGCATAAAATTTAATACCAAAATACAAAGTATATGGAGGTCCAGCTTTAAAAAAAAAAAGTAAAAACTAATTACACTTCATATTATAACCAAAGTTGCATTGTAATATGTAACAATTAATTATATTCACATATGGAAAATGCATTAAATATGGAAACCATCTATTTCAAGCAGTAGACAGTTCATTTACATGCAAATTGTATTTTAAGCTTTACATTCTCATATCAAATAATATTAGTATTATAATTTACCTCTAGGTATAGTATCTATCTACTGACATTGTGTGTGTATGTGTGTGTGTGTCTGTGTGTATGTCTGTGTCTGTGTGTCTGTGTCTGTGTGTCTGTGTGTCTGTGTGTTTGAGGAGTCAGCATCTCTATGTAGTTCTGACTGGCCTGACTGAGAACGGCTATATAGACCAGGTTGTCCTTAAACTCACAGAGATCCTCTATCCTTGGGTCCACATTGTTGGGATGTGGGAACCTTGTAGAGCAGTCTGTAGCCTGGTTGAGCAAGGCTCACTCCGGAGACCCAGTAGAACATTCTACAAGGGACAGAACCCGTGAGCGATGCTCCCAGACTGCTGACTGCTCAACTCCATAATCCTGTGGCCATCAGTCACGTATGGCCACGCCCCAGGCCCCTAGCATTCTGGCTGGACTCCACCCCTACAGTCACCTGGCCACAGCCAGACTTTCCCTGCCCCACGGTTACCTGGCTGTTGCCAAGTAACCCAGATCACTATAAAAAGAGGTTTCTTGCCCCTCCTCGCTCTCTCTTTCTTCTCTCTCTCCTTTTCTCTCATCTTTTCCCTTGTCTCCCTGTTTCCCCTCTTTCTACGTGGTCATGGCCAGCTCTCATCCCTCTGTCTTCTCTTTCTCTGTTTACTTCTCTATCTCCTTTTCTCTTCCCACGTTTCTATAATAAAGCATTGAAACTATGAACTGTCTCTTCTTATCAAAACCCGCTGCATAGAAGCCTGGAGCAGGCCTCGGCGTTTCCAGCCACCAGGGAAGGACCCAGGCTCTTCTCTGCCAAGCTTCTTCTACAGGTACCCGGGAGGCCCATGCCAGAACCACACCACCTTCTGAGCAAGGACCTCCCTCCCTGCTAGCCAGGCAGTCTCTGTGCCCTACAGGTACCTGGGAGCCCGCAGTCCCTACCCCAGTGCAGTGCGTGGGCCTGGCCAGTGTTCCCATATCATCCTATGCAGGCTTTGCACGGCAGTGTTTCTCCTATGTGGGACCCGCCGCCACACCCCCACCCCGCTTCTTTTTTTTTCCCACATTGGGATTAAACTACCCTTATGTACCACCAAGTCTAGCTCATATATACTTTTAAAAACTATTGATGATTTTAAAAACTGCTAAAATGGAAGGTTCTTTCCTTGTGGGGAGGGGGACAAAATTAGAAGCTAGGGAAACGGCTCAATGGACACGGTCCCCTCTGCTGCTCTGCACTTAGAAAAACTTCTTTTTTTATAGTTGAAGTGATAAGTGGATGGTTTTTAAAATCGTGCCAATATGCTTTTGTGATTATGAAAGAGTGCTTGCTGTATCAACAGGAGGATCTGAGATCAGATCCCAACATCAGTGTAAGAAGCTGGTCACAGCTGCAACTGTGCCTGCAGCCCAGTACCGTGCGGGGCTGAGACAGGAGTTTCTGGCGGGCTTTCTGACTGCCAATCCAGCTCCTGGCCCCATAGAGGACCAGGTCTCAAAGGAATAAAGCACCCTCTTCTGGTCTCTGCATGTAGGTACACATACACACACACACACACACACACACACACACACACACACAATTATATTTACAAAATATTAAGGTACAAGAATATAAAATGGAAAAGGCATGATTCAAGACTACTGAAAGCAAGAGCACACTCACACATAAACACAGAGAACACTTAGGGTCAAACACTCCACAATGCCACTGGTTCTTAGAGCTCTTGGAGAGTCTATACACAATTTTTATCAATTCATATTTTGAGTTACTCATGAATTGTTTTCAAAATCAAAAGAGCATATTGACACTATTTTTAAAAACCATTCGCTTATCACTTCAACTATATAAAAAAAAAAGTTTTTCTAAGTGCAGAGCAGCAGAGGGGACTGTACCCATGAGCCAAGGCACAGGACAATGGACCAGCCCCAGCACACTTAAACAGATAGAGATCTGCATGCACTGGTGTGGAGAGGGTGGCCAGTCTACAGTCCTGAGCACAAAACCTTGACATCACCATGGGGGAAAAGGTTCATATATGTTGTTTGTCCCAGGCAAAACACACAAGAAAGTCTTAGCCGTGACAATGGCTGGAAAGAGGAAGTAATAACACTCCGTGAATCAATTAGCCTGAACTTTCTAAGTCATGTATATTTCTTAAGCAAAATAATTATCAGAGAGGCTATGGGACAGCATAATATCTGGCACATTCTTAAATGATTTAAACTTTGTGTTTAGGTTCATTCACTTCATTTTATGTGTGTGAGTGTTTGCCTGCATATAGGTATGCACCCCAAGTGTGTGTCTGTCACCTCAGTGGTCAGATGAAGTCAGTCAACTGAATGTATAGACAATGGGGACTGCCGCATGGGTGCCAGGAATAAAACCCAGGTCCGCTTTAAGAGCAGCCAGTGCTGTTAATCACTCAGCCATCTCGCCAGCCCCTCAAACTACTCTAAATCAAAAAACATAGTCTCATATCTGCAAAAAGATATTTTTCTCATGTATTTACCACACACAGAAGACAACCAAAACAAATTTAAAAATTCAAAAATAAAGCTTGGAACTGCACCTTCATGGGTAACTATAAGTGAACACACTCTTTTTTTATAAGGAGGGTTCCCTTGGGCCCTGTTATAGTATAGTACTCACACTATAACACACAGAGTGAATGAGTGTGGTCTGCACTGTTTTCCAAGCTGGCAGTAATTACTGACAGCTCTAATCGGCTTTGTTTGTGTTCTAAGACAGGGTCTCATGCAGCTCACGCTGGCCTCCACCCTCCCATACAGCTGAGGTTGATGTCAAGTCCTGATCCTCCTGTCTCCACCACCACCCAACCGCCATACCCTCTGTTTCAAAAAGGAACTTTTTACTTGGTGTTCCAATTGACTGTCAGTGTTGCAACTGATTGTTTCAACAAAGGCTCTGCAGCACAAAAGAAAGCGTGAGGAGCCATGTGCCAGGGAAAGCGCAGAACAGACCCAAAGAAACTCGGCTTCTTTCATTTTTAGTTAAATAAATGAAGTCATAACTTACAAGCTGGGGGGGGGGGGGGGATAATAGAACAAGCAATAAAAATAAAATCAATGTATAATACACAAACCACATTATTGGCTGTTGTCACATATCCACACGTGTTTTGTACTCTCTTCCAAAGCGGTGCTAGCGGAAGGCATAGGACGTCAGGAGTGGCACACCCTACCTTCATCTCTGCCTTCCTTCATGAGTTCCTTCTCACACTTAATGCTTTCTTTAAAAATTTACATGGAAAGACTTTTAGTCTAACTTCCTATCAGTATTCCCTATATCTGGTTTTTATCCCCGCTTGTATCTCCGACAAACACGCTACTCCCCCTGAAAACAGACACGGGGTGGGGTGGGGGTGGGGGGGCGAGACTATTAAATATTCAGAAGAGCCAGGAAGTCCAGGCACGGCTGACGGTCTGGTCTGCGTCAGTCAGGCTGAGCAGATGGGTGAGCCTGTGCCCGCAGGCCAGGCGGCAGGTCTCAGCACCCAGGGGGGGCAGGGAGGCTCGCATGCCCCTGAAGCGGATAAAGGGAAGAGACATTCTGTAGACTCCAGATCCACTTCCATTCCGTGGAACGTGACAGATGACCCTATTCACTCAGCACGGACATCTCATCGGTGTCCGGTCGTGAGCAGCTAAGCAGAAACTTGGAAAATGCACAATTGGAAAACACTCAGCTTGAGCTCATTTTCTTTGAGGGCTTTGGCCTTTTCCACTGGGCATACAGAGGGCTTGTGTCACTTCTTCCTATTGCCCAGCGTCGGCACGGGCCTTTAATATCAGCACTCACGGGGCAGAGAGGGGTGGATCTCTGTGAGTTCAAGACCAGGTACGCAGGGGGTTCCGTGCCAGCCAGGGATATACAGTGAGAGCCCGCCTCAGACAACAACGAAAGTTCATGAATATTTCATTCTGAGCCACGGCCTGGAAATCATGGAACGGGCAAAGCTCTGCGGAGTAAAGCACTTTGCCTGAAACCACGGGCACGAGGAGGAAGCCTGCCCACGCCTAGTGTGTGGTGCTGCTGTGTGTGCACTGTCTATGGAAACAGACCTTTGGTGCAAACTCTCATCTGGAGCACTTGGGAGAGACATCTACGGCCCTGGAAGACAACATCGGATCCTCTGGAACCGGGGCTGTGCAGGTTATGAGCTATCATGTAGGTACTGGGAATCACACTTAGATCCTCTGGAAGAGCAGCCAGTGCTCTAATCACCGAGACGTCTCTCTAACCCCTGTGTCTGCCTGCTTCTTTTTGAGATAAGAACTTGCTATGTAGCCCAAGGGGGCCTCAATCGTGGCAACCCCTATGCCTCAGCCTCTGCAGGACTGGGATTATAGGCATGAACCGCTGTGCTCCATTAAGAAGTTTACATGTTTTGATTACCTCAGTTTTACCTTATACAAGAACCCAACAAATGTATTTTAAAATAATAATTATTCCTTAAATTTTTCTAAGTTTCTGATGGTTATTGTGTTTAGTTGGTTCAAGTGGACCAGAGCTTTAATTTGTAAATGTTGTAGATTTCCACCAGAGAGACAGAAAGCCAGAAATGTAACAACACTGCTGATGTCTAGAGAATCTGTGCATGCTCCTGAGGGTCCTGCAGTTCCGAGTTTCTGGTTCCTTTAGGAGGTGTGGCTGCATTCCTGTGCTGGGATCCATGGAAGTTCACACAAGCGACACCACCACAGACAAAGGGCCCACAGGCAAAGGAGAGGTAGGCCATGAAGGCACAGGGGCCCACTAGTTTCTGATTGGCACTCAGTCACAATTTAAACACAATGGTTTTTTTAGGCGTAGAATTCAGTCTGGGATAATGAAAATTACGTGGATGATATCAGTTACAACAATGTGAATTATGGCCGGGCGGTGGTGGCGCACGCCTTTAATCCCAGCACTTGGGAGGCAGAGGCAGGTGGATTTCTGAGTTCGAGGCCAGCCTGGTCTACAGAGTGAGTTCCAGGACAGCCAGGGCTACACAGAGAAACCCTGTCTCGAAAAAAAAAAAATGTGAATTATGTAACATCACTGAATTACCCACGAAATGTCTCAAATTTTTAACTTTCCTAATTTTACCACCAAAAAAACTGTTCAAGGATTATTCTTTTGCATACTTAAGTTTATGCATGTGTTTATGAATAAAACCTTGGGCACGGATATTAAGATTAAAGAATATGTACTTAATTACAACAGCTTTCCCAATTAATTCATATTGATCATTTCAAAAGGTAACTCCTGACAAGGAATGATCTCTGGCCGAAGTCACGGAAACTTTATAGGTCACGGGTGCCCCCTGTGACATGGACAAAACACTCCATAGACCAGAAACAGACGCTTTCCTCTCTGCCTTTGCCCCCTTTTAAGAACAGGTTTTAAAGACAAACATAGAAAAGTCACAGATAAAAACCAAGAGAGGGGTATCTCTCGGACATCTTCTCTACAGTGATGAGACTGACTGAGCGTCTGATTAAACAGTTAGTTCACCATGCCCACGCCACCCTCTCACAAAATTAAAATCAAATACCTACTGTTGATTAGCTCCTTGTGCTCCGCGAGGGTTTTTGCGGGATCCAGCCAATACTGTGAGACAGAAAGGGAATCGGAACAGTTAGACGCTTTTTGCCGGCCTTTGCATCAAGAGTATTTCCCAAGTATTAACTCAAATGGCATTTCAAAGGCTGTTGGCACGGAAACACTTAACCATGCACTGTGTCATAGCCACACACTAAGGAGCGCTCTGTGGCTAGAATACTGAAGGCAGAGGAAAGCAGTCGCAGGGCAGGGCAGCAAAAGCTTCTCAGTGGGACCGCACTCACTGTCGGGTGGGCAACAGCCAGATGTTTATGAATGAGTCATGTTACTCGGAAGGCAGTGGCTACCTCTTCATTAGCTGCTCCATGCCCTGTGACAGTTGCTACCAGGTATTCGGAAGAAAGCAATCGATTTAACTCAAATCACCATTCAGGATCCATGGGGAAAGTTGAGCTCAGCTGAGGAACCCTGGAGCAGAATCACAGATTTTTTCCCCCTGGGTCTCCCTGTCATTATCATGCAGTAGGAGACAAAGAACTGAAAAACTTTGAATATCCCCACAGCGTTTCTATGTGGAGTAAACAGTAACTCACATAGTCTTCGGCGGCTGGCTTACCCTCAGCTATGTGACATGCAATTGTTATTAACGTGTGTGGCTCTCACTCTTGGGAACTGGCTTTACTTAGCCCATCTAAGGTATTAGCTTATCAATTCAAATTAATCTTTAATGAATAGAATTGCGGCAGGAATAGGAGAATCCTTGGCTCTGCGGAAGATCTTTCCTTTGATCCCGTGAAACAAAAATCACCAAAAGGATCAAGCCTCGGCTCTCCATCTGCAAGAGGAGGAAGGGGAAGCCACAGAAGCCCAAAAAGGGCAGAAAGAGTCCACGGAAGGCACTGAAGGGCCCATGGGGTAAAGAAGTGAATCCTCTCCATCATTTATCTTAGACAACATGGAGGACCCCAAACACACACACAGACACATTAACACATACACACACACACACACACACACACACACACACAGGAGCCATCTTCATTTGCCTTAAATAAGGCACCATTCTTACAGCAAGGTGAGAGGAGCCAGCACTTTACAATCACGGCTTCGCAATGCCTGGCAGTTCTGCACTTACCCTGATGAGATCGTTCAGTTCCCTCCCCTCCCCCCCCCCAACACTTGGAAGAGATTCAGGGACTATAAGAAAATTCTCGGAGATACCAGGGTTTCCTCCCCGTGCCTTGGGTGAACCGTTATTATAAACAGCGGTTCTGATGTGTTATGCAATCCCCTTACCTTCTACTTCACATTATATATGATAAGCTTTCATACCTCGTGCCCCAGTTAATCATGTCACCGTCACTGCCACACTTCCCTCAAGTCGTCTGCACCATTTACCACTGTCTCTCAAGGCAGCGAAATGTCACATTCCGATGATGTTACAAAGTAACCAATAGACACAAGCACGCCAACTTAAAACAGTGTTCCCTATCTGCCCTTCAGACATGCAGCCAGGCCTAGAGTCACCTTTAAAGCAGAAGAGTTATTTAAGGGGGGGAGGGAGGTTCTGGGGAGCCCACAATGATGGAAGAGGCTGTCTTAGTGCTGAAACTCTGGTTCACCAGGAAATTCTGGCTCAGCAAAATCAGCCCCCTGTTGCTGTGCTAGGACACAAAACAGACTCATTCTCCTTTGTATGCAAAGCTAAGGCCCCTTCTCACCAGAGGAAAGCGTGACTAGAGGGACTATTTCTTTCTGCTGGTGCTAAGTAAAAAGGGTTGAGGAGATGGCCCAGGCGAGCAGCGATTGCTGTGCACGCCTGACTGGATACATGGAGCAAGCACGTGACCACCTCACATGCACATATCACACTCCTGCTTGCAAGTGCACACATGGGGGGGGGGCTAATACATCATTTTTAAAAATTTAAGTTTGCCTAAATTTTTTCCAGAGGGAAAGCTAAAGAAACAGCAGTTGCTTAGGCTTCTATTGCTGTATAACAAATTGTCACACACACAAAAAAAGGGGGGGGGGAGACTTAAAACAACATCCATTTATTATCTCAGAGTTCTGAGGGTCAGTGGCTCTCTTCTCTCTGGGTGTTACCAAGGCTCAAGATGTCATTGATAGCTGGTGACCCATCTGGTAAAAGCCAGGAAGAGCAGGAACTGGAGGCAGACAGGTCCTTAGAGGTTTTCCTCATCTTTGTCAGAGGTCAAAGCACTCCAAATACTGGATTTTAATTTTAGGCCTTGTGACAGATGTGCGCACACATGCACACGGACATGGACACAGAATGCCAAAAGAGGAAGGGGGGAGGGATGGGGATGGGAAGAGAGACTAAAACCAGAAAGGACCCAATGAGAGCAGCACCTCTAAACTTTATCTTCTAAAATGATCACACAGTATCAGATTTTATAGACTCTTCCGTTCAAGGCATTCTGGGTAATAAACTGCATTCTCATGTTTATTTTTGGCTGGTAGGCAGGAACATAAAAGTGGTCTCTATTGATGGTGTACCACGATGCTTGGTGTGTGTGTACACTGTGTTATCTTCTGTTTTTCTAGAGTCAGAAAAACAGAAAAACTGTTTCTGCTTTTCAACACTGAAAAGGCTGTGAAAAGAAACCAGAAAGGAAGCTATCTCAAGGGGAGAGGAAGGAACTCTTGGTGTATCAGACAAAGCATATTAATGGCAATCTGTCCAATTTAACCTCTATCCATGAGAGCGATTAAATTTTTATGTAAAAAAGCACAATGAAGTCCTGAGATGAGATAGAAATTACAATTCTGCACAAAGCAAAGCAAAGCAAGACTCAATCAAAGGCCATTGAATCAACTCCCCGCACACCTGATACGCTAAGCATCCAGCCAGAGCTTGCCGGGCACAGATCTCATTTTATCAAAATGGAAGGCAGAGGTGACAGAGGTCAGACAATGATAAATGCTCCAGAACATAAATAATAAACACAATCTACCAGGTTTCACAAACCAACATCCTCAGATGCAAAATCCACTTATGTTCAACCAAGGGAAAGAGATGACCTTGGAACAACAGCAGCCGCAGTCTGACGGGTACTTGTCACCACGAGTTATCAGCAAGCAATCAAACACGGTGCTTTGTCTGGTCACACTGAACATGCCAGGCTGCTGCTCATACCCCAGAGGAAAAAGGATGCAGAAACTGCGACTGTGGGCACAATGCCAATCTGAAGATTCTAGAAGTTAGCTTTATTCTAGAGGTTAGCTTTATTCTAAAGGTTAGCTTTATTCTAGAGGTTAGCTTTATTCTAGAGGTTAGCTTTATTCTAGAGGTTAGCTTTATTCTAGAGGTTAGCTTTAAGCTACTTAACATGCACAGAACACTCTCTTCACACACTTTAGACATCACACCAGGCACCATCCAGGGAAGGAAGATGGGCCTGCCTCTAGCCTCAAGGTCCTTAAAGCCTCGCAGGTGACACACAGACACAGAATTACACTCTAGATAGAGCATGAGAACATGTACATAAAACACGTATATGCGATATTAAAATTAGATGCAAAGAAAACTCCAAGGAAAATGCAGAAAAGAATTTTACGAAGAGAAAAACACTGAATAATTGTTCGTTAAAAAATCCTCAAGATTTATGTATGGGGGAAAAAGAACCTTATGTTGCTATAAAATACATGTCAATTGTATTATATGTTGAGACTGCCTCTGTGTGTGTGTGTGTGTGTGTGTGTGTGTGTGTGTCTTGTTATAAAATACAGGTCAATCGCCTCAACACCCTGTATGTGTATATGTTGTA
Organism: Apodemus agrarius; assembly: GCA_964023405.1. Taxonomy (NCBI): domain Eukaryota; kingdom Metazoa; phylum Chordata; class Mammalia; order Rodentia; family Muridae; genus Apodemus; species Apodemus agrarius. The sequence continues at coordinate 23,568,323 of OZ030021.1, forward strand.
GTTGTTGTTGTTTATGAAATACATATCAGTTGTTGCAAATGCCTGTGTTTTAAAATTCATTTTTAAAACCTTACCTGCCCATGTACATGTATGTGGTGTACCTGTGTGTCTGTGTGGAAGCATGTGGAGGCTAGAGATGTCCTCATTGTTTCTCCTCATTTTTATATATTCTATATATTTTTTATTAATTGAGAAGTTAATACACGCATACTATGTATTTGGCTCATATGCCATCCCAACTCCTCCCGATTTTGCATCCCGACTTTGTTTGTTCTTTCACTGAGCCTGCAGGCATTAACTTGACTAGGCTAGCTGGCCAGTGACCTCCGGGTCTTCTTAACTCCACCCTGGAGTTGTGAGCAAGTCTCGCCCTGCCCAGCCCTTACGTAGGTGCTGGGGAACCCACCTCCGGGCCTCAAGTCTGCACGGCAGGCACTTCACCAACTGAACATCTCCCTAGCCCTCCCACCGCGGTTAAAGCAAGTGAACCTGTTTTTAAGTGACCATATAGTCCTTTGCCAGAGAGCAGCGTATTACATTCAGTGCTGCCCAGTAGCTGTGGCATCAGTATTTATGAAGCACGATGCTGTGGTCTGGACAACATCTGCCCTCTCCCAATACTCCTGATGAAAGTTGGTCCCCAGTGTTCCAGTTCCGAGAGAGTGTGACCTTTAAGAGATGATTAGTTCATGAGCCGCCACCCTCCTGAACGAGGGCAAGGCTTCTCTTCCTGCCCTGCTGCTTCTTCTTCTTGTTCGCCCATTAGGACACAGCCCGAGGCTTTGCCTGGTGCGTCTCATCATGGACATCCAGCCCCTGGGATTGTACATCAAACTAAATCTCTTTGGTAATGTACCAGTCTCGAGTACTCTGTCATAGCAACAAAAATCAGGCTGATAGGTAATTTTTAGAAAGAAGGAGGGGGGGGAGCTTTACTCTCACCTACACAAAGTGTGGTGTTTCTGGACTGGGCCTGGATACGCTGCCATCTTGACTATCCAGATGGTCCCAAGAAGAAACAGCCTGTATTCGATAGGAGCATCTCTGTCCAGTGTTGCGTTTTCCTCCTAGTTCCCCTCTACCTTCCACCCCGGCCTGTCAATCTTACTAACAGCACTGGTGTAACTAGGAGAAAACTGACAGAGCCTTCATACTGTCCAATAATCCATATCCCAACTGTACTGGCTGGCTTGGTGCCTCAATTCGACACAAGCAAGATTCATCAGAGAGAGAGGAACCTCAGCTGAGGAACCGCCTCCACGGGACCCAGCTCCTCGCAGAAGGAACAGGAGCACTGATGGCTCCTAGAGAAGGAGGATCCTTATCTTCGGTGCTGCAGGCATGGATTGGCTGCCCATGGTCAGTAACAGCCTCCCTCGAGTGTTCCCGCTGCAGCCGCAACTGCACTGAGTGAGTGACACACAAAAGATATCACAGCAGGAGAAGGGACTGTCCGGGTGAAGGTTCTCAAAGGCCAAGGGGAAGACAATGAGAGAGAGTAAAGGAGGTTAAAAAAAAAAGGTTAGCCGGACGGTGGTGGCACACGCCTGTAATCCCAGCACTTGGGAGGCAGAGGCAGGCGGTTTTCTGAGTTCGAGGCCAGCCTGAAAAAAAAAAATGGTTATTATATATTTATATGAGACTGTCAAAGAATTGAAAAAGGAGGGGGGAGGGGAGGGAAGGGGAGGGGAGGGAAGGGGAAGGGAGGGGAGGGGAGGGGAGGAGAGGAGAGGAGAGGAGAGGAGAGGAGAGGAGAGGAGAGGAGAGGAGAGGAGAGGAGAGGAGAGGAGAGGAGAGGAGAGGAGAGGCCATCCCGGGAGTTAAGGACTCCACATACTTCATGCGTGCTGAGCTGAGCCAGCAGAGCTCTGTACTTTGCTCCTTGCCTCTGGGCACAGATCTGAAGGACTCTAAGCAACATCCATAGGTTATGGCTTTAATCTGTTCCTTGGTATGAACAACTAAAGCCTGAGTCCCACACTGGAGCAATCTGTCAGCGTGGACAAAAACAGCAGCCCGCCATTGACAAAAACAACCCCCGTCCGCACAGAGGGAGCGAGCCCCGGTTTTCATCAGAAGTGGATTTCAACAAATGACCATTGAATCCTCCTCAAAAAGTACCACCAGCCCCCACCATGGTCATTCACAGACCCTGGTTCCATCCTGAGGATTAAAGAAGTAACAACAGAAAGGGACTCGCTGAATTTAATTACATCTCTTGCATTGTAGTCGTCTGCCAGGGACTACTGAAGACTTCTAGGGATCTCATTTTCTCTCCTAACATCTCTATGCTATATAAACTACCACAGTTACCATTTAAGATGAAGACGCACACGCTGAGCAGTAGAGCCATCCTACAGCATAGACGTAGGTTCAAATAACTAATACTCTACTCTCTGGAAGGGTCTGATTCGAAACTTGGTTTTCCAGGCTCCTACCCTCAGCTACCAACTTCTGTCTCCCTGGCTCACTCTTCTAAGGCTCTGACCGCATCAGACATCAGCCTCAGTGGTCCCGGCAGCTTTCCACTGTCCCTTCCTCAGCCGTCACAGTCAGGCACTTATAATCATCTCCAAGTCCCTTACACATCCTCCCCTCTGTAATCTCCACTGTGTGGGCACAGAGCTAATTATGACCAGGTCTTCCTTATGCAGGCACCCAATGAAGGCTCAGACTGCACAACATTAAGATATTAGGTCATTTTCTATATTAACTACTTACCTTGTCACCACGGCCAAATACCTAACGGAATCAATTTAAGGACGGAGAGGTTTAAGAGACATGTGGTTTAAGGTGCGCATGGTGGTACATCACTCTGCAGGGCCAGGAGCGTGAAGGAACGGCTCAGGTAAACAGGTAGCAAAGAGAACTCATGTCTGAAAAGGAGGAGCTGTAACTTAAAAGGCCCGCCCTCCAGCAGCCCACTACCTGCAGCGAGGCACTTACCCTCAAAAGTCCATTCCATATGAACTTATCAGTAGATGACACCACCACTGATGTTACTGACTTTGTGATCTACTAACCTCTTAGTAACGTCATCAGATGGAGACCAAGCCTGTGACATATGGGCCTCTGGGGAAATAGTTCACATCTGAACCAGTCAGGGGCATCACTTACAGTTCATTACTCCCCACGGTGCCCAGCAGAATCCCTCTACGTCATACTCTCTACCTAGACAACCCCTTGGCAGTCCCTCTGCCATCCTAAAGCAATCAGAAGAGATCGGACACAGTCCTCCTCCACCTACCCACCCGCCTGCATCTGTGCCATGCTCTCCTGTTATCTTATAGACATACCCATGATCCACTTCACCCCAGCCAGTCTCGGCTACTCAGGACACGGGAGGGTGAGTTTCTGTTTGTAATATCAACGATTCCCTTTCTGCAGGAATCATCCATGGCCGTCCCTCATCACAGTGATCTGCTGCTGCTGCTGTTTGATTTTTGCTTTTTATTTTATGTTTTTGAGGATCAAACCCAGGGCCTTGTGCCTGCTCGACAAGCATTCTACCACTGAACGACATACCCACTCCTTTGTTTTGGGAGCTGGGTATCACTGTGGAGGTGAGGTTGGCACTGACCTAATTTCTCTTGCCGAACCCCACTGTGTGCTAAGATTACAGGTGTGACCACCATGTCTAGCCAAAGTAAAAGGCTGCTTTAAAAAAAATTTCTCTGAGCCGGGCGTGGTGGTGCATGCCTGTAATCCCAGCACTTGGGAGGCAGAGGCAGGCGGATTTCAGAGTTCGAGGCCAGCCTGGTCTACAGAGTGAGTGCCAGGACAGCCGGAGCTATACAGAGAAACCCTGTCTCGAAAAACAAAAACAAAAACAAAAAAATTCTCTGAATATCTGCAACATATTTTAATCCTATATACCCTCACTACTTCCCTCCAATGCCCCCCCAAATCCCCAACCTGTCTCTCTTTACCCCTCCCAACTTCATATTTCCGATTCTCCCCCTCCTCCTCTTCCCCCGCCGCCTCCTCCCCATCATCATCATAATCAATAGCCTAGTCCAGTTGGTACTGTCCACATATAGATGCTTGTGGGGGAATCCACTAGGGCACAAGCAATCCACCAGTGGCCACATCATCCCCAAGTGACGGCCTCCCTCAGCAGAGATCAACTGCCAATAGCCCCTTCATTGAGTAGAGCCTCAGAAGTGCCCCCCCCCAATGGCTTTGGTCTCATGTATCTGCCCATGTCATTTCTATTCTTTAAATAAATAACCAGGTGGGGAGAACAACACTTGTTCTATATTCTTCCTCTGTACCTGTCTTAGTCAGGGCTTCTATTCCTGCACAAACATCATGACCAAGAAGCAAGTTGGGGAGGAAAGGGTTTATTCAGCTTACACTTCCACACTGCTGTTCATCACTAAAGGAAGTCAGGACTGGAACTCAAGCAGGGCAAGAAGCAGGAGCTGATGCAGAGGCCATGGAGGGATGTTCCTTACTGGCTTGCTTCCCCTAGCTTGCTCAGCCTGCTCTCTTAGAGAAACCAAGACCACCAGCCCAGGGATGGCACCACCCACAAGGGGCCCTCCCGCCTTGATCACTAATTGAGAAAATGCCCTACAGCTGGATCTCATGGAGGCACCTCCCCAACTGAAGCTCCTTTCTCTGTGATAACTCCAGCCGGTGTCAAGTTGACACACAAGACCAGCCAGGACAGCCCCCGTCTTGAATTCTCTTTAGTATAGGTTGAACACTTATTTCCAGACCAAAATACTTCAGAGCGGGAGCAGGAGGGGGAACATCGAGAGGCTTATGGGATGAGACTTAGGTCTAAGCACAAAATCCTTTTGTGTGTTCAGACACATCGCCCAGAGGTAATTGTACACATGTTAAATAACACGGTATAGGAAACTGTTTACACAGAAGCATCAGAAAGCAAGGATGTTATCATCTCAGCCACTGGGGGGAATATGATTGTCTGGTATCACAGTCTTCCTCGCTCTGACTTTATATGCTACGAACGAGCAACCGTTTTTCATAGACCAAATACTTGTTAGTCCCAGATAGTAAAACCAGTGCATGCGGCAGGAGACTAGAAAGTAATGTGTTCCTGTGCTTCCTGGGGCCGAGCAGTGCAGGGCATCCCAGAAACCGCAGATGCTTTCCCCATCGACTGGACATGTCCACGACGTTATCTGTGACGTCCTCTCTCTGCCTTCTCCTTCCCCTCTGGCCACACAACCCTTTGGCCGGCTGCTTCTCAGCTCCCCAGCCAGGAAAAGCCAAAATGCCTGAGGCTCACGCTTCCTGACCAGAATTCCTCTTCATGTATCTGCCAATATTACATCTCCACTCAAATACTCTGTAGAATCTCAGGCCTTAAACATCAAAAAGCCTCTTCTACCCATCTGTAAATCCCTTTGGCTTCTGCGTTCCAAATAGTAACCAAATCCAGACATTTCTCCACACTCGGGTAAGCGACATGACCCTCTCCTGGATTCCTTAAACAGCTCCTTCTAGGCCGCCCTGCCACCTCATCAGCCCTCGCCTGTGTAGTTAGGAAGAGAAACCATTCAAGGCGTGAGTCAGATCAGTTCCCTCTTCAGGGAGGCAGCCTGCAGCAGTTTCCCTCCTGACAGACATCAGCCCAAAGTCCTGTGGTAATCAGCAGAGCGCTCCCAGAGCAGGGGAGTCCCTCCTCTTTGAAGGAGGAGCAACAGGAAACACCTTACACAAGCACATCAGTGGAAGCCCGAGGTCTTGGAGGCTGTCACCAGGAGATGTAGGAAGAAAGGAACCTAATTATACAGAGTCAGAGCTTAACAATGCTGGTGCCTGTGGTAACACACCAAAAAAAAAAGACCAGGACCTAATAAACGGTCTGATCCAGATAGGGAGATTCTCCAAGCAGACTGGAGAAAGTGCCAATGGCTTCACTCTGCTGTCTACAATAAAGTACAAGGAGAGAGAGAGAGAGAGAGAGAGAGAGAGAGAGAGAGAGAGAGAGAGAGAAGAAGAAGAAGAAGAAGAAGAAGAAGAAGAAGAAGAAGAAGAAGAAGAAAGTAAGCTCCAGGATAAAGGAGAGCCAGGACAGAGAGTTAGTTCAGAAATAAAACTTTCTCATTCCCTGCTTTATCAGAAGGCAGCTGGTGCTAAAATTAAGAAATAGTTTCCAGGCAAAGACTGGATCCAGAAGCTGTCAGGAAAACAAGATGTAATTGTAAAATCTTTTATAATAAGTCCTCAAAAGGATTTCATCCGAGGCTTCATAAGCCCGTTCAAAAGGATAAAAGCTTCCCCAAGGAATCCTGAGGGTGCTGCTCCTTCTCAGCCTTCCAGAGAACTGAAGAGCAGAAGGTACACACGCTGCTATCAAAGCAATCTGCTAGTGCTGCCTCTGTCTAGGAAAGTTGATTAAACATCAGTTTGTCGGAAATCCGCAAAGATGCTTTCTGTTTGTTTTATAATTATGCAACCTGAGTGTGGTAGCTTAAACCTGAAGTCCCAGCCAGCCCCTGGGAAGACAGAGGAAGAAGGACAGACACCCTTTCATGGCCAGCCTAGGCTTCACGAGGACACCGTCCACACTAAGCCCCTCCTCCCCCAGCACTGGCGGAGAAGCCAAGACTCTGCGCCCCGAAAAGAGGGTCTGCGGTGGCAATCGCCATCAGGCACAAAGCGGGCTGGAGCGCTACTCAGTTGTAAATGTGGACTCCTGGTTCACGAGATAGAAGGAACATCCAGAGAGCAGACCTGACGGACAAGCCAGCGGAGCCGGCTACCACAGCGAACAACTCCCAGGGCAGTAAGACCAAGAAAGAGCTACACGTGCCTGGCTTGACCTCAAAATCAAAAATGTTGCACTGAGCCCTGTAAGTATGTGCGAATACTGTCTCTGAATTTTAAAAACAAAATGGAAACAAGACTAGAAACTAAAAACTGCTGGGCTTATAACTGCCTCCTGTTTCTCTCTCTTTTGCTTTCTTGTGGGTTTCTTTATTCCCCTCCACTTCCTCTTCCTCCTCTTCTTTCCTTCTTTCCTTCCTTCCCTCCTCCTTCTTTGTTTTCCCCCCTCCTTTCTAAAGAGAAATGTTCAAGCCATACTTGGTGGCTCACATCTATAATCCAGGACTTGAGAGGCTCAGACGGGATCATCATGAGTTTGAAGCCTGCCCGGGCTATGGAGTAAGACTTTGTCACTAATAATAATTATTGTTGCTACTTAATAAAATAAAATAAACAAGTGGGAACTGTGGGGGTTTGAACGATAAATGCCCCTTGTTGATCTTGGGCATCTGAAGACTTGGTCCCCGTTGGTGGTGCTAGTTGAGTAACTTTAGAAGTAGGACCTGGACGGAGGAAGCGTGTTGCGAGGGGCAGGCTTGGGGAGTTTTAAGCCATTTCTAGTTCATTCTCCGCTTCACGCTTGTGGTTCAAGATGTGACTCTCAACCCGCTGCTCCAGCTGCCGTGCCTGCTGCCGCCCGCTGCCATGACAGCCCCCTTCTCCCTCTAGGACCGTAAACCCTTCCCTCTGTAGGCGGCCATGTTGCTTTCTCAGCAACAGAAGAGTAACTAAGGTGGAAGTTGGTGCCAGTGATAATACACAGTGTCATACTGCTGAACCGAGGCAAGGGGTCACTTCTCACTCTCATCTGAACACAGATCCGGATCATGTCACTCAATACTACCATATTTCCTTACGGACTCAAGGAGGCAGATCTGAGGGAAAATGCCCAGACTCAAATCTGATGAGACTCTGAACTCCAAACCTGAGTCTTATAGTAAAGGAGGATCTGGAGAAGCCACGGAAACCATATCTACATTTAGGAAAATTTAAAATATTTACATTTAAGAAAAATACAATTATTGACTAGAGAATCAAATCGAATGTTTAAAAACATGTCTTTAAGAGCTAGAGAGAAGCCGGGCGTGGTGGCGCACGCCTGTAATCCCAGCACTCTGGGAGGCAGAGGCGGGCGGATTTCTGAGTTCGAGGCCAGCCTGGTCTACAGAGTGAGTTCCAGGACAGCCAGGGCTATATAGAGAAACCCTGTCTCAAAAAAACCAAAATCCAAAACCAAAAAAAAAAAAAAAAAAGAGCTAGAGAGATGGCTCGGGGTTAAGAACACTTCCTGGTTTTGAAGCCGACTGGGATCAGTTCGTGGCACCCACACGGTGGCTCGCAGCCACCTGTTACCCCTACGTCAGGGGATCCAGTGCCCTTATCTGGTCTCCAAGGGCACCAGGCACATGATGTAAATAAACCCATGCAGGCCAAACAGTCACTCACAGGAGATAACAGTAAGTCGTTTTTAAGAAACATGCCTTTTAAATCAGTCAACACTATTGTCAAGGGCTGTACGGTTTCCCCTCATTTTTAAAGTGCATAGCCCTGCGGGAAACCCACTGGCTCCCAAACTGCAGAAGCTTACCAAGCACAGCGAGGGAAGACGGGGTTTCTCTCAACACTATCCTAGCACATGAAAACGGACGCGGCTGCAGATAACCGAGTAACTGGCCAGAGGAAGCCTGGGGTGGACCGTGGAGTAAGCCTGGCCTGTGGCCCTGCTTAGCACGACACCACCTCGTTGTGTTAGAGTGTCCAGCTGGACTGCACAGTTATCCCAGGAACGCGGGGCAGCCCCACTTCTGCTCTCCTGCATTTAGACTCTCTGTAACAATAGCCTCAATCTGAAGGGACCAGACCCGAGTGTCTAAAGCACAGGGACATTTCATATCCCAAACAAAACGGACTCCCTCTGCCCCCCCAAAAAAATTCTCCATCAGGTGTTCCCACTTCCCCCAGCTTTCCACTCCTGCCCAATACACAGCCTATAGAGACTGCGACACACACACATGTGGTACACACACCCTCCTTTCTTACCATGGCACATCTTCAGTGGCCTTTTAGGTCTGGGATACCTATTTGTCCCTTCCTAGGGCCAAGATGCTGCTGTTTTCTGCCTACCACAGCCCTCCTCTTCTTCCCTTCTTCCTCTTCTTCTTGTTTTTTAATGTTTTTTTTTTTTTTTTTTGAGGGATGATTTCTCTGTGTCACTTTGGCTCTCCTGGATCTTACTCTGTAGACCAGGCTGGCCTCGAACTCACAGAGACCCACTGCTTCTGTCTCCTGGTGCTGGGGTTAAAGGCATGTGCCACCACTGCTCAATGAGCCCTCCAGTTCTTATCATTCAGTTGTCAGTGTGATCTCCGGGACGGCTGCTGAGCACCCAGCACACCCCCCAGCCACTGTGGAATGTCAGCGTCACAACGCTCGCCTGCCACCTGCTAGCTGAACATCCACTGTCTGCGCCCTGGAAATAAACCCCTTGGAACCAGGGACCCTGCCCTTGCTTCCCTTCTGAGATCAGCAGCTGCTCAGGAAAGATTTGCTGCTTAGCTCAACAGAGGAGAGAAACAGCAAACACAGTCCCAGGCCAGGGGTGCCTTGAGAGTAAGGCTATAGAGCTGATGGGTTTAAGTAAGAAACTTCCTAAATACCTCCTGGAGAATACCCTGAAGCCCGAGAGAAACTCGAGAGGTATCTTGCAAGGGGGGAAAAAAGAACTCTGCACTGTAAATCATCTTTAACGTGTGAGGTAAACGCCAAGCTTCCCAGTCCTTAAAGGCAGGCGGGTGTGTGCTAACCTCAGCTGTCTGAAGGAGCATATGCCCAGCCTTAAACAAGTCCTCCAGGACTTCTGTAGAGCTAGTAGACGACTCCTCATTTAGCTCCTGCAAATTAAAGACAAAAGAGCAGTAGCAGGCTTGGATTGTCACGGCCGACCTACCTATTTATTATGTTCTCGGAGGACAAAACATTCATAATCCCTCTAAGGTTCAGTACAAAGTTAAACCAAGGTTAATTAATCTGCCAGAGATTTATGCCATAATTCTACACGTTAAAAAAGCGTTCTATGATAATCAAAAGTGTGGTGATACATATATATTGATAGGCAGGTGTAGCAAGTTAGAGGTCAGCCTGGGCTATATAGAAAGACTCCGTATCAGAAAGAAAGAAAGAAAGAAAGAAAGAAAGAAAGAAAGAAAGAAAGAAAGAAAGAAGGAAGGAAGGAAGGAAGGAAGGAAGGAAGGAAAGAAAGGAAGAAGGGAGGGAGGGAGGGAGGGAGGGAGGGAAGAAAGAGAGAGAGAGAGAGAGAGAGAGAGAGAGAGAGAGAGAGAAAGGGAGGGAGGGAGGGAGGGGGAGGGAGGGGGAGGGAGGGAGGGAGGAAAGAGAGACAGAGAGAGAGGGAGGGAGGGAGGGAAAGGGCAGAAGAAGAAAGAAAGCAGGCAGAGGCGGGGGAGGGAGGACGGAAGGGTCTAGAATCATTAACTATTAGGCCACGGCTCCCACATCTGAATCAAACAAAGTAATCATCAATTAAAGATCTGAAAATCTATCCTTTATAGGTTACACTGATTTAACTAGGGAGAAAGCCGTCTAATTTAATCAGCAGTATATCCCTTTTGGGTAGCTAACACAGCAGAAGTTAAATTTCTCAGCCATTCCCTTCTCTGGCAGAAGAATGCTTTCCATGCTCCCATACCTCGTTTTCCATTTATACACCCGTGTGCACGTTTAAGTGGTTGTGCGGGTCTTGCCGATGTCTCAATTAGTTCTGATAGCTTTTCTTTTATCACTGTTTGCTTTGCTCTAGTTTGATTTTTTCGGGTTTTTTTTTTTTTTTAATTGAGAGCACTGAGTGCCATGCATAAAGAAAGATCTTTCAAGAATTCAATTCCCTCCTTCTTCATAAACCTGGAAGCCAGCGAATCAGGGAAAGGCACGAGATAGTATATTTTATTGTCTAGGACCTGAAGAAGGCACACGGGCACCGATCCTGCTCGACAGGCTGAGAAGGGAGAAGGGAACAAAGCAGGAGCAGACTCTAGAGCAGTGGACGCCTTCGCTCACACTGACGACATCCTGTCAAAACCAACACGGACAACGCAGACGCTCCATCAGTCATGGCAGCTCCGCTTCCCCCACCCCTGCAGCTCCGCCACACACAGCGATTCCCAGGGCGCTTTCACACACATCAGCTCCTGAACTTCCAGGATGTACTAAGACGTCTCAGGAGAGAGGAGACCCTCTCCAAACAGGGAGAAATTTCAGAAAAACACCATCTGTCCCGATTTTATGAAACGTTGTTTATGCACTGGAGAGAAACAGAAGTCTTACTATGAGCATCATTATCTGTATTAACAAAAATGAAGGTCCAAAGCCATCCACCCCGCCACAGACAGCTGCCCCACCCAAGTCCTCCCAGGCCACCCCTCTCCTTTTGCACGTTACACCCCCTGCTTGCCGCACACAAGAACTGCTCACCAGCGCCTAGGGGGCATCAGAACCATCGCGTGCGTGCCATCGCGTGCGTGCATGCCACCGCTTGTGATCCCATACATTTCTAAGCTAACTGCCCGCCCAACCTCTCGGTAAAGTCATTTTTGAAAGGTAAACTGGGCTTTAAGTGAAAGAAGCAAGGTGAAGAACTCAAGGAATGGCAGACGGCACAGAGACATGGAGAGGAACATGGGCGAGTACTTGTCTTGAAGCTCTTCCCCAGGCCCGGCATGCACACATGAGCTGGGGGGGTGGGGAGGAGTGGATATCCTTCCTTCTAAACAAGCTCAGATGGCTTACCCAGCAGTAACGGGTGGTGATAACCAACCTCAGGATGTTTATAAACGAGTGAGGACTAGGAACGTGTGAGATGAAAAGACCTAAGCCATTCCTAGACAGTCAAGGAAAAAAAAGACAAGAGACATAGGTGATAAGACATGGGCGACCAGGGCTTAACCTGGGGAAGATGGAGGAGAGGAGAACGTGCAGGTGGTCAGGCAGGGAGGCAGCGCGGGAGCGCTGAGACACGTGGGCACAGGTAAGGGGCTGCAGACAGAGGAACAGGCACTCACGCACCTGGAAGTTGGGGCTGGGTAACCTGCACACTCACACTGCAAGCCAAGGGACTCCTGAGTAACTAAGGGTTATACATCTTGAAGGACTTGTAAACCATCGCTCAGAGCGGAGGCTTTCTCTCTGGGAATCCTATTACAGAGTTTTAAACCACAGTGAGACACCATGGAAGGTCGCCTTCTCAGAGAAAACCACAACCAAGATTGGGGAAACGTAGAGATTAAAGACAAGCAGTCCAGTCAAAATGTCTGTAGAAATCCAAATGAATCTACTATCATCTAAACATTTTTTATTATATATGTGTGCACATGGTATGTGTGGAGACACACAAGCCACAGAACCCATGTAGAGGTCAGAAACCAACTGTGCGGAGTTGATTCTCTCCATCCAGCTTTGTGTGGGTTCCAGGGGTTGAACTTGTGTTACCAAGTTTGTGCAGCAAGCACCTCCACCCGCTGAACCATCCTGCCAACCTTCTAACGGCATGTAACGTACGGGAGGAGAGAGATGGTTGAGAGGCCAACAGACCGTGAGTCCTGCTTACACCAACTGTCCCAGCTTAATTTTTAATGATAGCCCTTTTCCTCTCAGGAGCACCCTAGTTTAGACGGCAGTATTAAATTAATTATGGACATTTCTAATTGCCTAATTAGTTTCTAATATGTATAACGTCTGATTCATAACATAGCCCGTAAAAGTACAGCACATCACAACTGACCATCTTTCCTGGGAACTCACAATATTCTGGCAGACATCTTTTACTGGGGAATAAAATTCCAGACCTTCCTAAGCCAATGGGTGTCTACTCATCGAAGGCCTGGAGGATGTTGTTTTACCTGCAGACGCCCAGGCTGGAAGCTGCCATGGTGATAATATAGCAGAAACACTGCTGATTTTGGGGTGACTTAAAGAAGACCATCTTGAGCAGAGCATAGGACTCTGTTGTGTTACACCAGCGAGATCCAGAAGCCCATTTATTGTTGCTGCTCAATAGAGCCCACTGTGTTTAAACGACTGCGTACTATCAAAACCTTTGCTCACTGACTTAAAAGAAGAGAAATTGATTATGTTATTATAAAATTAAGACTACCGGGTCTTGGTGGCAGGCTAGCTAGAAAGGAAGGAAGGACAGAAAGGCGGTGGGGGAGCCCAGGGGTGTGTAAGATTCTGCCTTTACCTCCAGGATGCACAAATGAGAACTTGTCGGGGCTGGAGAGATGACTGAACAGTCAAGAGCACACACTAGCCTTACAGAGGACCATGAGTTCAGCTCGTAGCACCCATGTGGGCATTTCAGAGTCGTACACAGCATCCATGGAAGTCCATACTCATGTACACGCGCCTACATATAGCTATGCACAGACACATAATTACAAATAAATCTTTTAAGAATATTATAGTGCTTTAATTATACGATAATTATACCTGGGTTCAACAACTAGGGCTTTTAAATTCTTAAGGAAAAAGCTTGAATTTTTTTCAGTTTCCCTATATACAATATTTTAGGGACAAATATTTTTATTGATAAAAAATATAAGTATGCCCAGCATGGTAGCACATGACTGTAATCTTAGAACTCGGGAGACGGAGACAGGAGGCAGGCTCAGGTATAGTAAATTGGAGGCTAGCCTGACCTATTTCAATAAATAAATCTATAGATACAGAGAAGAAAGGTTTCTTTTTTCTGTTTTTTTGTTTTGTTTTGTTTTGTTTTTTGAGAAAGTGAAAGAGAAATACAAATTTAAGGACAGAAATAATAGAGAAAAAAAGGAGAAGATAAAGTGATGTGACAGAATTTACAGTGTCAATATAGTAAGCCAAGATTTGCATCTACCAAAGTTATGATGAAATAGCCTCAACTTAAAATCATATGCAAGGTAAGTTTTTTTTTTTTAAGTTGAAAATATCATTGCTCTCAGAAACACGAAAGCGCAGAGAAGACCTCAGGGGCAAGATGAAGAGGTTGTTGATTTGAAGGCAGATTGGTGGTACCTAAAGGCCATCCAAGCGGTGGGGAAGGGCTGTCACATGAGCCGGATGCACAGGTTAGCCTCCAGCCTTGCCATTTATAGAGGCGTTGTCCATGCTCACTGACATCCTGTGAAGCTGGCACTATCCCTGTAGAGCTGGAGAAAACTGAAGCAGAAGCTAGGAGACTCACCCAGGGCCACACAGCTCTCCCGGGGAGCAGAATGCAGCTTACAGCCAGACGCCCTCCACCGGGAGTCTAACGTCTTTGCACATGACAACATCTCTCGAGACACCTGGGCTGGAGACACTAATTAGGGGCGGAAATTATCACTCTTTAGACAACAATTTATCTATGGAGCAGATGGTACTACCCAGGAAGAACACATATTTATCCTCAGGAAAATGAGAGCTTCAGCATTCCATAGCCTCGTGAGGATGCCCCTGTCACTCCCAGAAAGGGAAACCGTTCTTCCTGTGATCTTCTTTCCCAGGCTGCCTTCCCCTGCTGTCCTCACCCTCCCTGGGCCACTACGCTGCGTATATGCCACTCGCTACAAAGTCCAAGGGATCACTGAACTAGATTTTCCTGCTTCATCTTTGCCCTCTGTTTCCCTATCAGGTACCTAAAGATACCACAGACAGGCAGGTTCTTGTGTAAGAAGTGTGACAGTGTTTCCTTCTCTGCAACATTATCAGGCATTATGGGTATTTTCTAAAATACGCAGTAGGTGAGATCTCACATCTGTTGCAGAACACGGAATCTGGATGCACAGGGCGCAGAGGGGAGCCTGTCTGTGCATGCTCAGTGGAGGTTACCTTCACACCAGAACAGCTGCATGTCTGCGCATGCTCAGTGGAGGCTACCTTCACACCAGAACAGCTGCATGTCTGCGCATGCTCAGTGGAGGTTACCTTCACACCAGAACAGCTGCATGTCTGCGCATGAGGCTACCTTCACACCAGAACACCCGCAGGGAGCATTGCACGCATGAACCCCTGCAGAGTAAGGACGCGGGGAATCAAGGATAAAAGCCCAAGAATGGCAATATGTGGTGCTGAGGCCAGAGGTCAGCGGTAGGTGCTTGCCTGTTACATAAGAGATCCATGTGTAAAAACAGAACCAAAAACAAACCAACAGAAAAAAGGCCAAAATCAGTGTCTCGTGGAATAGGCAGAGGACGAGTGAAGATAAAGAATAATCAGAAAGAAAGTCTGACAACAGAAAAACAAGAAGTCTGGGCTGTCCATATAACAAAGTAAGATTCCAAGAAAGAATAAGGGAAGATATAAGATAAAGGAAGGAAGATAAGGAGCCCGCGGGATCTCAGCAGCTGCTTCTAAATCAGAGACACTTGGGCTCAGCCCAACCGTGCCGGGAAAGAGAGACGAAGGAGGCCGGAGCTGCCCCAGAGGGGAGAGGTGACATCAGTCAGGACAGAGGCATCAGGACTCTTCCCATGACAGGAGAGGAACAACCGAAGGAAGAGGACACTCGTGTGTCACTGTTGTCCATGTGCAGGGTGCTTCCCCCTCTGTGATTTCCTGAAGTCAGAGAGCAGTTCTAGAAGCATGAGTCTCGGAGACAGCTCCAAATCTGTCTTCCGAGAAAAGTTCCAAGAGTCTCTGACTTCTGCCTCTGAAGAAGGCCTATCTCTAAGGCCGAGAGACAGCACAGCTACACTATAACTACTGTTCTGGCCCCAAGGGTGTCTGGGACATCACCTTCACCCGTACTATTGACCCAATGTCATCACAGGCCTCTCTAAATCTTCCTGAGGATATGTAAGAATCTGGACCTTTTTTGATTTTCTCTCTTCTTTCCTTCAGACCGTGCCCGTCCTCCTACTTTATAAAGGACAATGAGCACAACTTTCTCTCACCCTAGTTTCCACAGGAGAGGCCACTTACACCATTTATGCCTTCTAATCACGAAAATCTGCTTTGGTCCCATGACACTCGTGAGAGTCGAGGACAGAGGCGTTTTACTTTCAACACAGAACAGGTTCCTACCTTGGTTGAACATAGCTAATGAGCACCCAAGGGCTCGGGGGCAAGCTTGCTCCTTAGTGTGGCTGGTATGGCAGTATCTGGAACCTTTAACACAGTATAGAACCTTTAATCGTGGTGAATAGTTAGAATACTGAAGGAGCCGCCCTGGCCCCGGCCCCGCCCCGCCCCGGCCCCGCCCCGGCCCCGCCCCAGGAGGAAGCAATGCAGTTCTCCTGGGACGCAGTTAGCCCTTTGGAGAAAGCTGTTACAAATGAGCGATCACCCTCTCTTCTCTGTCCCACTTGCCACGTGATCTCCCCCTCTCACAGCCGCATCACCTGCTATTGGTATCTTCCATGAGGTCCTTACCAGAAGAACATACTTTGAACTTCTGAACTCTAAGCTAGATACACCCTCTTGTCTTTATCCGTTACCCAGCTTCGGGTGTTTCGTGACAGTAAGACAAAACAGACTAATTCAGATATTAAGAATTAAATAAGCAACGTCAGCATTTTTTAGGGAGAGTCGGGGAGATTCAAAGTTACCTGTGATTCCCAACAGCAGCTGTCTGTTCTGCCCCACCATACCCCACTTATAAGTCTCTGAAACCCTCAAAGGTGCCCTGGTTCCTTCCGTCCTCTGATTATTTTGAAATTCCAACAGGTCTTCCCACCCCTCTCACAGCGAGGGACCCAAGTGCTTCAGAAACAGCAATGCTGCTCACACACCAGTGACACACACCCAGCAGCTATAATCACAAGAGAAGCCTGCTCATCTGCCACGGAGGATACAAAGGATCACTACCCCCGGAGCTTCGCAGCATTGCACGCTTCTGCCTGACGCGAAAACCCACACTATAAAGTCTGACATTGCTCCTGAGCAAGCAAGAATGAAATTCTCCCCCACAAATCCTCTAGGATTGGTTTCCTACGGCTGCAACAGATTGCCAAAGACGTGGCGGCTGAAAACAATAGGAACGTATTAGCGTGTAATTCCAGAGGCTTTAGGTTCAAAACGAATCTTACTAGGATAAAATAAAAACGCAGGCAGGGCGCGGTCCGCCCAGAGGCTCTCTGGGGGAAGCCGCCATTTCCTTTCCTTCTCTCCAGCTTCGAGAGGCCACCTGCGCTCCCCGACTAAAGGACTCCTCCAGTGGTGCACCACTCCAACCTGTTTCCATCAACACGCCCTCTCTCAGACTTCCCAGCTTTTCTCTTCCACAGATGAGGACACCTGTCATTGAATCATCTTCCGACAGATAAGGTCTGGGTAATTTTAGCAAGGTAGCCAATTTTTCCAGGCAAGGTTTGGCATCAATCAGGAAACTATATTTGTTTCTACTACAAAAAATATTACTAATAAAATATGAATACAATCTGAAGTACCTTCCAAAGCCTCGACTTTACTCATTCTGTAGATACTTACAGTTCTTCAGTAGTGACCCGTGATCTATATGGGATGGAGCTCAGCGGCTCTGTGAACATGTCTGTATGCTGTCAAAATGTACATCAAGGGGCCCGGGTAGCCAACGGCTTGTGGAGCTGTGTAAGTTTTACCGTGACTACTCTGACACGTATCTTACCCACGATTCTCCCTCTGTGAGGAAGACACACTGCAGCAGTCGGAAACACAAAGAGAATATGAAAGACTATTACCAGAAATGGACGGACGAGCAGGCCCAGAGCCTGACTGAGAAGCCAACGGCTGTATTTCAACAAGGAAAGATCCCCCAGCTCCATTCTCCGCTCCTCCACCTGCAGGGGCCGTGATCCCACCTCCCTTCAGCCTCCCTGGGCCTCCTCCGCCTGGCATGATGCCAATGATGGGTCCTCCTCCTCCTCTAGGTTGATGCCCGTGGGACCAGATCCTGGCATGAGACCGCCCATAGGAAGCCACATGCCCATGATGGCCGGACCGCCAACGATGAGATCTCCCGCCTGCCCTCCTGCCCGCCCTATGATGGTGTCCACACAGCCTGGCATGATCCGGCCAAACAGATAAGAGCAGACCAGACGCACTCTTTATCATTTTGTATCTCTTCTTCTGTTTCACCAGGAGATCTTGGTGCTGAGCCTGAGTGTTTACTAGCTGCAGGACAAGGAAACTCCCCTTCCTACTTTTGGAGGGAGGAGTGATAGAAAATAGTGTGGTTTTCACTTATATTGTGAAAGGTGAAAATAAAATCATCAGCTCTTTTAGTTTAAAAAAAAAAATGTACATCGAGACCTACTTGCCTTGCAGAATGCACGTCTCTTTGTGCAGATCTACCAAAATTCCAAATGTTTACCTCTATTCTGTGAAATCCTTCTGTGAAATAGAATAATAGATTGTGAAAGTAGCTAATAAAAAAAATCCTCTTTCACTATTCGCAGCATCCCACTTCCCTCCCCTCTCGCCCTACGGAATTCCGAGGGCCACATTCTGCACTGGGCTCATCCCCAAATGGTCATGGAAAGCCGGCAGACCTAAAGGAAGAGGAAGGACCCGTCCCTTCACACAGCTGCAGAGGACAGAAATAAACGGCCAGCGTCTTAGGATTTTACCGCTATGAACAGACACCATGACCACGGCATCTCTTATAAGGACAACATTTCATTGGCGCTAGCTTACAGGTTCAGTCCATTATCACAAAGATAAGAGGACTGCGGCGTGTCCAGCTAGGCGTGGCGCTGGAGAAGGAGCGGAGAGTTCTGGCATCTTGATCAAAAGGCAGCCAGGAGAAGACTGACTCTCCCACACTGGGCGGGGCTTCAGAGCCCACCCGGCAAATTCATACTTCCTCCACCAAGGCCACACCTCCTAACGGTACCCCTCCCTGTGGGCCGAGCATATTCAAACCACCACAGCCAGTCCAGGCATTTCTAGGATAAACCTCTGAGCATCTTTGCACAAAGTACTTATCTGAGGTTAAAGTCTTAGATTAACTCAACAAGTATCCTTCATTCTTCAAAGTCTGTCACCTCCAAAGTCGGCAGTGTGACAAGCTTCACCGGAGACAGGAGCGTGTCCTGAGCTAACCAGTGGACACTGGAAGGGAAGGGAGACTGTCCCTACTCCGCCATACCGAAGAGTGGAAACCTGTACCCATTTCCCTCTGTAACAGTGCAGGGCTCCCCCAAAGCTGCTCTAGGAGGCAGGACACACACACATTCTCCTTACTCAGTTCTTAAAAGGTAATCATGCCTGTCTCATCCAGAGACTGGGGCTTTCCTCCCCACACAGTGAGTGGGAGAACAGCACAAGGGGAAAGCCCTCGCTACAAATTGGTGGCAACAATGTAAGTCGCATGAGCCACCTGCAAAGGGGACTCCGTGCCAGGAAGTGGTGAGGCCAGCAGCTCTACAGATGTTTTTGAGACAAAAAGTACAAAAAAAAAAAAAAATTATCATGGGAGAGTGAAGTTTCCAATGTCATTTTCAGTTCCAAAAACCTAAACGCCTAGAATCACCCCCAGAAAGGAGAGAGAGAGAGAGAGAGAGAGAGAGAGAGAGAGAGAGAGAGAAACCAGCCGATTTTCAAGTGAATTTATTGTACTCACTGTCTGATGGCTTCTGTCGCAGTACCGCAGCCCAAAATAATCTATCTCCACGAGGTTTATGTGACGGAAAACGTGGTCAAGGACAACGGATCCTTTTGTTGACTTCTGCAAAACAATCCACACATCGCTTCTTAACAAGGTGTCGAGTCTTTCTCCATGGGACACAATCAGATTCTCATCTCTTATGAGCTGCACTCTCAGGGGGACAACCTTGTTAGACCACGCTACTCTCTCCGGGCTTTCCCTCAGTTACAAAGACAGATGGGCTAAAATTACAGTATATTGAAGAGAAACAGCCTTTGAAAATCACCTTAAGCTTTAGGAGCATTAAATCAATACAAACACCCCTTCTTCTACGGGATTACAAATTAACTCCAGAATGAAGCGCTTCTTTATTTTTTTAATTTTATGTGCATAGGTGTTTTGTCTGCATGTATGTCTGTGCTCTACGTGCATGCCTAGCGACAACAGAAACCAGTGAGAAGGCATCAGAGCTCCTGTAACTGGATTTACAGATAGCCACCCTCCATGTGAATGCTGGGAATTGAACTGGGAAGCTCTGGAAGATCACCCACTGCTCTTAACCACTGAGCCATCGTTCTAGCCCCAAAATGATTCTTTAAATAAAGGTAGCCTTCTATGTGAAGAGCATGTAATTAATTTATTAAGCATTACGGAAGCTTAAAATCCCCATCATTCTTTCAATTGGAAAGTGACTTCTGACATGGTGGCAGGGGCATTGAAGAAACCCAGAGACACGCCAGCTGCCACATGGTGGCAGGAACACATGAAAGACGCGCAGAGGCCCGCCAGCTGCCATGCCATGGTGGACCAGCCAGCTGCCAGGCCATGGTGGACCAGCTGAAGACTCCCAGAGACAGGCAGGTGTGTGTTCAAAAGACACCAGAGGTACCAATGATAAGCAAGTACGTGGTGGAGAGATGGGAGAGAAAGAGAAGGAAACAGTGTTGCACTCTGAAGAGAGGCAGAAGTGGAGACTCGAGGGTGGTGAGGTTCAGCCTGATGTGAGTAGTTCCCACGCATGCAGCTGCTGAGAGCCATGTTTGGGTCTGTGGCCCTGCTACCACAAAGGCCACCTAGATGTCCCTGGTATGAGCTGCCTCTTAGAGCCATCCCGATGTCTGAAGGTTGTGCAGAATTGGCTTGAATCTCACTGGTTGAAGCACTCAAGTGGGTCCTGCACCTCCTCCCCTGAGCAGCACAGTAAAGCTGCCTGCCCCTCCCCACTCCCTACCCCCCACCCCTGAGTTGTGGGCGTGGGTGAGACTGCCAGATGTGAGATCTGGCCCCACACCTCACCTGGGCGGAATGGGAGAGTTGGCACCCCAGACGGGAGAGTGGGAGAGCTGACTCTTCCCCTTGCTGGTTGCACTTGAGAGAGCTCCCTTCCTCACCTGGGCTCAGGACAATTGGCATGTAGGCATGGAAGAGTCAAGGTATGGGCATGGGAGAGACAACCCCTCCCCTCCCCTGTAGTAGGTAGGAGAGCTGGCCCAGACTCCTTGTGTGGGCAGTTTGGGAGATCTGGTCCTGGTGTCATGGGTCCTCTCACCAGCTGCAGCACTCAGGAGAGTGGCCCTACACCTCGCATGGTCAGTAGAGCTGGCCCTGGTGGCTTGGGTGTGGGAGAATCTGGTCTGAGGGTGTGAGATTAGAGAGCTGCCCCTGTGCCTAGCCAGGGCAGTGCTGGAGAGCTGGGCTGGTGGCGTGGATGCTAACACGGATAGTGTGAGCTCAGGAGAGCCAGTCTGCCTCTTGCCAGTTGCTATAAGCAGGAGAGCTGGCCCTGCCCCTCACCTAGGAAAAGCAGGAGAGCAGGCCCAGCTCCTCACTGGGGCAAAGCAGGAGAGCAGGCCCTGCCCCTCACCTGGGCAAAGCAGGAGAGGTGGCCCCCAGTGGCCTGTGCACCGGAAAGCTGGTGGGCTGAACAACACAGCCACCACCAGGCCCCAGTTCCATCTATGAACTGCTACAGTACATGAAAGGCTCCTACAGATACAGAGCTGCAGGATTCCCATGACACGGGATAACAGGATATTTGAGTGGAGTCCCAGTGTGAGGACCCAGTATTGATGGTGTAACAGAAGCCAAGGGTCTCTAACCATATCACTGATTCACTGTAATGAACATTTGCAAGTAAAGAAATGTGGACAAAAGGGGACACACCATGGCACGCCCCAGCTTCCCCAGAAAGATTTATTTTATTTTTTCTTTTCTTTTTTGTTGTTTTTATTTTTATTTTTTTGTTTTCTTTGGTGGGGAGGTTATAAGGGCAAAGGGCAGATATGGAGGGGCAGAGAGATGAGTGGGATTGGGGTATATGTTGTGAAAAAAATCACAATGAATCAATAAAAAGTTTTAAAAAAAGAAAAAAGTGACACACACACACAACACAACACAACACACACACACATACACACATACACACACACACATACACACACACACACACACACACACACACACACACACACGCCATTATTCTCATAAGTATCGAGAATAGGAACTCCATAAAATTAAATACCCAAAGCTCTTTTTTTTAAAAACCCTCAAATCATAAATCCATAGATTAAAGCTTCTAAATAACCCTCATCGGGATATTTGACTTGATCTCTTACACAGCAGCACAGACAGAAAGAAGATTTCTTTGGCTTGTATTTTAAGCACTGACACCTACATCAATATGGTACTCTATTTGCTCTGCCTAAGGTCTTCACAATGGTCTGTCTACCTGGCTAGCACCAGCACGGAGTCAGAGCTTCCCTTTCTGTGGCCCTATCACAGGCAGGTGTGATCAGGCAGGGAAAGAAAGCCCCAGTTCACTCAGTATATCCCAGAGCTTCTGCTCAATTGCAGCTTCTCTCAGACAATGGCCACTAGGTGCTTAATTGTATCAGGTAAACTATGTATAACACAGGGCTTTTAGAAAATAGATTGTGATATGAATAAAGTTACACTCTTGGAAAAGATAGTCTGTGGCTGCTTGTATTACAAATGCTAATTATGTTCCCCCAAATGCTGCTTGCAGCAGTGTCTACCGGTAGCTTCTGGAACCTGCCACCGGTTGGTTCTGACTGGTAAATAACGATGCCAACAGCCAAGAGCTGGGGAGGGCAGACAGAGGCGGGATTTTAGGATTGCCTGGGCTTGGGATGGAGAGGAGAGGAAGGAGGAGATGTGCCGTGCCAGCAGAGTGTGGAGGACAGGAGAGACGCCATGCCATGCCTGAGAATAGTGCAGGACAGAGAGGCATGGCTTCGTGTGAAGGGGTCGGGAGAGCGCAGCCCATCTGGGCCCAGAGCAGCGGAGGTATTATGCAGAATTAGTAAGCAGTAACTCAGACTTATCAGCCGGAGGTAGAGACTTGGAGTAGCGGAGGTTAGGCAGTGGCCCCGCTATTGTGCTGTTTAAGGCATATTAAAATCTAAAGGCATATAAAATACAAAGGCTGTGTGTGTGTGTCTTTCATTTGGGTACATAAACCATTGAGGAGGGGAGCAACCCCATGTCGGGATTTAATTAGTAATTAATTCTACAATAGTCCCTCTAACAAACCCCCAAATCTCTAAATTGCACTGGCTCAACTAAATTGTTCCCCTTCAAGTTTCACCGAACTGTTTCCTTGAAGCCAAAAACTCTTCCACAATGGACTTAGGCACTGCTGGGCAGCTTCTGCTGTGACAGTGGCACCTCCAGTAAGCTGGCGTTCCCGTCCCTGCGTGTTTCTCTGCAATAAACATCTGGGAATGAAATCACTCAATGGAGGAATATCATACTGAAGACTCAGAGCTGGTACTGCCAAGAAGGCCATTATAATCCATTCAGTGAAAATGCGTGTTCCTTCCCCCTTACCAATGCTTGGGCCGGAGTGGTGGAGGGGTGGTGCTATATGGCAAAGGGGAACTGTTTTAATTTATTTCCTTGACTATATTAAAAATAAGCCCTCTTTCACATACTTACCAGACAACTGCATTTCCTCGCACAGGGGCGAGGTATTCTTTAACCAGTGTATGAGCCAACCCTTTGGTACTTTAAATACATACACAATTGTAGTTACTGTATTAACTCTTCACTCCATCTGGAAATTATTTTTTGTGCTTGGAATAAGGCCTGACTTTGTTTCCAAATGGACAGAAACTATACTATTGTTTACTCAAAAGTCATGATTCCTTTTGGGATTCAAAATATCTTCATCATCTCCTAAAGTCTCTCCCACAGATATTCAAGGAACAATACTTCTAATATTTTAATGGATTTAATATATTTTGCCTGATATCCAAAACATTTTTCAAAGTTGTGTTTAACAGTTCTTAGACATTTTTCTCTCTGAGACGTTTAGAATCACCTTGCAAACTTAATTAAAAACTTAATTCTGGGGCTGGGCACAGCGGCATACACCTTTATTCCCAGCACTTAGTAGGTAGAGACTGACAGATCTCTTTTGAGTTCAAGGCCAGTCTGGGCTACAAAGCAAGTTCCAAGTCA
The DNA here is from genome assembly GCA_964023405.1 of Apodemus agrarius. Taxonomy (NCBI): domain Eukaryota; kingdom Metazoa; phylum Chordata; class Mammalia; order Rodentia; family Muridae; genus Apodemus; species Apodemus agrarius. The sequence goes on from OZ030021.1 coordinate 23,592,204, forward strand.
GCTGGGCTATTTGTCTCAAAACACCAAAGAAATCGATAATGTCAGGAATTTGTAATTGTAGAGGACTAGCGGGGTGGAGATGACACGGTGTTTACAGGTAAAATCAAGGTGGTTTTCTTTTATATGCATTGTGCTGGCTAGTTTTTATATCAACTTGACACAAGCTAGAGTCATCTAAGAAGAGGAAACTTTGGTTGAGAATATGTATCTATAAGATCTGGCTGCAAGAGAGTCTATAGGACACTTGCTTTAATGGTGATTGATGGGGGGAGGGCCCAGTCCAGGGTGGGCGGTGCCATCCCTGGCCCAGTCGCCCTGGATTCTCTAAAAGAGCAGACTGAGAAAACCCTGTCAAGCAAAACAGAAAGCAGCACCCTTCCATGGCCTCTGCATAAGTTCCTGCTTCGGGTTCCTGCCCTCGGGTTCCTGCCCTGTTTGAGTTCCTGTCCTGACTTCCTTCAATAATGGAGGACCTTCTTCAATAGGAGGAAGCCAGATTAACCCTTTCCTCTCCAATGTGTTTTTTTGGTTGTGGTGTTTCATCATAGCATGCTTATGAAGCAAAACATGCTTCAAAACAATTCTCTCTCTCTCTCTCTCTCTCTCTCTCTCTCTCTCTCTCTCTCTCTTTCTCACTCACACACACACACACACACACACACACACACGTTATAAAATTTTACCTAGGTTTTGCGGCAGGCAAAATTTACAGAATCCTCCCCCCAAGCAAATATGTCCTGCCATTACCTCTGAAACCTCTGAACATGATGTCACCCCCACCAGCATGTCAGGCAGTACAGTAACCAACCATGAGAGAAGAAATGACCTACTGGTGGGTCGGCTCCCAACATGCAAAGCAGCTTCCATATTAGAAAGGGACGGCACAGGCTTGAGGACTCCGTGTGTCCTTGTCACTGAGAGGCGGAGGAGACTTGCCTGAGAGGCGGTGTGGCAGCTCGATTTAAAATGACCATAGAGACGCCTGCGCATGTCTGCGGTGGCCAGGAAGGTTAGACTGAGGAGGGAAGACGCTCACACTCCTGACTCGGGCCCCCGACTGGGTAAAGGAGAGAAAGCCAGCTAAGCACTAGCAGGCCTCCCTGTTTCCTGTCCCCGTCTGGTTTCTATTTCTGTGGTTAAACACTGACCAAAAGCATCTCAGGAAGGGGTTTCACGGGCTTGCACATCCTGATCATGTTCTATCACTAGGGGAAGTCAAGGCAGGCACTCACACAGGGTGTCTCCTGGAGGCAGGAGCTGAAGCAAAGGGCACAGAGGAATACTGCTTGCTCGTGCCCAGTGCTCTCTTACACACCCCAAGACCACCCGCTCAGGGACGGCACCACCCACGGTTAGCTGGGCCCTTCCGCACCAATCATCAACCAAGAAAGTGTCCCCACAGACCTGCACACAGGCCAACCTGATGGAGGCAGCTCCTCCACTGAGGCACCCTCTCCCCAGAGGACTCCAGCGGACGTCAAGCTGGCGGAAAACTGACAAGCACACTAACTACAGATGTGATGTAGCCAGCTGTCTCAGGCATGCCTTTCCTGGTGAGTTAGAATGCAGCTGACAGCTAAAAAGGAAAGAACCACCCCCACCCCCACCCCCGCCCAACACACACACACACACACACACACACACACACACACACAAAACCAGGCTTCTGACAACAGCACAAAACAGTGAAACTGGGAGCAGATTCTCACCCAGAGCCTTCAGACAAGAGACCAGTAGACGAAAGGCTCTGGTTAGAAGAGTGGTTCTCAGCCTTCCTAAAGCCGCCACCCGAGTTGCAGTGACCGCCCGGCCATGACATTTGTGTCGCTACTTCATAACTGTAATTTTGCTACTCTCATGAGTCGTACTGTAAATATCTGATAGGCAGGATATGACCGTGAAAAGGTCATCCAACGCCCAAGGGGGCCATGGCCCACAGGTTGAGAACCCATGTCGGGTGATCCTACAGCACTGGAAGGCAGTGAGGGGTATACATGCAAGCCACCGTACATGTAGTGATTTGCTACGCTGAAATACAAAATTCACACAGCGTTATTCCTATGTCGTTTATAATCGTATTGCTGCTATACTTCTTGACTGGCTACAGTTTGGTTCATGGACTGAAGAGCCACTCATATGTTGACATTGGTTTTACCCCCAGCCATCTTGTCAATGCTTACTAAACAATTCTGTCTGTGCTGTCTTTGGAGACAACCATATTTTCTACATTCTGGTATCTTGGACAAGAGTGCTGGATGTATGCCTTTAATTCCAGGCAGAGATAGGTGAGTCTCTTGAGGTCGAGAACAGTTTAGTCTCGACCTAAGAGAGTTTCAGGCCTCAGAGTGAAAACCTCTCTCAAATTTAAAACACCACTGACCCCTCGCCTCCCTTCCTGCGCTGACAGGACCTCAGTCACTGGCTGCTTTGAGAACACAGCGTCCTTCTCTTCCCGGCTCACTGAACCTGCTTCTGAGCATTCACTAACTATGGCGGATAATGCACAGCCTTGAAGTGCACCCTCTTCCAAACAGAAGGTCCGTCTCGGCCTGCTCTCCCTGGCTTTTTTGTTCTGCTTTGTTTTGATTTGATTTTTAATTAAGAAGTGACAAATCCACCAATTTTCCCTTAGAAATCTAAGACCACTATTTAATTTTTGTCTTTTCATCTATGAGCTACATGTTCATAATAAAGACTTTCCCATTTTGGTTTTCTGTCCTGGGTATATAATATAAACATCCACCCTTCCTAGCTGGAGAGACTTTCCCACTCTGCATGGCTGTGGAGGCTAGAACCAGATATGTGCGCGCGTGTGCGTGCACACACACACACACACACACACACACACACTCACACACACACCAGTGATTTTTTTTTTGTTTTGTTTTTTTGTTTTTCAGAGACAGGGTTTCTCTTTGTAGTCCTGGCTGTCCTGGAACTCACTCTGTAGACCAGGCTGGCCTCGAACTCAGAAATCCGCCTGCCTCTGCCTCCCAAGTGCTAGGATTACAGGCATGCGCCACCACGCCCGGCACACACCCCAGTGATTTAAACCCAGCCATAGATTCATGCTGCAGCTTTCAGCCAAGGACTTAGACTGTGAGGGGATGACCCAGTAAGGACTCAGACTTGCTCAGTCAGAGGTGTCCTGTGGTAGAGGCATCTATCTGTGGACCCAACTGCAACAAGAATTAATGCTGACTGACTCCTAAGCCAGGTTTCCATTACTCCCGAGTTCTCAGGAGTGGCCAAGCGGTACCTGCCCTTCCCTTGTCCTGTGGAAGCACTGATGCTTGGCCCAAGAGACATAACAGTGTTCTTCGTAAATCCCATGAGAGTGTAAAAAGGCTCATCACAAACACAACTATTGCAGAAATGTTAAGCATTCGGTGTTAAACATTCCAGTGTTAAGTGTTCAGCAGGGTTTTAAAGCTAGCTATGGCTTATGTCACTGTGAAGAATAATTGACTGGTAAAATACTATTTATCTCATAGGTCCCACAACATCCACCTGATGGGAGACACAGGCTTTACCTGGCCTCGTACAGACACCCACAGCAACTAAGCTGGGACTCCTCGGTCCATCACGGCACCTATGACTCGGGCAGTGATGTTCACCTACAAATAAGTGATCCTGGCTAAGTGAAACCATCGTCCCTTACCTTCCCAAGGAATACGGAATATGTCTGAACATCGTTTCTGATAGTTTTATGTTTATGACAAGTCAGAGTATAAAGCTAATTTCCCATCCTTTCCTCTTCTCTCCTTCAGGTCTCTTGTTATGTTCATACATAGAACACAGGATAAATAAGCAAGCCAGGCACGGCTACACAGCTCCTAATATCCTGTCCCCAAACAAGCCAACAAAAAGCAATTCACTAGAGGGGTGGGGGGAGAGAAAGGACACAGGGAATACAGGAGACATCATTAAAAAAACTTGACAGATATATGTCTGTTATGGTTTGTATATGCTTTTCCCAGGGAGTGGCATTATTAGGAGGTGTGGCCTTGTTGGAGTAGGTGTGTCACTGTGGGTGTGGGTTTAAGATCTTCACCCTAGTTGCCTGGAAGTCAGTCTTCTACTAGCAGCCTTCAGATGAAGATGTAGAACTCTCAGCTCCTCCTGCACCATGCCTGCCTGGATGCTGCCATGTTTCTGCCTTGATGACAATGGACTGAACCCCTGAGCCTGTAAGCCAGCCCCAATTAAATGTTGTCTCTTATAAAACTTGCATTGGTCATGGTGTCTGTTCACAGCAGTAAAACCCTAACTAAGACAGAAGTTGGTACCAGGGACTGGGGTATTGCTGTGATAGGCCTGACCATGCTTTTGTTTGGAAGAATGTGGATTTGGGGACTTTGGATTTGGAATGCCACGGAATGCTTTAAGTGGGGCTTAATGGGCCAGCCTAGTAGGAATATGGAAGACAGTGGTGTTGAGGGTTATTTGAACTGTGTAGGCTTGATGGCCCAAGAGGTTTTAATGGAGAAGAACTTTAATATGTGGCTGAGAAACTGTTTTTGTGATGTTTTGGTGAAGAACATGGCTGCTCTTTGCCATTGTCTGAAGAGACTGACCAAGGCTAAGGTAAATAGATTTATATTAATTGCATCTGCAAAGGAAGTCTCAAAAAAGCCCAACAAAGACTTTGTTCTCTGGTTAAGTCTGATGAAGAGAATTTTGAACAAACATAGCAAGCAGCAGAACTCAGCAGCTTCAGCCATGTGTCTCTGGCTTTATATTCAAGAGGAGAAGGAGACTACTGGGACAATTGATGCTGGTTATCTGGAGCTAAGAAATTAGTGGTGATTAAGAAAAGACCAGCATCACTGAGGTGAAATATGTTTCAGAGAGCACAAAGAAGCTGTATTCCAGAGATAGCCAAGTGTTCCTCATGCTGCAGCTATACTTGGTAACGTGTAAGAATCATCCAGGTGGTACTGGTTTTGAAGGCATCATAAAGAACAGCTGAGGCTTGGTACTACGAGAGGCCATGAATGGCCATTAGTGAAAGTGTACCCTCAGTTGTAATTGACAGCCCAGGACTGAAGGGGTCATGCAAAGGAGTTGAGGCTTGGTACCATGAAGAGAGCCTATAAGAGGCTTTGGTGAAGTATAGTTGCAGTGGAAGACCCTAGCATATTGGAGATGCCAGTACCATGGGATGACCACCAAGAACAGCAGTGGCAGTGGAGTGGATCAATCTGAACTTAGAGTGCTACAGAGGGCAGAACTGGAGAATTGACACCAGCTCTTTGGAGATACACAGAAGATCATGTGTGGATCTCAGACATTGGAACAAGAAGCTGCCAGAGCAACAGGATGCCTGCTAAGGAAAGCTGCTAACCGGGAGTGGAACAAGCCCAGGAGAAAGAACCTTGATGAAGTCAACAAAGATGAAAAAGAAGTTGAATATCTGAAGACAGCTTTGCCATCAGACATGGAGATGCAGAGTTTGGACTTTTCCCAGCTGGTTTCTCATCTTACTTGGAGGATTACAGTTAAGTGATTGAATGAATCTCAGAAGAGACCTTGAACTTTGGACTTTTAACACTGTTGAGACTGCTATAGTTTTCAGGGACTTTTGAAGTTGGACTAAATGTATTTTGCATTATGCTATGTTTAAGTATGGCCCCCACAGACTCATGTTTGAACAAGCCTATGGGGGCCAGGGAGTGGAATGTTATGGTTTGTATATGCTTTTCCCAGGGAGTGGCACTATTAGGAGGTGTGGCCTTATTGGAGTAGGTGTGTCACTGTGGCTGTGGGTTTAAGATCTTCACCCTAGTTGCCTGGAAGTCAGTCTTCTACTAGCAGCCTTCAGATGAAGATGTAGAACTCTCAGCTCCTCCTGCACCATGCCTGCCTGGATGCTGCCATGTTTCTGCCTTGATGACAATGGACTGAACCTCTGAGCCTGTAAGCCAGCCCCAATTAAATGTTGTCTCTTATAAAACTTGCATTGGTCATGGTGTCTGTTCACAGCAGTAAAACCCTAACTAAGACAATGTCAGAGATTTTTTTTTATAAAAACTTCAGTATTCCCACACCCTCTAGAACTGTTCCGCAGTCTTTCACACATGTAATCTACTTACAGAGCATAAAATGACCTAACACGCTTAGTCATGAAGGGTGTGTGCAAAAGCAAGCTTAGAAAATCTCCTCAGAGCTTGAGGTGGAGGCTCGGGTCTGCGATCACGTCCCTCAGAGGCTTGAGCAAGTGACTGCCAAGAGTTGGAGGGCCGCCTGGGGTGCAAAATGAGACCCTGCCTCTTGGAGAGCAAAGAGAGTGGGGGAGCTACCTCTCTATGGGAATTACTAAAATTCCTTGCATAAGAGAAAGACACCATCTTTTAAGACTACCATGGCCAAACTACCAAAATATGGCCTGTCAATTCTCTTACCAGTTTTGTATTTATAGAGACTCTGGTTCTGAAAAACGCTTAGGATTGTTTTTCTTCAACATATTTTGTTATCCTTTACAGATTAGTCATGAGAGCGTCCAATGTTAGGCAATGAATCCCATTTTGATTCTAAGCAGAAGGGCTGTGTCTACATGCGCCCCGAGGGCACAGCCAGTCAGCAATAGAATCACCTGTTCCATCCTCCTTTCTCATGTGGTCCTAAGAAACCATCTTCCAGTAAGGAAATTATAACACAGGGCTGGGACTGGTGAGATGGCTCAGCGGATAAGAGACTGACTGCTCTCCCGAAGATCCTGAGTTCAAATCCCAGAAACCACATGGTGGCTCTCAACCATTCGTAATGAGATCTGATGCCCTCTTTTGATGTGCCTAAAGACAACTACAGTGTACTCAAATAAATAAAATAAATATTTTTTTAAAAAAGAAACTGCCCTTTGAGCTGTAATTCAGAGAAATATAAGGTTCCCAAAACAATATGGGTTATTGACATATTTATTATTTTTATTAATAATAAATAATTCTTTTTTAAAAAACCCACAGGACCGGGATATACAGCTCAGGGATATCAAGCCTGCTTAGGACCCTCTTCTTCCTGCCTGTCCCCCCAGTCTCACATAGCCCAGGTTAGCCTTGAACTTGATGTGTTGATTAAAAATGACTTTAAAATTCTAATCCCCAGGGTGTGAGGGTGGGACAGGGTGGCATGGGGGCACTGCGATTCGGATGCAAAGTGAATTAATTAATTAAGTAAGTAATTAATTAATTAATAAAAATTCTAATCCCACACTTTCTCCATCCTACCCGCTGCTGGGATTATAGGCCTGTGCTACCACACTCAGGATTTTTCATTGGGGCTGTGGCTCAAACCTGAGCTTACACCCCAGCCCCACATTATTACTCTCTTGAAGATGGGGACCGGTGAACTAAAAGGCATCATCGGAGGAGAGAAAGAGGCGTGGCACACAGGTCTGTGGGGAGGGAAGCCCCTGTCTGGTATCAAAACCCTAGAGACACTAAAGAGAAGCAGTGACTAAGAAGGAAAAAGAAAACCTTCTTACAGTGGCTTCTGAAGGAAGAGAAGGAGAGACCTGATTTTCACATAGTTCTTGTGTAAGATGGCTTTAAAGACCCACGGGGCCGCAGCACAGGCAGGGCATCGCTCTGTTCCGCTCACTGAGGCAGCTCTGTTACACACTTGTCGTCTGCTGGGGTGTTAAGTAAAGAAATGTGGACAAGATGGGAACGTGGCAACTGTCGCCTTATTCTCCTTTAAAGTTACTTCAGGACTTCTTTTTTTTTTTTTTTTTTTTTTTATTGTATATATTCTATATTTACAATTCATTTACCTTTTTCTGGTTCCCCACCCCCAAAGGTCCCACATGTCCTTTTCCCTCCCCCTGCTCCCGCATCCACCCCCTCCCACTTTACTGTTCTTGTACTCTCCCACAATGATGTTTTGGTCCATTAATCTGAATCCTTCTTGAGCCCTTCCAGCAGTCAAAGTTACCCTTAGCCACCACTGTGGACGCCGGCAAGCCGCCAGGCGAGCCCTTCAACGCTGAATCTGACTTAGTGTCCCTTGACATTTAAGAAAAGCTTGCTTCCTCCCTCCTTTCAGCCCTTAGCAGAGGACAGGCATGTGAGTGCAGTCGGGATCCCTGCCGTTTCCAAGAGAAATCCAGAAGCCACAGAAGATATAATTACAACCACAGCGCTTAGCAACATGCCGAAGAAGTTTCTAGGCAGATAAACAAAATTTTGTCTCTAATAATTGACTTCCATTAGTGAGACCCTAGCAACAGTATTGAATAAGAATTCAAGTATCAGGAAAGGAATTCTTCCCACTTAAAGGGCTCTCCCCACGTGGTCTGGCCTGATCAATGGCCACGTTCCTTTTACCTGAAGATGCTTCTGTTCCTTACACTTTAAGATCTCAGCTTTGTTAGAACCATCCCCTGGGTCTACAAAGTCTCCTGGTTTTGTCTGTCTCTCAATCTATTTGACCTTGATTAAGGTCATCTGTTACTTCTTTATTCTACTAATATGTAAAGATTCTACACTTGACCTTATCCAAGAAGCTGAGAAGCTATAAAGTCTAGATGGTTTGAAAGGAGGTGCCAGCTCCTATAATCTACTTCCTCTGTGAATAATCTAATAATTTATACCTGCACGATACCTTAAAAGTTCACTACAAGCTAATGAACAATAGAACAGAAATAAATTTTAAAAAATTCAGACTTTTTCTCTCATATATTACGAAGCTTCCATTTTTCCTGAGTCAACCAGACTTAGGATGATAAAGAAGAAATGGGCCACCACTCTGCTACATCAGATGAACAAAATCAGTTCAATTCACATTTAATTAATAATTTCCCCTTTGTTTGGGTGATATATAGTTCCAAGAGAGTCAACATATTTCTAAAGGTACAGTTAAAAAAAAAATCAGTATCTTATGTTTGAAATTCATGATACTAAAAAGAAGAGGATCCTGAAATTAAATTACTTATACTATGTAGAGATGTATAATTTTTCCATGCAATACAGTACATCTGACAAGAATTTGGTGTTTCAATATTAAGAAAAGACAGAAAAGACTAGGCATAAGAAAAAACAGAAGACTAGGCGTAAGACAGTTAAGCAAACAAGGGAAGTGTCATCCCATAAGTCACTCAGCAAAGACGTGTCACAGCGCACACATTTGCCTTTAAAATGAGCGCTGCCTGTGGCATTTCTGGACTGTGACCTGTGTTCCCTACCTCAGCAAAGGGAGATAGGCTGTTTTCACACCAACAACTTTCTGGAAACAACAGTTTCTACCGACGCCACTGCAGTCTTAGGGGACAACTCCCAAGGAGAACAAGCTGATTTGGAAATACCACCAGTGAGCCTTTTAGCCAGAACAAAGGATCCCTCCAATGAGTAATAACAGCTTTGCAGATTAGTGCAACATTACAAACCAGAAAGGCAGGTTTTGGCCAGCCACACACAATGATAACTATTGCGATCAAGACAGCTTGTGCCTTTGCACAGGGGAATGGGCCTAGCAAAGACGTCTTCACCGCTATGCCTGTAAAACTCACTTCGTCTTCATTTAGTATTTTGAGCGAAAGGATTTCCCGTTCTCTTGGAAAACATAAATCATATTGAGTCTCTTAGCATAGGCCCAGGAGGGTACAGTACACAGGGACTCGGAGGAAGAACAGCCCAGGCACCAGTGGGGTCTCCTCTCAGGGAAGCAAGACACGCAGCTTGTGGTGGCTTTAACTAAGTGCCATCTTCACACCCATTTACTAAAAATAAACCCCTTTAACATGGAAAAATATAGTTTTCTTTCAAGCTGTTTTCCCCCCATATACAATTCGTGTATGCTGATACAGTTGGGACAAACTTTTCTCCATCTTTGGGGTTTTAGCTATCTATTAGTATGGACCAACCCCCAAACTTAGAAGCTCACAACAGCAACCGTTTGCTTGAGGTTTACATTTGGCCAGAGCTCAGGACAGCTGGTGTTTGTTCACCGTGTTGAAGAAGGGCCCTGTGTGACCTCACTCCCGAGTCACCTGAGGTGGGCGGAATGGGAGGGCTGGCCCAGCCTCTCTCTGCACCTTGGAAGTCTCTCCCGGCAAGAGATCTCACTCTAAGGTCAGCCAGGGCTCAGAGAACACAGACCCAAACTGCCCAGCATCCATCTGGCTGTGTCCTGTTGATTAAAAGAATCCATAAGGTCTGCCCAGAAGGGAAAAGAACAAGAATAAATTCTTCCTGACAGGAGGAATGAATGGCGGGCATACTCTGAGGGGCTGGAGGAAGAGGCTGCCATCTCTGTAGACAACGGACTTGATTTGTTTTCCTCCCAGCTTGGCTCTGTCCTTTCTAATGTTTCCTTCCCCTAACTCATCCTTTCTCTCGTACTTCAAATTACAGTAAGACAAAAGACAGAACAAACAGGAGCAAATCACTCCGGCTGTCTGTATCTAAGAAAGGACGCTAGGCGTTTTCACACACTCTCACTTGGCAAAAGCCACTGGAAATGAGCATCTTAGTCTTGCTTTCCGAGAACAGGAAGGATAAAAGTGAGATGTACGGCTGGGGGGGGGGGGAATGTCCTCTCTGCACGAGTTCGTGGGTCCCGCAGCCTAGACCTGGAGAGGACTTCTCCCCAGATGTACCTGACTTAAAGCCCCAGCCCATTCTGTGACACCAGCTATTCTAAAAGGCGCGGAGAGCAGGAGGGACCTTCCATGGTCCGTGAAATCAGAACAGAACTCCTGTGTGGGTCACACGGGTAACCCCAGCACTAGGAAGACAGAAGCAGGAGAAATGCTGCAAGTCCAGGTCAGCTGGGCTGCAGAGGAAGACCCTGTCTCGACAGATCAGCAAGCAGAACGGCCTTACAGTGTTATTAGTGGTCAGTCGTCACTTCGCACTGCTTCTTTTAGAAGCACTGACATGGTGCCTGATGTCACCGCAGATAACGTCAAGCAGTGAGAGAACCCAGCCATCTACGACTAAGCCAGAGAGGACAGAAATGTTAACGCTCAAAACGAACATTGTTTCGCTTTGCAAAAAGACCTACTTTATGAAAACAATCTTGTTGACATGAAAATCTTTTAACTGCATGTGTTATTGTTACTGTGTTGATTTTTAACAAGGTCTTAAGGAGCCCAGGCTGGCCATGACCCTGCTATGTAGTAGACCTTGAACTCCTGAATCTTTTGGTTCAACCTCCTAGTGCGGGGATGATAGGATTATATCACTATGCCCAGCCGTGTGCATTATTTAATGAGCCGGGTTTGTTACAATTGAGTCTTGAGCTAGCCTATGTGAAATGGCTTCTATTGTGACAGTTTTATACATACAAATCATTGTGTTTTGTTTGGACATGCTCCCCAATACCCTCCCCATCCCCCCTTAGTAGTCCTTTTCCTCCCCAAAATAGTTCTCTAATCTTCTCATTTGTCTTCATGACGCACACACATATATACAATTTATATATACATTATATATATATATGCCATTACTCCATCTCAAACTAGTTTAATCTCTCTGTTTTAATTTATAACAATAATAAGTATACATGTGATAATCTATATAAGCAAAAGTCCCTTTAGGACTCAATAATTTTAAATAGTGTAGAAACTCCAAACTAAGCAACTCAGTAATCTCCTTATTATACTAAAGACAAAAGTCATATTCTTGGTGGTGTTTATTTTTAAATAGGGATGTCACTGATTCTTTTATTTCTGGAAACTCTTGTACCCCAGCCCTTCCTCATTTTATACATGAGAAAAGTAGACCTCAAGGGTGAGCTGCCCATAGGCCACATACAGTCTAAGAACATAATCTATGCAATGTGATTGCCACTAAAACAAGCATTTTCCTCTCCCACGCCTGACAGAACATGTCACAACAAGAGCCTGAGAAGTTTACATCAGTGGTGAGATGAAACCCAGACAACAAAGGGGAACCGGACACGGGGCTGCTCAGAGGCGGATAGACCGCGGCACACTTTGACAGAGGAAGCTATTCCAAGACCAATCTAAGGCACACTCTGGCTCCATCACATTGCACTACATGAGTACCAATGCCTGAAACACAGGCGAATTTTCATCCAGACTCAAAATGTGTCAAATTTATGAAATCCAGAATCTCAAAAAAAAAAATCTTTGTGAATTTGTTTAGTGTCCAAGATTAAATTTCAGGATAAGAAAGGATATGGGAGCTGGTAGTGGTGGCACACGCCTTTAATCCCAGCCCTTGGGAGGTGAAAGCAGGCAGATCTCTGTGAGTTCGAGGCCAGCCTGGTCTATAGAGTGAGTTCCAGAACAGCCAGGGCTAAATAGAGAAACCCTGTCTCAAAAAACCAGAAATAAATAAGTAAATGATGTTGGAAGGGGGGGGACATTAAAATCCAGAAGAAATCTATAATTTAGTTACTAAAATCGTATCTGTTCATGTCCTTGTTATAACAAACACAGTTTGACTCCAGAGGGATTAAAGGATGATGAGTAATCAGCCCTCAGTGACTTCTGTTAACTCTTCTATAAATCTGCCTTTATGATATTCAACAAGGTTTTACAAATTGGCTTTTAAATTACAAAGGTTTCTGAATACTAGGAGATACAAATGTTTCAGAAACTCTGTGTGGTTTATTGTACTCTTTACAGAATGGAGACAAGAAAGGAGACATTGTTGTAACACGGTCTTTTAAGCTTTTCTGTGATTATGAGACAGGGTCTCTCCGTGGCCTAGAACCTGTGAGTCCCGAGATGACAAGTGTGGGCTACAACATCCTCAGTCTCCATTTTATTTGTTTAAGAAAATTGATTCTATTTACCATGAAATCTTTGAAAACTCATTGATAATCTGTGTTAATTTTCTAAAACACCCAGATGACTGTTTCCCACAAGCCTTACAAAGCAGGAAGGCCTGGAATAAGCCAACAGTCCATATTTGATAAATACATCCTCTTAAAAGTTATTTTAGGCCAGGCATGGCGGCTTGCTCCTGTAATCCCAGCACCTAGAAGCCCGAGGCCAGCGGATTGCCCTAAGTGTGATGCTATACTGTGCTGCCCAGTGAGGTCTGGACCACCCTAGGCAACAGCATGAGATCTTGTCATGAAACAAAACAACCCCAAAAACAAAACCAGCAAAATTACATGTGGTTATTTAAACAAAGTCTAGTTTGAATTTTGAAGACATCTCATAATCTTTAAGTGCATTATTGTTAATACTAGCAATACTAAATTCATACCAACACAGCTAACATCCTATTATTTTATGTATCTTTTTTTTCTTTTATTTTAAATAGACGTTTCCCTGATATAATAAATCCTGATTATGGCGAGTCCACCGCTTTCCCGCCTTCCAGTTCCTCCCCACCATCCCACTCATCTGGACCCACCCCCTTTCTGTCTCTCACTAGAAAAAGAAAACGGGTTCCTAAGAGATCATAATAAAGCAAAATATAACAAGATAAAACCAAAACTATCACATCTAAATTGGACTAAACAAACTAACAGAAGGAAAAGCACCCAGGAGAAGGCATGAGAATCACATTCTAGTTTTATAAGGAGGGTTTAGGAAAAGTATCTACAAATCCATCCATCTTCTAATCAGAATTGTTTCAAGCTGTGCGGTAATAGATTGCTGCGAACTTTTCAATCCCTGCCATCACGAGGTGAACTCTGTCCTCCTTTCTCCCCGGGCTAGCCTGTGGCTACCATCACACATGCGTTCTCCAAAAAATGATACTGCATCTATCTGTTCTAGCTGCAGGTCCCTCACTGCTGCTCCAGAGCCCTAAACTGACATAAAAAGAAGTCCTAGGGGCTGGAGAGATGGCTCAGCAGTTAAGAGCACAGGACTGCTCTTCAAGAGGTCCTGAGTTCAAGTCCCAGCAACCACATGATGGCTCACAACCATCTATAATGAGATCCAATGCCCTCTTCTGGTGTGTCTGAAGACAACTACAGTATATACATACATGTTTGTATGTCTGTATGTGGTGTGTGTGTATGTATGTATGTATATGTGTGTGTGTGTGTGTGTATATATATATATATATATATATATATATATATATAATCTTTTTTAAAAAAGTCCTACCTTGCTAGTAGGCTAGGGAAATACAGAAGTGGGTGTGGCTCCTTCACAGGCCCTGAGCATGTGGACGAAGACGTCTAAAGCTCCCAGACTGAAGAAGGCCATCAAGGATAGCCATCAGCGTTAGGCCCTCCCGCCTTACCAATCACGGAAGGTAATGACTACTGTTCACCCACAGTTCACTCACCACATCAGAGGTTTGCTCTACAACTATATACTAGACTACTAGATCACTAGACAACTACACAGCCCTAAGTGTTATCTGCCTGACAGATATCCACACAGGAGAGCCAATTCTCACACAAAACACTATCAACTCTTTGACTTCCCATTAACACGTGTACTGGCTGGTTTTGTGTGTCAATTTGACACAGGCTGGAGTTATCACAGAGAAAGGAGCTTCAGTTGGGGAAGTGCCTCCATGAGATCCAGCTGTGGCGCATTTTCTCAATTAATGATCAAGGGGGGAGGGCCCCTTGTGGGTGGTGCCATCCCTAGGCTGGTAGTATTGAGTTCTATAAGAGAGCAGGCTGAGCAATACATGGGAAGCAAGCCAGTAAAAAACATCCCTCCATGGCCTCTGCATCAGCTCCTGTTTCCTGACCTGCTTGAGTTCCAGTCCTGACTTCCTTTGGTGAAGAGTAGCAGTGTGGAAGTGGAAGCTCAATAAACCCTTTCCTCCCCAACTTGCTTCTTGGTTAGATGTTTTGTGCAGGAATAGAAATCCTGACTAAGACAACACTCAACAAGAAAAAACTGTGTTAGAGAAGAAAGCATAAAAATGTAACAAGCAGGAAGCATTAGACACACCCAACCCCAAGCACGCCACCATGTGACACACTGAGCCCTCTTCCAGAGAGTATGGTCATTAAGGGACCGAGTCACTGATTGAAGAGGCCTCAGAAAAACATGGATGCATAACAGAGCATCCTAGGCGGTCTCATTTTGGTCCAAAGGGCAAGGTTGACATATCCTGGGTCTGTGGACTGGATGCTCTGGTCCCCTGACAATGATATCTGCGCCCTGACTGTGTCGTGGGGCCCTGCTTATGGACATCATGTCATAAAACACTCAGAGGCAATGCTTCCATGTTTCCAGCTCACAAATGTTTTTGCACAAGAGAAAAATCAGGACAAAACATTATGCCCATTGGGGAGGGTGTGTGGAGTCCTGAAACTCTAACAATTATACCCATTGTGAAGGGTCCTTTCGCGTTATTCCTTCAGCTCGTCTATAAGACTAAAATTATTTTAAAATAAAGTTAAATAAAATCTTTCCTCGTTTCTTAATTGGCTTCTCAAAAGTACCAGCCCCACCCCGCCCCCATTCTGGACGCCCTGAAACTTCCTCTGACATTTGCCTTCTTCCAATCTCTGCCCAACCCCCAGTCCTTTTGTCCTTCCTTAAGGGATCGGGGAGGAGGAAGGCTGTATCAGAAGAATAAGAAGAGAGGGCTGTGAACCCCTCAAATGAATCATCTATATTCACTCCCTCAGCATAACACAAGATTCCCCTGAAATTCTAGATAGCACATTGTAGCTCCTCCTTTAACATTTACCACCCCAGCGTGACTGATGCAAACATTCCACTCAAATCATTTCAGAAGCTGTCTTTTCTACAAAGGTCAGTGCTTTAAAACTGCAGCAGCAGGGGAAAGGGGACTGACTGAGTCTGAAGAGTATGTTTCCCTCCTGGGGCATCGTACACAGCCTAGGCAGGCAGGTGACCTCTCAAAAGAATTCCTTCCGGGCCCCAGAGGCAGTGAGGCTGGAAGACAGGGCTGTGCCCAGGGTCCCTGTGCACGGGCTGTGTTTGTTGCTTTCCTAGTCTTTTTTTTGGGGGGGGGGGGGTTTCAAGACAGGGTTTCTCTGTGTAGCTCTGGCTGTCCTGGAACTCACTCTGTAGACCAGGCTGGCCTCGAACTCAGAAATCCGCCTGCCTCTGCCCCCCAAGTGCTGGGATTACAGGTGTGCGCCATCACCGCCCGGCTTGCTTTCCTAGTCTTTATCCTCACTGGTGTGTTAAAGACAGGCTGTCTATCAAGCATGCATGAGGCATTCTCCCCAACAATGCACACACACACACACACACACACACACACACACACACACACAGGCACACACACACCATAAACAGTTTCATTCAGTGGCTCACGATGTAGTGGGGGAGGGAGTACTCCATTCTGCCTCTTTCGGTGATCTGAGGCACCCTGGGACTACACTCAGTGACAATGCCGACATCAGAAGTGGCACCCACAGTAACACTGACTTTGCTATAGGAAACCAACCTCTGACTTCCTGAAAGGCCTCAGGGACCTCGGGTAGCAGAGCCTCTACGGTCTCTGTGGTCTTGCTTAGAAGCAGGACAGAGACAAAGGAGACTCGCTACTACAGAGCTAGTCTTATATTAAGATGTTAAGGGGACAGACAGTGCAAAAGGTCTGGGGTCACAACATGAAAGACAACTTGACTAGAAGAATTGTAATTGACAAGAGTCGGACAGTCACAGCTCACAGAGGGAAGGTCAAAGGGCACTGGGCAGTCAGAAATGGATTGGAAATGCCCATGAGGACATGGTTTCAAAAAGCCTTGCTCCCGGCCTGCATCTCTTTCCACCTTCCCTGCAGTGACACAATGCCTGAGTGATTTATACAAAGTCACGTTCCTTGTGGTATTTCATAATCTAAAGCTCATTTCTGCAGAGGAGTCAAAAGAAGCAGAGGCATGCTCTCTGAGGTCAGAGAACCTCCAACTGCTTCATTATAAATAGTACTGTGCTATTATCTGTGTTGTTGGCAAAATGCTCTCTCCTAAATTAGAGCACAGCTCACCATGGCCACTGTTCAGCTACTTTTAAATTTATTATCTGTGTGTGTGTGTGTGTGTGTGTGTGTGTGTGTGTGTGTGTGTGCGTGCGCGCGCGCGCACACACACACACACACACACACACACATTGTGGGGGAAGCGTGTTCCACAGTGGGCATGTGGAGGTCAGAGAATGTGTATATCTGAACCAACTCTGTGGATTTGGTTCTCTCCTTCTGTCTTTATGTGGTATGATGGTTTGGGTATGCTTGGCCCAGGGAGTGGCACTATTAGAAGGTGTGGCCCTGTTGGAGTAGGTGTGGCCCTGTGGGTATAGGCTGTAAGACCTTCATTCTAGCTGCCTGAAAGCCAGTCTTCTTCTCGCAGCCTTCAGATGAAGATGCAGAATTCTCAGCTCCTCCTGCACCATGCCTGCCTGGATGCTGCCATGCTCCCACCTTGATAATAAATAGACTGAACCTCTGACCCTGTAAGCCAGCCCCAATTAAATGTTGTCCTTATAAGTGTTGCCTTGGTCATGATGTCTGTTCACAGCTGTAAAACCCCAACTAAGACATGTGGGTTCCGAGGACCAACTCCGGTTACCAGATATGGTGGTTTAAATGAGGAAGATCCCCACAGGCTCATGTATGTAAACACCTGGTCCGCAGCTTGTGCTGCTGTTAGGGGACAGTATGGACCTTTAGGAGGCAGAGCCTTCCTGGAGGAAACAGGTCACACGGGGTTAGAGAGTTTATAGCCTTGTGCCTCTTCTGCTCCACTCTGTTTCCTTGTGATTAAATGTGGCCCACCAGGTTCCTGCTCCAGCCTCATGCTGCGATGCGTCCTCTGTCACTGTGGACTCTCTCTCTGGGACCGTAGTCATCTGGTCAGGGTATTTTATCACAACAAGAAGCAACTAACACACCCGGCTTGTGCAAAAAGCACCTTTGCCCCACGCACACCATCTTGCTGGCCCTGTTCAGCTATTTGAACAATGTTTATAACACCCTCCTTCTGCTTCAACCTACCTCTGTGCCCTGGCTCTAATGCACCACAGCCACATGAAGGCTCAGAGTATATTTTCCACCCAGTAAAAAGGGCTTTGAAATCACAATAGAAGAACATCACTGATAGAGCGGCCAAGACCTGGGTTTGATCTCCAGATTCATAAGAAAACAAAACCACAAAAGCAAAGCATTAAAATCACATCGCAGTAGATACTGTACTCCTGTAGAAGTTCCAGGCCACATATGTGGAATGGGATGCCTGGTCTATATAAAGGTTCTTCTCTGTTGAAGGAAGGCCTGAAGGAAGCCATAGAACGAACAGTTTAAAAATCAGTCCGTCTGCCAGCACTATCACCCACCGGTCACCCGATCAGTCTCTAACTACCCCACAACCTACCTGGAAGGAATACCCAGCCTTATGTTCAGGACACAAATTCATCACAGGCCTATCAAGGGACTTCCAAGAGGCGCGTGCAGTCACAACACACAACTTTTTCCTGAAGCCCCTTCAAACAGAGTCTCCCGGGTTCAGGAAAAAGCAATACACCCTGTCGAGAATCGTGGGCCAAGTAGGAAAACAAAATAAAGTACTTGTTTTCATCCCAAATTTCTGGAGAGGCACAGAAAGGAGAGAACACTGCTAGAAAAAAAGTTAAAATCTGCAGCGTTCTTAGTCCATCATCCTCTGCAGATAAGACCTCAGTCCAGCATGGCTTTTCCGTTTACTTTAGAGCTTCTGGAAGGGCTGAAAAATGTGATCGCTCATGCCACAACCAACCTCTGAGCTCTGCCGAGCTCGTCGGTTCTCCTTTGCATCCATTCTCACTCAGCCAAGCTTCTACGGGTGATTACACATCTACGCCGTGCGCATTCTACATTCAAGCAAGACTCTCCAAAGACAAAGAGCGATGACATCATCACGGACCAGCATTCACCCCGTGACCCAGCCATGGGCACCTACTGCGCACTGTGATGGGCTTTCGCGCCGTCTAAGTCTAACAACTGGATGGCACGTGGCACCAGCAGCCCCTGCTTTCAAATAAGGAAACTATGGCTGAGGGAAGTGGGCTGAGTGCCTTGGAGTGCCATGGAACTAAAGTGGTGCTGTGCAGAAGATGCAAGGCCTGGTCTCCTCCCCTTGCTCTCTCCCGAGAATGCTAAGACTCAGAGTTTCTCATCAGAGTAATTAGAGTAGGTATTGTTCAAAAAAAAACAAAACTGAAAATGCTCTGTAGTCAATGCTTTTAAAAACAAGAAACACCTCGTGTTTAAATCCACTGGTTCTTTAAGATAGTTCTCTGCACTGTTTCTAAGAATATAACAATTTCAAACTTACCAACATTTATACAGCAAGACTTTTCTTTCTCCTGTGATAAGACTGCAAACCACGAGCCGGGCAGTGGTGGCGCACGCCTTTTATCCCAGTACTTGGGAGGCAGAGGCAGGCAGATTTCTGAGTTCGAGGCCAGCCTGGTCTACAGAGTGAGTTCCAGGACAGCCAGGGCTACACAGAGAAAGCCTGTCTCATAAAAACCAAAAAACAAAAACAAAACAAAACAAAAACTACAACAACAACAAAACAAGACTGCAAACCACGAATTTTGCTATAGATCTAAATATCTGGTATATAATAAACAGTCAGTGGATTACCCTGAATAATGAAGAGGAGGAAAAAGGAAAGACAGGAGGGGGAGCAGGACCCCAATGCCCAGGCAACCACCCTCCACATCTCCCAGGTTTCTGAGAGTTCGCATTGCCTGATATCTCAACCATGAACTTACTTTACTTCTCCTGCATCTCTTTTTCTGTTCAGAAAAGTCAGACAAATTGCAGTCACTTAAAAAGATGCCATACAGTCTCGGGGAAGGCAAAGGTGAAATGACCTTGGCAGACTCCGGCATTTTCTAAAACACAGTATTAGGAATAAAGGCTTGTGTTTCTGGACAATCAAAAGGGCGGTATACCAGATAACCGCTCTCCATTGGTTCTATCACAAACTATTTCTTGGCAAATAAAGTGATTGCGGATGTTGTCCTACAGTGAAATGGATCTGACTTAAACAGAGCCCAGAGTCAATCAATAACCAGAGTGGAGTCCAGAAGCCTTTTCTCCCTGCTGTCAAGCCACTTACTTTAAAATGTCTTTCAGGTCCCACTGAGCAAGAGGAAAACCATGCCTGCCTGGTCCTGGAGCCCTAGCCAACTATCCAGAGCTGGTGAAGTCAGGAGTCTTGGAGGAGAACCGCAACCTCTACTTTACTGAACCAGCACAACCCCTAACTGCTTCTAAATATTTGTCCTTATAGCCACAGATAACTGCGGTGCTCTCTCCTCATCGAGGAAACGTCTCTTTGTAACAGACAGAGACCATTACAGAAAACCACAGCCAACCAAAATGCAGAACGGTGGAGCCCAGGCACACATGCACACATGCGCAAAACAACGATTGCACATAAGGCTCAGGGGATGTTGAGGAAGAGGAGACAGAATGACTGTTCAGAGCCAGAGGGCCGACCGGGGAGTTTGCTGTGAGACCGCGTCTCCTAGTGATGTCAGAAGCTGCACCCATAAAGTATCACCAACATGACTAGCTAAGGACAAGAGGCATGCTGCTATTGACGGGGGAAAACATGAGGAACTACAGGGGGACTGCACAGGCACCCACAGGCAACTAAAGAACTCTAAATAGTCTTCCTCAGGGAAGAGCACGCCCAGTGATCAGCCCTGAACACAAATATATGAGTAATATCATACGTTCATATGTTTAGGAATTTACATGTATATACTTATGCATCTATGTAACAAACATTAGTGAAAACAGAGGGCATGAAGTTGAAAGAGAGGAAGAAGGGAATATGGGGATAGTTTGAAGGGAAGGAGAGGAAGGGAGAAGTAGTGTAATTATAATCTCAAAAATAAAAGAAACAACCTTTAAAAAGAAAAGTTCTACTAGAGAAGAAAAGGCATGGGGGGAGATAGGGGTGTAGAATAGGATCGGAGTGTATTTTATATATGTTTGCATATGTCTGGGTGAAATGCATCACTTTATAGGATTAATGTAGATAATAAAATGATTGACACACACACAAAAGAAGCCATTCAGTTTGAACCTGTAAACTCCCGATGTTCGGCTGAAAAATCGTGAGGAAAGAAAATCTGTGTCACTCCAGTTTTATAATTCACTTACTTTTTCGTGTCTGAAAATTTGGAAGCTACTCACGAATCCTCAAGTAGCCAACGGCCTAATAAAACCGTTAATTTTAGTTACAATCTTCAGTTCAACAGTTAATGCATCAGAAGAAAACACAATGGTGCTTGTAAGAATCTACAGCAGACATCATGAATCATGTTATAATGTGAATCACCAACTCCTAAATCACAGGTTTGGGAACCTCAGATTTCCCGAGTTAGAAACAGGACGGTCCCAGTTCTGATTACTAACTACATTATTACAGGCCTTGCCCGCTCCGTCCTGGTTCTGAAGTTCACTTACCGGGGGAACCAGAAATGCCGCTGCCTTCTCAAACGCTGCATCTTCATCTTTAACGCCACAGAGCACCTAAGAGCCAGCCATCGTTCTGAACAGCGGAGATGCTGCGATCCACAGTTCCCACATCCAATTCCCTGCGCCCTCCCCCTCACAACTGCAACACCCTGGCTCTTCCGGATTCTATCTGTCCAGTGGCCTGAAAGACACCTCTCATCCCGGGGACTGTCCTGAAAATGGAGTCGGTGTTGTTCCTAACAGGAAAAGGAGTGTAGACAGTTGTGAGCTAACCTGTCATTCTAGAGGAAAAACACTTTCCTGTTCTCTCGTCCTCTCCTCAGCTGAATACAAACGGCAGAGAGTGGCCCATGCGGTGTCCCGCCATACCAAATAAGAGGCAGGGTCCCTGGCACACTTACAGGTCTATGCAAGGCTATGTGACCTTCAGCAAGCTGGCTAAAACCACTTTCAAATGCAATGTCCTTATTCACAAGAGGAATTAATAACCCCTGTCCAACCCACATCACAGGCTGTCTTGGAAGATGAACTGAAACATACCCAGAACCTCTCTTTAAAAGCATAGAGCACCACATAGACGGTTCCAGTCTCATCTCTATCATCAAATGCTGGAAGCACACACTCAGTCATGCTCTAGTTCATGTTTAACAGGCTTCGCAGGATTGAGAGGCGGCAGTGAAAGCACACGCCATTCATTTCCTAAAGTCATCTTTATATATATATATATATATAGTTTTTCAAGACAGGGTTTCTCTGTGTAGTCCTGGCTGTCCTGGAATTCACTCTGCAGACCAGGCTGGCCTCAAACTCAGAAATCCACCTGCCTCTGCCTCCCAAGTGCTGGGATTACAGGCATGCGCCACCACGCCTGGCTATTTTTTTTTTATTATTTTATTTTATTGTTTTGTCTTGTGTTTTTCAGGACTGGGAACCTGTGTCAACCTGGCTGTCCTGGAACTTATAGACCAGGTTGACCTCTAACTCAAATCTGCCTGCCTCCTGAGCACTGGGTTTAAAGGCATGCCGCCACCACCCCCACCCCACCTTCCCCTGCTAAAGTCATCTTTAAGGAAATGAAGGAGCTGATGAGGCTCTCACCTTTTTTATTGAAAATTCACATTTTTAATTTCATCCATGTAAGTTTGGGAGGGGGTAGCACAGGCACATGTCCAGTATGTGGCGGAAGTTACGTGCAAGCAGCAGGCGTTGGGCAAGTTCTTAATGTTATCCGGTTCCACTGAAGCACAAAGAACGCTCCGTCTCTCTTCTATACATTCTATAATATTCCGACCCCATGTCCTGTGATTTTGTTTAAAACAATGGCTATTTTAAGGAAAGGAAGTCCCCTTTAAGCACACTAAGGAACTGCATCTCACAAATCCTTAAACCAACACGGGCAGAGAATGACTATGTCAATCAAGCTCCAGGTCCCACTGTGCAGTAATCGAATCGGAAAGTTCGTGAGCCCTCCGTAGCGTCTACACCTCTCTTACAGGGTTGAAGACTGATCCAGTCCAAGAATCCAGTCTCAAATGGGTGTCCTGTCATCACTCAAAAACATTTAAAGGCTCACCCAAAACTGGGCCCACTGGGCTGGTACAGAGGCCAAGGAAGATGTTTTGACGCTGGGTCACCAAGACCAGCAGGTCACAGAAACAGAAAGCACACTAGAACGTGTACTCTACTGCTTCTCCTCCTCTGAGCCATTCTCACAACAACAGTCTTGGGTGTGTACCATACCTAGTGTACAACTCGGGTGGTAGAGCTGCTCTCGTCATCTGAACTCACTGCCAGCCCGAGGACGACCATCAGCACTGTTTCAGAGTGTGAGAATGTCCAGCATGCATTTTTTTTATCCTGATGAGAGCGAGTAAGACTCTGGGAAGAGATGTCGTGTTTGGCGGTCATGCTCTTGAATCATCCAGAGTCTGTCTTCCTCTCCCTCACCAGGACACAATTTCCTTTCCCAGCCTCATTTTCTCCCCCCTCCCCCGGCCCTGAACTCTGCTCACTCCATCTTTTGTAGGCTTTACATCTGACTGATAATAAGTTCTATTTCTGCCCTACGGATACACGTTTGGAGTAACAGAAATGATGCTTTTTAAAATCTAGTCAGAATCTGCATGCGAAAACAGGACAGGTGCGAGGAGCTAGTTTTCTGTTTAAAAGTCGACCGTGTTTTCTGGGATACGCATCCTTGCTTTTATAATACCGCTTGCATACTGTGTAATACTGTAAATGGCAAAAGGCTTTCTGCCTCTCCTGTCTCGAGCACTACACCATCAAGGGATCAGTGTCAACCCAGGTGGTACTGGGCCACACCTGTAATTCCAGCACTCGGGATGCTGAGGCTGGAGGATTGTAGGTTCCACACTATGTAGACTGCACAGGGAGAGACTCAGATCACACGCAGCATGCAGAATAGGGAGGAGACGGAAAGGGTGGGCAGGCTTCCTCTCTCAGCACGGCCCCTGAGTCTTCCCGTTCTCCGAGGGCCTCCCTTCTAGAAGCTGCACGGGGTAGGGGGTGGGGAGAGAAATGTCAGGGAGAGGGAAGGAGAAGCGGAGAAAGCACGCATGTCAATGAGCAGTGACCCCGCCAGCCAATTAAGGCAGCACACCGCTGGGCGTCAAGGGATGCTGCGGGCGGCTTAGAGTGGACGGATAATGGTTGTGACACCAAGCCCCGGGAGATGGGGTGCAGATGAATATGGAACACATACACACCCTGACAGACAAGCGGAACAACAGGACGCTGTGTGTGCAGCCCCTGCACTCAGAGAGGTTCCGCTGGGAGGGAGAAGGAGAAGGTGGCTTTCTGAAACTGCCCGCCCTCCCTTCTGCCATACTCTTCCACACAGACACAAGGTCTCTCTCTCTCTCTCTCTCTCTCTCTCTCTCTCTCTCTCTCTCTCTCTGTCTCTCTCTCTGTGTCTCTTTGTTTCTGTCTCTCTCTGTGTCTCACACACACACACACACACACACACACACACACACTCTCACTCACACTCACTGACAGCAAGCCTCAGTCTACCTTCCTAATACCCAGGTCACCCGCTCTTTTCACATGAGTGCCTCTCTGGCCACCCAGCCATCTGCGAGGCTTTTGACATGTCACTCCATGTCATCTTCCGGTTTCCCTGTGGAGGTACTAAAACAGCCTTGCTCAGCGCCCACTTCCGGTCAGCAGCAGGACCGCAACGCATCAAAAGCCGCAAGATTAAGAAAATGAGACCACAGGTCTCGGCCTGTCCCAGAGGTCCCACTGGGCAAAGGCAAAACTTAAGGAGAGAAAACAACTTTGGAAAATGTTTCACCAAACACTGGCCTAGACTAGTGTAAAATCTTACTTCCAAACCATTTTCATCTCCATAAAATTACTGTGCCCTAAAAAAAAAAAAAAAAAAAAAAAAACTCAAAACATCCCAAAACCAAAACCACTATGGCAGCTGCAGGCGACAAGGGCTGCACAGTGAGCAGACACTGAGTCCTGGCCACAGGGCCGCTCCTGGGCAGCTAATCGGGCCTCTACACTGAGCCCAGGAGAACAAGGGTTTACACAAGGTGCAAAGCCAGGGCGTCTGCGCCAGAGTCCACACCCACCCAGCTCCAAAGCCACGGAGAGACTCGGTGCTCAGGGGCCGCCTTGAGCATCTCAGAAGAAAAGAATTCTTCTGCTACATTTTAATGGGAAAAGTGAAACTAATGCAGAAAATATCACTTACCGCTTCTTTAAAAACAAAACAAAACAAAACAACAAAGAAAAAAACCCCCCTCACCAAGTCTAGACGGTAAGGAAAGGGGGGTACGAATGGGAAGGGACCTCCAGTTCAGGGCTTCACCCCATCAATCCAGGCTGCAGAGACATTCTCCACACGCTCCATGCGGCCCAGTGACGCCAGCCAGGTTGATCATTTTGACAAGTCTCTAGACACAAACGTCTCCGTCCCCACCGCTACGCCCCAGCTACCCCCCACAACTGCAAATGACTTTTTTTTTTTTTAGTTTATTGTTGAGTTGGCAAAGGAATGGGTTTGATTACAGCATCTTCACGCAGATGGCATTTGACTTTGTTCTCACTCATCTCCCTCCTAGACTGACAGACAACGCCCTCCCCACCCCCGTCCCGACGCCCCCCCCAATAGTCCCTTCTTCTGCTTTCAAGTCACATGTATTCTATTACTCTCTCTTCTCCTCCCTCCCTCTTCCCTTAAGAGCTCGTCTCCCTTTCTCATGCCCCCTTCCTATTTCCATGGCACACACACATACATGCACACAAATACGCGCGTATACACACAAAATCAAGAGTTTACATGAGGGTAAACACGCTGTGTCCCTCTCCCTGCGCCTGGCTCATCCCACTTAACAACATCCTGATGGTTGATACAACTCTCTCTCTCTGTCTCTCTCTCTCTCTCTCTCTCTCTCTCTCTCTCTCTCTCTCTCTCTCTAAGATTTACTTATTTAGTTTATGTATCTGAGTACACTGTAGCTGTCCAGCTGGTTGTGAACCTCCGTGGTTGCTGGGAATTGAATTTAGGACCCCGGTCTGCTCACCCTGGTCGGCCCCTGCTCCCTCCGGTTAACCTTGCCTTCTCAGTCCCTGCTCGCTCTGGCCCAAAGATTTATTTATTATAAATAAGTTTAATGTAGCTGTCTTCAGACACACCAGGAGGGGGCGTCGGATCTCATTACGGATGGTTGTGAGCCACCATGTGTGTGTGCTGGGATTTGAACTCAGGACCTCTGGAAGAGCGGTTGGTGCTCTTAACCGCTGAGCCATCTCTCCAGCCCACAACTGTCCCTCAATGTCGTCCCCGCGTCTGTTTTTGCTCTTCCCTCTACCCAGTATTTTAGCAAGTTTGACTTTTAAATTCTTTAACAGAACTTTGATATAATAAAGACAAAATCCCAGTTCCTACCCCCTGATGCCCAAACTCTCTGCAACCTCAGCCTCTCTCGGCACAGCTGGGGCTTCTCTCCCACGCCCAGGGCCTAACCACTGCACATACGTGCCCCTGCCATCCCGTCTGGGCTCACCCCGTGCCCCTCGTCTGATTCCATCAGGGTGCGTTTTGAGGTTGTCTGTGCTTCAGAAAGGCTTGCTGGAGGAATGAGTTTTCACATGTGAGGAAGGCTTGGATGCGGGGAAGACAAGAGAAAGTCCCTCAAGGATGAGGAGGAGGATGAACAAGACGCCACGGAGGATTAGAAGGCAGTGAACAGCCGCAGTCCAAGAACCCGCAGCAGAATTAACAGTAAAGCCAAACCGCATGGGTGTGGGGTGGTGGGAACCCTGCATCAGCCCAGCAAAGGAGAGCTGAGACTCAAGTTCCCTCGTCAACAGCTATGGGCTAAGAAGTCAGGGAGGGAACAGCGGGCGTGGCTGTCCGTCACTGGGGAAACCGGGACCGCGCTGCTTAGACGCGCTTACACATCGAAAGGCTGCGACATGCTTGGAACGGATGCGTCCTCCGCAGTTTCTCTGCATGCTACCTGGCAGGGGAGCGGACCTGGAGACCGTGGGACATGCGGCCGGCAGTGATCGCCTTCAGAGTTTTCAAGAGCCGAGGCTGATTGGTTTGTCCCTCCTGCTCCTGCTGCCTGCCCTTCCCACAGTACTCCAGAGTGATTGGACGCTCTTTGCCGGACATTTATTACCGCAGTGGCCATTAAACTACTGTCGGCACAAGGACAAAACATCTGGCTAAACGCAGGTGTGTGTGGGGGGGAGGGTTGGGCTTGCCGGTTGAGTTGATCCAAGGCCAGATTAGAAAGCTAGTCGGGTGAGAGATAGAAAAGATATAAACACAATGTCCTGGTGCCTGAGCCCCCCGGGGAACCAGATTTCCCAGGAACAAAGGTCAGAAATTTACTTTTTTTTTTCTTTTAATTGCCGGGATGGGAAGCGTCTAGCATTCTAGGAATACACTGAATCAAGTCTACATCTTTCCGATTTCCCAAGGTCTTATTAAAAAAAAAAAAAAAATCAGTCTGTGGCCTCCCTAGGGCACCAAGATCGTTTCATTAGCACTTTTTCTTTCGTAGTTTGTTCACAAATCTTGCTCGGAAGACAATAAGAACCACTCGTCTGTAGATCTGGCAAAAGGGTATTGAGAACCCAAAGGCAGCGGCCAGCTCTCCACCTGGAAACAAGGCGCATTGTTGACGTTAATTATTTCCCTTCAGTGTTTGTCTGTTGAGCCCGTCAGGCAAGAATCCTAGAAGATGCAGGAACACCTGATTATTAACGCTACTACGGCAGGCAGACATTTCTGCCTGTGTAAATGGCACCATAGCTTCCCTCCTGGAATTTTACAGCTTCCAAAATCAATCTCTCTCTCTCTCTCTCTCTCTCTCTCTCTCTCTCTCTCTCTCTCTCTCTCTGTGTGTGTGTGTGTGTGTGTGTGTGTGTGTGTGTGAGAGAGAGAGAGAGAGAGAGAGAGAGAGAGAGAGAGAGAGAGATTCTCTGAAATCCCACAATTTCATCCTCACTAAATTCACAGTCCCTGATTACTGTCAGACTTACCACATCGGAGATGGTCTGCATCCATCTGCCACAAAAATCTACCCACATCACATTCCCCTGGTCAGCCATGGTTTATTGATCAGCTATCATTTACCAGGTGTTAAGCCCTGCTGAGACCAAAACATGCAGGAGTCCTTAAAATCTGTAGGCCTCCGTCTGAGGTACTTCCTGAGCAGGGCCTGCCATGCTTAGAGACCTGGAGAGGCTGGTAATACTCAACTCCATCCACAGATAAGGAAATGCAGGCTTGGAAAAGCAGTCATTAACCTAAGGTCACAAGGCCAACCCCTGAGTGACTCTTCCCTGCCACAGTACAAGGAACACTTGACCTCAGGTGTTAAAAATATCTAAATGAAAGGGCCTGTGAGGGCAGCACCCCACATGACCCATCTCGGGAAGCGAAACCCTGGGAAGCAGCAGCCTCGGAAAATTAGCATGAAGTAAATTTCACAGGAGACAAAGGAGAACTCAAGTAGCTTAAAGGGACTGCGGGATCTCTCCCAAAGCGGTGGACCTGCTGTCTGTCTCCATCAAGCAGTCCCAGGGCAAGCCCTCCACCATCCTCCTGCCCCGTCTCCTGGCCCTCCCTGAGCCACCTGATACCTTTCCAAGGCACGGGCAGACGTTCTTCTCCTGCCTGAAAGTCTGCCCATGGTGGACGGTTCAAAGAAAACTTCGCTAACCTCAGCTCCTCACACTCAAGATCCTTTCTCATCCCTTCCCCAGCCAACCAAACTGAAGCATGGCTTCCCTGCTTGGCCTGGGACCCCGCCCCTCCCAGCATCCCTCAGGCTGAGCCAACCCCTGCCTCCCTGTCTTCCTGTGATCTCTTCCCTCCCACTGCCTGCTCCCGCTGCTCTCTGGGCCCTGGCTCTTTCTAGCTGTGCCTGAACAAGCCCGAGGCAGTCGGTCGGTTGCAGTCGGTCTCGGTTGCACGTGCTGGCCACAGCACCTGTGTTCCCACCCTGGGAAGGATCTTCTGGTTTCCTCCACCGTCCTGAGATCAGAGGGACATCTTCTATCGGCACAGAACAAAAGAAACCGCCCTTCCCCCACCGCCACTCCCTCCCCAGCCTTTCTCTTTTGGCCACTGCATCTGCTGGGATTTGACACACACAATGACTGTGTGTGTGTGTGTGTGTGTGTCGCCTGGGGAAAAAAGCACAACGGGGCCACCAGTGCTGGTGCATTGCCTAAGATCTTGGGGCAGGTAGGCCTCAGCTGTTCCGCATATTGTCAGAGGCAGAGGGGCGCAGGTGTCAATCCAGACCTTACAGCCCGCCATGCCTAAAATGCTTACTACTCAACGCTCACAGTAAGGTTTGCCAATCCCTGCCAGAATGTCCCTGCCCGTCCATCTGCCCACTCTGCATTTCCTGCTGTCTGCTGGTCAACCTCCAACATCAAGAAGTAGATCTCAGGGCACCTCCAACCTCAAGAAGATAGACAGACAGCTCTCAGAAACACCTTGTAGATCAAAGAAAGCAAAAGGTGGTGGGGAGGTGAGGGGCTGGGATAATGGGGAGGGGCCATGAGCAGTATGGAAATGATACAGGAGACAGAGCGGTGGGCCTGGCGGGCCTGGCGGGCCTGGCGGCTGAGCTTAGGTGCCAGCCAGGAGAGGAGGAACCACTCACTAGCAGCATTCGTGGCTGGATCCTTGGTCAAAGGCTGAGATTCCACTCGCTGTATAAACACAAGGTCTACACCAGGTCTGACCATCACAGCGCTGGTGGATTCAAAGCCAAGTGTCCGGATCCTTGATAAAGCCAGTCAGCACTGCCCCTGCCCAGAAACACACTGGTTCCATTCATGAGACAAACTTTTGTACTAAACTCCAAAGTTCTGGTAACCACAGCTAACGTAAACCATCTGATGACTAACTAGAGTTAGTCATGAAGAGAGTAGATTTGTCAAATTTGTCAGACTCAAATGCATAAATCCTAAAGCAAATAAAATCATGTCCCACCTAATAAAAGAATCCCTTTATGACTAAGCAAGTCCACTCTTTGGATTTACATATGAGAAAACTAAGGCCTAGCCTAGCTAAGTCACCGTGTTACCTCACAGCAGGCTAAGGGAAGGAACTGGACTAGAATCCAGAACTCCCAATGAGGGCCCAGTGTGCTCCCCACAGATCCAGTGCTCACAGCAGCAGGAGAAGCCAGGAAAGAAGCACTCCAGGTGTGAGGACAGCAGCAAGACTATAAAATTGAGGGCACGGGCTGGGACACTGACTCAGTAAATGGAATTTCAAATTCCATTGTTTTTGTGTGTACAAGTGCGCAAAGGTGTGCCCATGTATGCACACATGCATCTGTCGGTCTAAACTTTTGCATCGCTCACAGAGACCATCAAATGGACTTTTAAAATCACTGGATATTTTACTAACGGAAACATCAAATTATAGGACTTCCCTAATACAGACTCATAACCTCACAAATGAGCAAAACAGGCAAAACATTGAAAGTATTTGTTTATGGATTAACATCCAATAATCCTGAAAGGAAGTGACTTTACATGTTTACCTTTAACTATGCTCTGGAAAAACGGGCACTCTCTATAAAACCCTATATCAATAAAACCAAATTTTGCACACTAACCCAAAATTCTGCAAATAAAAGAGGATTTGTTTCCTTATCTGTATGTAAAACGATTTCATTCTACAGAACCCATCAAGACAGTTCACAAACCAGGAGGCAAT
Source organism: Apodemus agrarius (assembly GCA_964023405.1). Classification (NCBI taxonomy): domain Eukaryota; kingdom Metazoa; phylum Chordata; class Mammalia; order Rodentia; family Muridae; genus Apodemus; species Apodemus agrarius. The sequence goes on from OZ030021.1 coordinate 23,622,786, forward strand.
TACTAACTAAACTCTGTAAATTGTCAGGAAATATCTAACCTAAAAACTATTTCAAACTTGGCCTTTAAAAGAGGTTAATAAGTTACTGTGCACGTCTAAGAGGAGATACTGAGTAACAAGGAGCCCACTGGGTTGCTCGCTGTGGAGGATTTGTCCAGTCAGCTTAGCAGCTCCCATCCCCCCTCCTCCCTGCCCTCCATTATGCCTCCTCTCCTCTTGCTCACCCCCGATCTGGGGACACCGGAAGCTCAGCTTATCCTACAGCACATCTAAAGCATCTGCACCAGGTGTCCACAGACACCGTGCTCAGCAGAGTCCTCTGCAGACCTGAGGACAGGCCGAGCCCAAGGCACTCGACCTCCCAGGACATCAGGTCCCCCTTCCAGGCTCTTCCTCAGTCACACCAACACTCCCCGTGCTCATGGTCAAGGAGAGTTTAACCTGATACAGGTGAACACACACACACACACACACACACACACACACACACACACACACACACACACACACACACACACACGATGGCGGCGAGGTCTACTGCACTGGGCAAGGAGAAACAGCAGCAGGAGGCTGAGGAAGCCGGGAGGGCGGATCTGAAGAGGTGTATGGCAAAGGCCGGTGCCACCAGCACCCAGTAGGAGAGCTCGCGAGCTCCCACTTAGCCGATGAGCACACAAAACAGGTGGAGTCCAAGGGCGAGGCTCCTGGGCTTCACGTGGCCACACTCCTGAAAGAGCGGGTCTCAACAGTCCATCCGAATGGCACAAAAATACTTCTCACAACCCAGAAGTAAAGAGCATTCTAGAACGGCACGAGACACTCTGTGCTCTAAGCAGGCTTGGGAGAAGATGCCCACGACGCATCCGTGACTTTCCATACAAGTGTGGTACTCAGAGCGTGGCCTGCAGGAGCTCAGCCCACTTGAAAGCAGCTGCTGTGTAAACAAAGTATAAGCAAGGAGCAGAGCCGCACGCGAGTCAGCGCTCTATTCCACCACATCGTTTCCATTAAGGCCTCTCAAGCGCTTTGAAGAATTAATTGATTCTCTTCTCCCAACGGGCCTGGAAAAACACTTGTTCAAATTTGACTTCATGCTTTCAAACATGCCCAGGTTCCTGGGAGTCGGACAAACATGGATTTCTTATTCAGTGTGCCCGAGAGGAAACAGCACGGAGACCAGGCACAGCGGCTGAGAACTCAGACTGAGCAACAGTACCCACCACTGACATCGGCTCCTAGAACCAAGTCATCTGGTTGATGCTAATGTGGCCGGCGGTTATGGGAATCAGCCCCAAGTCTATACATTCTATATACTAAGTATAGTATATAAATTATATATATAACTTCTAAATACTATGCTTCAAAGTCTACATCATGACATTCAAAAATTATATATATATTGGGGGGGCAGGATTTTACTATGCAGCCCTGGCTGGCCTGGAACTCACTATAGAGACCATGTTGGCTTTGAACTCAGAGACACCCCCCCCCCTGCTTCTGCCACTCAAGTGCTGGGGTAAAAGCTGTGTGCCACCGTGCCTGGGCCAAGATATCAACTTTTACAAGTAGACCGTAAGGACATTTTTGACCCCCGTTGGTTTTTCTCAGACAGTCTCAGTACTCTCCTGCCTCTGCCTCTATCTCATCTATAATATATGATGATACACACATACTACTGTACCTAGTGTTAGGCTGCTATAGTCTATGTAAATAAGACTCCATTTGTTAAAATGTATTAGACTCTGAGGAACGCCAACCAATCGTCACCCCTGCATACTGAGGTCGTAGGTTGGTCTTCATCTTACTGCCTCATTTTCATCTTATTGCTGTTATCAATTGCAGTATAACTTTTAGAGAGAAATATACAAATCTTAAGAACAGTTTGGCGAGTTTTGAAAAATGTACATCTATATAAGAACCCAACCAAAAAAAAAAACCATACCCATTATTACTTAACAGAATGCCAATGAAAACAGAGGGACACACACATGGACAGAAGGACGGACAGACACACACACAGAGAGAGACAGAGAGTCCATCTCAATATATGGGTGCCTCTTCCGACAGATTCGGCCAATCGAAGATGTAAAACAAAAATACTTGAGAAAAAAATGACTACGTGCTAAATCTGTACATTTTTCTTGTCATTAGTTCTTAATACAGCCATCTACACAGTCCTTACTTTGTAATAGATTTAATATGTGTTGCATTGTTTTATCTAAGGAAGTGAGATCTCTGTGATTTTGAGATCTGCAGGGCGGGAGGGTCTGAGACGAATCGTCAGGAACTACTGAAGGCCAACTGTACAGACATGGAGACTCTTGGTTGTGGTTATGAGTGCACAGACACACACACACACACACACACACACACAGGGGGCAACCTTTTATCCATTTACAATAATCTCATTTATTTTCGTGTGTGTGTGTGTGTGTGTGTGTGTGTGTGTGTGTGTTGTGTGGGCCTGGGTGAGTTCATTTGTATCCCATGCTACAGCAACTGGCAGAAGCCAGAGAGGGCGCAGGATCCCCTGCAGCTGAAGTCACTGGGAATGGAAGGAGCCCCGCCTTCTACAAGAGCAGCAAGTGCTCTTCAGTGTCAAGCCATCTTCCGGTGCTTGCTGTGGGTGGCTGTCTTTGTCTGATTAATTGCTTTTCTGAGACGGGGTCTCTGCATAGTTAGGGTGTCCTGAAGCTCCTTATGTAGGCTGGGCTGGCCTCGAACCCACACAGACCCACTTGCCTCTGCCTCCCTGTTTTGTTTTTTAGTATAGTTTCATCGGCTTGCCGAAAGCCCCTTGCTTCTGCCTCGGGATTACAGGTGTGAGCCACACACCAGGCTTGTGATACTCCCCCTCATTTCCCAAATGTCCAGTGTAGTTGATAATTTAATAACTAAGAAAATTTATAGAGTTCATTAATTAACGTCATTAATGATGAAAGATTAGTAATTTCAAGTTACTACTAAGTGCCACGACCAAGCATTAATGGTGTCACACTGTGGCTATCCTCTCTGAGGTCACCAGTGTCTCCTATTTCCCATCGTTTAGTCAGCAGACACAACCCTTTACCAGTTCTTAAATGACTAATCCTTTAATAGTATGCAAATTATTTACTCTTAACCTACCAAATGAGAAAGACATTATAAATGCCTAGGGGTTAATACATAGAAACTAAAAGAAACATAATAATTTGTTCTGGTTGTTATGAAAAATGATATCCTGGGTGTTGCTATCAGGAACCGGCTTGGCCGATTACCTCCAGACCCAGTGCCCGTCACCCATAAGCGACAGGGACCCATGCATCTGTTGCCATGGCAACCACATACGTCTGCTTCCCACCTCTACCTGAGAGTGGTTACATCACAGCCAAAATTAAAAGGCAGACCCTTCCTGACCTTCGCCCCCTTTTTCTTCTCTTTTCCCCTTTGTCTCTGTCACCCCCTTCTCCCCTCCCCCCACAATAAAACCTCTGCCACGTGGACCCGCACTGGCCTGGTGTGGTCTGTCGAGCCGTGAGCCGTGATCCCAACACCACACTGGGGAGTTCATAAGCAGACATGGGCTGGCCATAACCTACACTACCAAAAATGTTCAAGACAGCTGACACTTTATAACGTTATATTCACAATCTACACCCACACACACTCAATTTTAGAAAAATAAAAATTTCAAGTCATCATTTCCCTGGCTAGTCAAGAAATGTTAGCCAAAGCCATCATCTCTGAGGATGCGCTAAGGATGGACTGAAGGAGACACACAAAATGCCAATTAACACCTCACCTCCACACTCCACAAGCTTCCAAGCATGGGGGGGGAGGGGAGGTGCTACATATTGTCTCTTTTGATACTTACATCCAAATAGCTACACTGTCTCTAACCCAAACTATAGTTGGCCACAAGCCAATTAACCAGGCCGAGCAGTGCTTTGATGTGCACACGAACTGGACGGTCTGGGAAACACACACACATACACACCACACACACACACACACACACACACACACACACGCAGACTCACCTGCAAACACATGGTGTTGTGTTATACTTTTTTGTTTGTTTGCTTGATTGTTTGGTTGGTTGGTTGGTTGGTTTTTTTGAGACAGGGTTTCTCTGTGTAGCCCTGGCTGTCTTGGAACTCACTCTGTAGACCAGGCTGGCCTCGAATTCAGAAATCCGCCTGCCTCTGCCTCCCAAGTGCTGGGATTAAAGGCATGTGCCACCACGCCCGGCTCAAACATGCGTTTGGACCATGGTGCAGATTCTATTTATCCATTCTGTAACCGCCCTCTACTCTCCCTTCTGTCTCTGTGACCTTTGGCAAGTTAGAACACAACAATACTTACAGAAAAGAGCAGAGAGGGGGATGCCAGAAGCAGCAGATCTTCAGACAAAAGCTGAGGTCCAAGAAGCAGAGTGGCCAGAGGCCACAGATGAGAGTGGAGCAGTGGGCAGAACCCAGGCGTCACTACGTCCTCACCGGTGTCCCCCTCACACGCCAAGCCGCCAGTCACGGGCATCTTCCCTCAAACCCCAGCCCCTGCAACTTTCCAGTCTCTGCCCAGTGCATCTTGCCAGTGACCAATCCATGCAGCCCCTCCAACTGAAACTCCCAAAGGCTGCCTACAGCTTACACCCTGTGCACTGCGGAGATTAGCGCCTAATGCTTTCTGCTGCACGCCAGTTCACCATTCCTTCCATCTTCCAATGTGGCCTTAGAGTAATCAACCTCCGACACTCCGCTGAAGCCAGTGTAGGTCGTACTTTTTACCTCCTTTGTCACTGTCACTCTGTCCACCTGATCTGCCCATCCCCACAGTCGGGTTGGCTCCACCAAGAGAAATCATCTTACAACCCTCTAACTCCCCCACCAGGCATCTCCTTCACGAAGCCTTCCGTGAGACCTCCTCCACATGCAGTTATCACATGGGGCCTGGGCTAGAACAGAGCACACAGAGCTTGCAAACTCAGGGGCCATGGCTTTCCTGTTCTAATTCTCTTTGCACCTCCAAGAACACTACCCCCATAAATTTCAAAATAAAGCAATCTTTTTCAGAACAGAGAAAGAAGAACAGAACCTAAGCAGAAAGCTGTTTTGTTGGAACAACAAGTGTGTCTACAGACGCGCTTCTTCTGAATGTGTCTCAGCCGCCCACAGAAGCTGGAGCCGCTGAGACGCCCTAGGTATTAGCCAGGAAAGCAGGTGTCAGCAGGGACGGAGCTGTGGGGGTGACATTCAGAGCAAATCTACAAAGATACCGTGATGGGGACACAGCAGTGACACTGAGGAAGCCTCTTGAAGTTTTGTGGAGAGAGAAAAAAGGAAAACTCCCAAGAATCCCATTTGAGAGTCCAGGATTCCATCTGTCCGGTCAGAACAACAGATGCGTAAATCGGAGCTGTGTTTCAGGCTGTTTCCCAACAAGCCTTTATCCCTGCACAAAACCCCAGAGAGCCTCGTCCCGTCCAGCACTGTTCACATCAGCATGAAGTAAGCGATGGCATACAGTGTAGGGGCAGAGGAGACTACAGGAGAACCTGACCAAGATGGTGCCGGCTCCTCACAAAATAGCACGGCAGTGTGACAGCATGAGACGTGACTTGAGGGTTCTGGAGAACTAAAGAGAGAACAACCACAATTCAGGGGACCCAAAGAGACACAGCTAAGATAGTTTCAAGAGAGAGCAGTGGCAGCACCTCTGTCGCCACAGAGCACATCTTGCATGTGAGGTCGGTGACGTCACGGAGGCAACGATTTCAGTAGCTAGAGCACAGACAGAAGAGAATTCAAAACCATAGAAGTTCACCCAAGGAGCCATGCCTGGTGGGGCAAAGCTTTTAATCCCATCGATTTAAGAAACTGATGCAGGAGGATTGCAAGTTCAAGGGCAACCTGGCTATGGAGTGAGCTCAAGTCCAGCCTGAGCAATTAGCCCTGTCCCAAAGCAAAAGGTGAAAAGGGCGCAGGAGACGTAGCTCGGTGCACAGCATTTGCCTCTCATATGTGACACCCCTGCATGCCAATTCAGCAACACGCACAAGAATGCACACACACACACACACACACACACACACACACACACGTGCATACATGCACACACCCACCAAGAGAAAAGAGTGGAAGAAGAACACCATTTTAAGGGCGGAGCACACTCAGGAAAACGCATCTCCGTTATCTTGAGGAAAGGAGAGACTTGAGGCAAGTTCTAACGCAGTGAGACAAGGTCCAGATACCCAGCTGGTGAAGTGACTGTGAAATGGAGTTGGGACCTTGCCACTGAGGTAAGTGATGTAGGGACAGGAGTGGATGCATCATTTTTTCCGGGTCATTCCCCGAGGCTGGCCAGGGCTGACCAATCAGGAGGCCAGGGAGCAAAAGGTCTGTACCGGCTGCACCCGAAGGTACAAAGAGCTGCCGAGAAGTCCTAGAGTAACTGCTACGCAGACGTGAAAAGCTCTTCTGACATTTGTGAGAAGACAGTCCCCCCCAGCAGCGACGGGGCAGAAGCAGCAGGGAAAGATGGGTGGCTTCGTACCCAGCATGAAGGGTGTCCACTGAGGATGTCACCAGGAAAAGAGGACAATGGGAAACCCTGGAGATGTCCAGAACACACAGTGTTTGTGCTCCATTCGCTGCAAGAGAGAGATGAAGCCTAGAAGAGATGGATGGTGGGAAATGGCGGTACTGAGGGCGGGACGGCAGGTTCTAGCCAGAGAGAGACTCACAAGTCAAAAGGCTTTCTAGGATCGACAGGTTCCAGAGGACAAGGAGGTCCACCTGACTGACTACAGTGAACTGGGCGCTCAAAGCAGTTTTAATTTCCTTCACAGCTAAAGGTGTCGAGCACCTTTTCAAATATTGATTGATCACTTTTATTTCTTATGAGAACTATTTATTCAGTTCACTGCTCTATTATCTGAACAACTTTTTGCTTAATGTTTACAATTCTTTATATACTTGAGATATTAATTTCCTGTCAGGCATAGAATTAACAAAGTTTTTTTTTCCTTCTGGAGGGTGTCTCTTCAGTATGGTGACTGTCCTTTACTGTGCATAATCTTTTTAATTTCATGAAATCCCTTTGGAATAATTTCTTGTGTTAACGGAGTCCTTTTCCAAAGCTACAGAAAGTTTCCACTGTGTCCTACTCTTGAAGTTACTAACTTTCGGGTCTGTTTTGTTTTGTTTTGTTTTGTTTTGTTTTGTTTTGTTTTGTTTTGTTCTGTTCTGTTTTGTTGGATTTGGTTTTTTCGAGACAGGGTTTCCTCTGTATAGCCCTGGATGTCCTGGAACTCACTCTGTAGACCAGGTTGGCCTTGAACTCAGAAATCTGCCTGCCTCTGCTTCCCAGAGTGCTGGGATTATAGGCGTGTGCCCCCACCGCCTGGCTCTTTTGGGTCTTATGTAAGGCCTTCCTCCATCTTCACTGAGTGCTTTGTGTAAGTCAAGAGTAGGACTCTAGTTTCACTCTTCTCCAGGTGGATATCCACGCCGCCCAGCGCCATTACTAACAAGGTTGTCTGTTCTCTGGTGTGTGTGTCTTTAACGTCTCTGATGAGAACTGGGTGGTTGGGGACAACAAGATGGCTAAACGGTCGAAGGCTCACATACCAAGCGTGACATCGTGTAGGAAGAAAGAACTCTGCAGCGTTGTCCTCTGACCATCACAAATGTGCACACATGCACCTTATAGTTTTAAATATTTAAAGAAAAATTAGGTGGCTACAGCTTTCTATTTCTGAGGCACAGTCTACTCCACTGGTCTAAATGCCCTGTTCTGATCCAGATATCTGTCCAATATCTGTTCACTTCGGTACCCAGGTGAAACGTAAGTGTTCACATTGTGTTCATATTTTTACTTAAAGTCTGAAATTTCTTGAAGGTTAGTCTCCAGGGAGAAAGCGATTCCCTATACCCTCTTTTCCACAAATCTGTTTCACACCTCAGAATGATGTTTCACAAGCTTCTAGAGGGCTAACTGTGTTTATGGGTCAGTAGGGGCTGAGTTTCACAGCCCAAACAACTCCAAACTTGCAATGCAACACTTTCTGGGTTCCTCATTAAAGAGACAGGCTCAACACTCTCAGGGAATGTGTGAAATCAAGAACACTCTTCCCGTCTCTGCTGACACAACCATAGCCTTTGCAGACCCGCAGAAGGACAGCAGACATGAGGGCGCCATCCTCCGCCTGTTGGTCCCTCTGGATGCTCTCCCTAGTCTGAGAAATCTTTGGCCAGGGGCGAATGCATAAAAAAATACACATTCTATTTCTCCCGATTCCCCCAGAGATCAACACTCTCCACTCTACTTTGGAAAAGGTACAATTCTACCACACCCTGGGACCATAAAATGTCACTGTCTTCTGAAGTAAAACTACTGTAGTCAGAGGATTCCTGAAGTTGGAATCCTTATCCACATCACTGTAGGCCTGAAGAGCTCATGGTCCCACATGGGGTTCTTTTTTAAGTGGTGACTGTGTTACTGGATTATACACACAACTCATCCACTGGTAGAATTCCCATATGGGCTCTTGACCACAGAATAGGTATGTGATAGCAGTGACCAAGTAGAAGACTCTCAACCTCCTCTCTCAGGACAGTAAGCAACCAAGCTGTCACACCCCTGGGACAACTATAGAGACCAACACCGCCATCAAATCCTGACGTGTTCTCGGTGGTAATTCTTACCATGTCCCTATTAATTTATGCCTTTGGTATAATAATGTATGCAAATAATAATGTATGCAAAAAGCAAACAGACTGGAGAATGACTACAGGCTGACTTACAGGTGGTGACTAATATGACTAATTTACTATGTGAGGTGCCTTTTCTTGAGCAGATCTAGCCCCTGAACCTGATCTAAGATATTAAGGTAGGAAACCCTTTACCAGTATGCAAAGAACACAAGAGGCCATGTACTCCCCCCCTAAAGACTTCCCAAAGAATACACTTCTGCATTTCTGCCCAAGATGGTAACCGCTTTCCTCTCTGCCATCACCTAATCAGTGGAGATCCCTGTCCTGAATCAAGCCTAGGAACTGAAGCATGCTGTTACAAATTCCTTACGTGGGGGGAGTACAGATTTTAAAGCAGGCTACCAACTCCTAACATGCTCTGAAAGATGTTGGAATATCCCTTCCAAAGTAGTATACCAACTGTCTTAGGGTTTCTATTCCAGCACAAACATCATGACCAAGAAAGCAAGTTGGGGAAGAAAGGGTTTATTGAGCTTACACTTCCACACTGCTGTTCATCACTAAAGGAAGTCAGGACTGGAACTCAAGCAGGTCAGGAAGCAGGAGCTGATGCAGAGGCCATGGAGAGATGTTCCTTACTGGCTTGCTTCCCCTGGCTTGCTCAGCCTGCTTTCTTATAGAATCCAGACTACCAGTCCAGAGATGGCACCACCCACAAGGGCCCTCCCCCCTGGATCGCTAATTGAGAAAATGCCCCACAGCTGGATCTCATGGAGGCATTTCCCCTACTGGAACTCCTTTCTCTGTGATAACCCCAGCCTGTGTCAAGTTGACACACAAACCCAGCCAGTACACCAATGATAGCACTTCAGTTCCTGGGGTGGGGCTGGGGGATATGAATGTTTTACAGGCTGCTTTGCTGTTAAAGGGTAACATGTAACAATATGATGCTCTTACCTAACACAGTGCCTCATACCTGTAATCCCAGACCACAGGAGGTGGAGGCAGGAGTCTTGAGGACAGCTTATATGAGACCCCTCAGAAGGAAAAAAAAAAAATGGGCTAAAGAGATCAATAGATAAGAGCTAGTGCTGTTCCTGCAGAGGACCAGTGTCCAATTTCCAGCATACATGTCAGGATCTCAACACTGCCGGTAACTCCAGCTCCAGGGAACCTGTGGTGGTTTGAAGGAGATTAGGGCCCACAGGCTAAAGTTTGGTCCCTAGTTAGGAGAATTATTTAGGAAGGATTGGGAAGGGTGGCCTTGTTAGAATAGGTGTGGGCTTATCAGAGGGGTGTTACTAGAAATGGGCTTTGAGATTTCCAAAGTCCACAGCAGGCCCCCATATGTGTGTGTGTGTGTGTGTGTGTGTGTGTGTGCATGCTGCCTGCCTGCACATCAGGATGTAAAGCTCTCAGCCATTGCTCTAGGGGCATGCTTGTCTACTTGCATGGTGACAATGGTTTACAGCCTTTGTAAGCTGTAAACAAACCCCCAATTAAATGCCTTATTTTATAAGTTGCCCGGTGTCACTTCCCAGCAGCAATAGAACAAAAACTAAGACAGAAGCTGACACCCTTGCCTGGCCTCTGAGAACACCAACACTCACATGTACACACACACACACACACACACACACACACACACAACACACAATTAAAATTGAAATTGAAATAAATCTTCAAAAAGTTTAAAAATATAAAACAAGATTTTCTCTCTGCGCCTTGAAATAACCAGCTTCTTTCAGACTTCTGAATTAGCCACTAATCATCAATTAACCCTCAAGACACAGTTTAAGGTCCAGGATAAGCCCTACCTCCTGGCTTACTTCTCAAACTGAAGTTAACCATAAAATAAATGCGCAGTTGAGGCACACCTTAGGCTCAGGCAGAATTACCCGCACATATCTTTATGTTCCTAGACATTTTAGAATTCGATGTGGGTATACTGGGTAAAGCAGATTTGAAAAAGTAATCCAAATTAATCCAGAATATTTAACAAAAGATACCTGTTTCTTAGCAACAAGTACTAAATAAATGTTTGTTGAATTATGAATGAAATCTTACGGAAAAAAAAATGAGGAGAAACTGAGAATTTCAATAGAATCAAATTCTAAAGAAAAAAATACCATGATTTATTTATTTATTTATTATTTGCTTTGAGTTAGAATATTACCATCTTCCTTACTTGTTTAGCTAGAGGGGAAAAAAGCTATGTGTGAATGTTTTGAGTAGCAAAATATTGCAGATACAATAACTCACTTTTTTTTTTTTGACAGAATCTAACTATATGGCCCAGGCTGCCTCAACTTGAGATCCGCCAACACACACACACACACACACACACACACACACACACGCACACACGTGTGCCACCTCGTCCAGCTGCTGCCTGGTAGTCTCTGTGATTCTGGCTGTGCTACATTAGCCTTCTAGGGAGGAAGAGCGGTTTACTGAAACCGTCCTAGCGAACACCGGTGGCACATCTGAAAGACGAAGCCGTGGATCCCACACACTGCGGTCCGGCTGAGGACAATATGCAGAGCGCAGCTCCGCGCTGACTGACCGAACGCCCAAAGGTGGGAGAGGCCAGACAGGCTGGAGAAACGAGCACTCTAGAACTACAAAGAGCCTTCCATGGTGAGACCAACCATTCACTCAGCTGTGCCCAACACTCCAGGGCCAATGCCGGGCGGGATGTGCACCATCATCATAGGCAAGAGCCCAAGCTGAACGAGCAAGGGCGTAACCACTGCACAACCCTACCCAACACTCAATAATTTTCCTGATCGCCCATAACCTCTTAGAGAACACCCTCAGCATCCTTCTTCCGGCCGCCCACCCTCTCCCTCCCTCCCCCTCCCCACTTTCTCTCTCTCACTTCTCCCTCTCTCTCCCACCCCCCCCCCCCAGCACTCTTGCCATCTCTTTCTACAGAGCCTTGCCTGCAGGACTCTGTGACCAGACGCTGCCAGGACAGGGCGATCCTCTAGGGGCAACGCCACTCTGAACGCGGCAAATGCCTCACAGACACATGAATGGGCTGTGTGCAGGCACCTTTGCATTTAATTAAAAGCCTCCGCCTCCCTTTTCAGAAATGCAATGAAAATAGGAAAGGTTGAAAGGTCACGGGGATGACATTTAAATTCCATATGGCTGAGCTGTCAGTAAAGCCCCTAGCTTAGCAAACTGCGAGCTGACTGCTAAGACAAAGGACCTAAAACCAAGTGTGCCCAAAAGACTGGCAGTGAGCTAATGCTTACCCGTGACATCGGCAGACAATGTGAATATTATTTAGAAAAGACCATTTTCAACAGTGATATTTAATACACTGAAATGGATTTGTAGAGACTGGTTTGAACGGGAAAATCATCAGAAGGCTTACAATACCCAAAGCCTTTGAAGGTATCAAAAGAATGAATTTTTATATACTCTAAGTCTTCCATTAATCCCATTTATCAATTTAGCATTATCTTTTTTACATGTATGCATGTGCTGTCTAAGACAGACAGACAGACAGATCTAAGAGAAAGAGGATAAAGACACCAGGTTTATGCATGAAGGTTGGGGGGGGGAACTTTCAGGAGCCTGTTCTCTCTTTCCACCATGAGTACAGGCTGGAACTCAGGTTGGGGGGCTCTTGGAGCAAGCACCTTTAGCCGCTCAGGGCCCCCATGCTCAGCCCTCTCATGGGCTCCCCAACATTAGCCTTAAAGATAAAGACAGGAAGAGACGAATAATCTTGCAAATCCTCCTCCTCTTGTTTTCAAGACAAAGTCTCAGCCCAGGCTAGCCTTGAACTCCCTCTCTTTGTAGCTGAGGCTGGGCCTTGAACTCCTTGTCCTCCTGCCTCTGCCTCCCCGGTGCTGGAATTACAGGCCTCATGCTACTATGCCTGACATCAGAGCCTTTTCTACCGAGCCTCTGTTCCCATTTCATCTCTCTACTTGCTGGTGGCCACTCCTTTCACGCTCCTTTCTGTGTGGCTGACAGAAGTCCTGGACACCTCCACTGGTGTCTCTCCTTCATCATACACTGTCTCATCATTACTTGTTCTTTCTTCCCGGCCAATCTTTACATCTTAGCCAATCAAGTCCTTAAAACAAAATGAGACTTCCATAGCCTCTACCTGTGCCCCTGTCTTAGCTAGGGTCTGCACTGCTGTGAGCAGACACCATGACCAAGGCAACTCTTATAAGGATGACATTGGGGCTGCCTTACAGGTTCAGAAGTTCAGTCCATTATCATCAAGCAGGGAGCATGGCAGCGTCCAGGCAGGCATGCTTCAAAAGAAGCTAAGAGTCATCCCTCTTCATCTGGAGGCCCCTGGGAGGAGACCGGCTTCCAGGCACCTAGGACGAGGGTCTTAAAGCCCATGCCCACAGTGACACACCTACTCCAACAGGGCCACACCTCCCAGTGGTGCCACTCCCTGGGCAGAGCACATTCAAACCATCGCAGCCCCCCCCCCCCGTTACCAATCCACAGCTGCCTGCTTCTCAGACAGTGGCCCCACCCGACCCCGCCCCACCCCCACCAGCCACATCTCTAACTCCCTGCCCTCCTTCCCCACAGCACAGGCCGGACAGCCCTATTCACTGTGCCTGCTCTCCCAAGGCCACTGCCTTCCACCTGCTGCCCATGTGCTCTGCCTCTGCCACGCTGAGACAGGCAGAGCCATGTCCCTACCATGCTGTGATGCCTTCCTGGCTCTGGGGGGGGGGGGGCTGGCCTTTCCTGCATTTCTCTGTGTTTCCATGGCATTTTCTGGGACTCTCAAGCAAGATACCTTACCGCCCATCACCCCTGGAACCTGGACTTTTACCTCACCACAGGTGTGACCCTGGCAAGTCCCCCTCCAGACCCATTCGCCTTCACGTGGGTTCTTGAGTAACCTTTGGAGGACCCTGGAGGAGCCCCAGCTCTGGGATTCGCAGCCTTCACCCTTTCTGAGCATCCACTGTTTCTCTTCGCCCTCACGCTGAGCACATGTTAAACCGTTTTTTGTTTGTTTGTTTGTTTGTTTGTTTGTTTATTAAACCCAAACTCTGCTTCCCGCTAGCTACTTCTGAAATTGGTTTTAATATCAAAGCCACAAATTCTGGCAGGGCCTGAGTCAAAGATAAGTGTGATTGGACCTCAGCTTCGGAAACCATTAAACCAGGAATGCGTAATTATAATAACGGACACGAGTGCTATGCTGGGGTGTTGTTGTTGTTGTTGTTGTTGTTGTTTGGGTTTTTTTTTTTTAGTTCACTTACTTACAAGACTCTTAAAGATGGTAATTTTTTAAAATCCATCATACAAGTATGTGTAGAAATGGCTAGGAATGCAAAGCCACAGGGGAGGAAAGAGACCTGGACACAGGAGTAGGGTTCCACCACAAGCCAGGACAAAGGCTCCCTGGCCTGAGTCCTGCAGTGACTGTGACAAATGCCCACAGCCCTCACCCACATCTGGCGCCTGTAAGCCAACACGTACGGTTGTGCCCACTCCGCAGCACCCCACCCCACTGCACAGACTCACTCTGCCTCTCCACAGAAGAAGTGATCTTCCAGCTTCCAGAATTACTCCCGAGTTTGAACTTACTTAAAGCCCTCTTATCGCTTTCTTGGATTTTAAAAGAACTTTCCTTCAGAAACACTGTAAAAGATCCGATCAGCGAGACCGTACTCACGCTACCATTTATAAAACACCCTCCGAGTCAAATTAGACACGCTTGCCTGTAAGAATCCACGCGCCAACCTCACCTAGCTCAAATGAAAGTATCTACCAAGCTTTATGGTACTTCATCTATTTACGTATTTTGTGTGTGTGCATATGAGGGTGAGAAGACATCCATGCCACGGGGCGCGTGTGGAAGTTGGAAGGCTACACTCAGAAGTCAGTTCTCTCTCCTCCCACCACATGCGAACAGGGAAAGGAAGTCACGTCGTCAATCCAAGTGGCAAGCACCTTTATCTATCGAGTCATCCCACTGCCTAGGATTCTTTAAAATGTTTGGTGCCACAGCTCTAAATGGCACATCCCCCATCAAATCCCTTCCCTCAGAGTCAAGGAATCCCATGAGAGAAGAGACAGAGTGAAGAGGACACCAGGAGAACAAGGCCATCTGAACCACCAAAGCAAGGCGCACATGGTCCCACAGAGACGGACGCAGCAAGCACGGGACCTACGCAGGTCAGCACCAGGCCTTCTGCATTATCTCCTGCAGCCTTCAGTTTAGGATGTTCATGGACCACCTAAATGGGAACAACTGGGTCTCTAGAGTCCCGTGACTTCTCTTGGGGCTCTTTTCCTTCTGGTGGGTTGCCTTGTCCAACTTCACTGGGATGGGTTTTGCTCTATCTTATTTTATTTCATTTGTACTCTATAAATGTTTATCTTGTATTAATGTTTGGGTGTTATCTCTTAGAAGCCTGTTCTTTCCCAATGAAAGACAGAAAGGAGAGGATCCAGATGAGACGGGAGGTGGGGAGGAACTGGGATCATCGGGATATATTATATGAGAAAAAATCAATTTTTAATAAAAGGAAGAAAGTTTGGGGTGATAGCCTTAACTGTCAATCTGGCTAGATCTAGACTTACCTATAAGATGGAGAAGTGCACATCTAGCCAGTCTTGGGTCAGTTCCAAAGAGGACTGACTGACCTGTGGGACAGGAATGAGCGTCTGCTGGCCCTGGATGTGGGCTTCACCATCCCGAATATGGAGGCCCAGACGGGGAAATGCGCTAATTCCAACCTCCTTGGGTGGCTGTGCCAGACCCCATCTCTCTTCCAGACATCACTCTAGCGTCTTCCATCTTTCAGCACGAACCCAGCTCTGTCTTCCAGGGAGCTTTCAAGGGCTCAGTGTGCCCTCCCTGGATTCAACAGCTCCTGGTTTCTCTGCCTCCCATGGATACAGATTCGCCATGTAAAAAGATAACTATCAGTGCACTAAACCAGCCCCTAAATTATATTTTATTTTATGTGTGTGTATATGTGTGTATAGTAATATTATATATTACACTTTAAATATATGTTTTATATATATATATATATATATATATATATATATATATATATGTTTTGTTCCCTCTAGAGAACCTTGATGAATACAGTTGATTCTCAAGTTCAAATTCCAGACTTAAAAAAAAATAAGCTTTCCTCCAAAAGTTTGTGAGCCAGTAGTTTAGAGCATAAATATGATTTTTTGATGTTGGTGGCAGTGGCTGTCATCACAAAACATCTCTCAGGCAACAAGCGTTGCTTTGGGCGACAGAGACTCAGTGTTGAATAAAACTAAGGTTGCCATCTAGCATAATCTCTGAAAATTTAATATAAGAAAACCTTGGCGTAATTGTGCATAATGCATGTGTATTCTCACACTTGTGTGTATTCTCAAGTCCCTAGCAGCTGTTAATTGGCATTTTTCAAGTACTGTCCTCAGGATTTATCATGTTGCTTAGCACTTTAAATAACACTTGAAAATTGAGGGAACGCTCTGCTAGTTAACGGGGAGTCTGTCATGATTAATTTTGTTTGTGAAATGAGTCATTTCCAGTATACATGGTTATGTAAAAGACTCCTGAAACCAAACACCAGACAACCCAGCCAGGTCAAAATCCCAACACCTCAAGCACAGAAAGACCCTGAGGCTGGCTACTCTGCTCAGAGGCCTCGCCTGCCAGGGTGCTGCCCTTGTGCCTGGGCCGGAGACAGCCAATCACACGTGTGCTAGTCAAAGTACCAAGGACTGAGATCAGTTTCCCCAAGCTCTTGTATATCACGCCTACTAACTACAAACTTGTAACTATAAATTTAATCAGAATTATAGGCTTTCATCATAATTTTCCAGCCGAGAGCAGGAAACTGTGGAGCAAGGGGATAGACAACACTTTCCTATTTCTGGAGTCTGGCGGCTACCAACACAAACAAAAGAACTCAGCGGTGCCCGGCAAGGTCTTCCTACCATGCTTCCTCGTGGATGTGACTAGGCGGTGAACGGCCTGCATGACTGAGGACGCCCTGCGCTGGCAGAGTGGTCCAAGGGAGGAAGAAGAAAAGGGTGGAGCCAGACACCTTGCAGACCTGGGGGGCCTTAGATGGCCATGGTACAGAGCTTGACCTTTGTTTGAAATACAATTGAAGTCACCTGAGAAATTTAAGAAGTGGGTCCACTGTGGTTTGTATGTAGAGAAATGGCTCTAACTGTGGGGGAGGGGGAGGGGGAGGAAAACCAGAGAAGGCTGCTGCAGCATCTCAGTGGAGAGGCGCTGACGTCCGACTACACGCTACGACCGTGGACAGACATTCCCTGGATACCTGACACAGAACACAAATATTTTTATACTCTTCTTTAAACATCTTTTAAACATTTATTTATTGGGGGGGGGGTTCCACAAAGGGCAGAGGGGCTGTAGGAGTGGGCTCTCAGTTTCTGGGTACCAATCAGGGTTCTTAGCAAGCACTCTTACCTACTAAGTCATCTCGCCAGCCTTCCCTACTATTACCTATAAAACAATCATTAAATAATTTGATACCCAAGAATGGCAACATCTATTCTGGAAAGTGTACTCAGATATAACCACGGGGCTGGGAATACGGATTACCCACAGTGCACTCCGAGCAGGAACTCCTGACTCCATCCAGCTTCTTGGAAGAAGAGAGAAAGCAGAGACATCTCTACTTCCAATCCTCTGGCTGTGGTCCCCCGGCCTGTGGCAAACATTAGCCAGGTCGCAGACACTGGGGAGTGAATCACTCGAGCAGAAGCACGGTGTGCTGACAGGACAAGAGGTTCCTGTGATGCCTATCCACGGGGGTTGCCCCGGGCCCGCCCTCTGAGTAGCTCCTCCCTCCCTGTTTCCTGAGCCTCCACCAGCCACTCTGATGGGCTTCCCCTTCTCCTCTAGCTTCCTCTGGACTTTCCACATGGATGTCGAGTGTACAGAAACTGAAAGCCACCTGCAGTGGCTTGAATAGGTTTGGCCCCCACAGACCCATGTGCGTGAATGCATGGCCCATGGGGAGTGGCACTACTGGGAAGGGTGGCCTTGCTGGAGAAGGTGTGTCCTTGTTGAAGTGTGTCACTATAGGGGTGGCCTTGAGGACTCCTCCTTGCTGTCTTTGGCTAAGAAGTAGAAATCTCAGCTCCCCAGCCTCAAGTCTGCCTGCCTACTGCCATGCTTCTCCCCGTGATGATAATGGACTGAACCCTTAGAACTGTAAGCCAACCCCAATTACGTGATTTCCTTTATAATAGTTGCCTTGTTCAGGTGTCTCATCACAGCGACAAAACCCCAACTAAGACGCCACCTCTGTTTTCCTTCCATTAAAACACTGGCTACTTTACTAAGCAAGCACGGGTCACATGCCATGCCTTCCTTTAGAGTTCTCGACATATTCATCGATTCTTGATCAAAATCTTACTCTTGTTTTAAAGAAGGGAAAACCAGGACGGAAGTAACTTGTCCAGCGAGCACGAGCACGTGGCCAATAGCAAGGTGAGCACTCAGGCAGTGGGCGTGGCCACTGCTCCCACGAACTCCTTCGCGGGGAGCCGGACACTAGAAAGGCTGGCTTCAGAGTCAAGCTCTTCAGAACAGAATGAAACAACTATAGTTGATCTTTGGAAGGCTCCGTTTACACACAACACCAGCTTATAGCCTAACTGGGGGCGGGGGGGGGGGAGGGGTGCTCAAGTGACTGTTGACATGATTTCCAGAATGCTGAAATTAGATGAGTTTGGTCCGTTAAGCTATTGATTCCTTCCAGGGAAGCAGACCACTGTGAGAAGAAAAGGGGAACTGTGGGCGTATATTTCTCACAGTCTACTTTAATAAGGGTTCAGCCTCCCCTCTAGCCCACCACCCACCAGAGGAGGTAGAAAGCTGAAGGCTGCTGGTGGAAGACTGACTTCCAGGCAGCCAGGGTGAGGGTCTTAAGCCACACCCACAGTGACACACCTACTCCAACAAGGCCACACCTCCTAACAGGGTCACTCCCTGGGCCAATCATATACAAACCATCACATTCCACTCCCTAGCCCCCATAGGCTTGTTCAAACATGAGTCTATATTAGCTGGGTGGAATCTTGCCCCAAGGTCACCACTCCCTTAATTCAATTTAATATCCTTGAATTCAGCTCCATTTCACTTCCCGGAGTCCCTTTAATACTCAAATTATATATTTTGTACTTCTCCTTTCTCATCTTGCTATGTTTGTTCAAAATTCTCTTCATCAGACTTAACCAGAGGACAAAGTTGGCCATACTTAAACATAGCATAATGCAAAATACATTTAGTCCAACTTCAAAAGTCCCTGTAGTCTATAGCAGTCTCAACAAGTCCAAAGTTCAAGGTCTCTTTTGAGATTCATCCAATCACTTAACTATAATCCCCCAAGCAAGACAGGAAACCAGCTGGGCAAAGTCCAAACTCTTGCATCTTCATGTCTGATGGCAAAGCAGTCTTCAGATATCCAACTCCTTTTTCATCTTTGTTGACTGCAACAAGATTCTTTCTCCTGGGCTTGTTCCACTCCCTATTAGGAGCTTTCCTTGGCAGGCATCCTGTGGCTCTGGCATCTTTAACATCTTGTGTACCCCAAGTCAATATCAGCTTCACAGCTTCTTGTTCCAATGTCTGAGATCCACACATGATCTTCTGTGCATCTCCAAAGAGCTGGTGTCACTTCTCCTGCTCTGCCCTCTGAAGCACTCTAAGTTCAGATTGATCTACTCCACTGCCACTGCTGTTCTTGGTGGTCATCCCAAGGTACTGGCATCTCCAATATGCTGGGGTCTTCTACTGCAACTATATTTCACCAAAGCCTCTCATAGGCTCTCTTCATGGTACCAAACCTCAACTCCTTTGCATGACCCCTTCAGTCCTGGGCTGTCAATTACAACTGAGGCTGCACTTTCACCAATGGCCTTCCATGGTCTCTCACAGTACCAAGCCTCAGCTGTTTTTCATGATGCCTTCATGCCTTCAAAACCAGTACAACCTGGATGATTCTTACATATTACCAAGTACAGCTGCAGCATGAGGTACAACCTTGGTGATCTCTAGAACACAGCTTCTTTTTGCTCTCAGAAAACACTTCCCAGAAGATTTCACCTCAGTGATGTTGGTCTTTTCTTAATCAACACTAATTTCTTAGCTCCAGCTAACCAGCATCAATTGTCCCAGTAGTCTCCTTCTCCTCTTGAATATAAAGCCAGAGACACATGGCCAAAGCTGCTGAGCTCTGCTGCTTGCAGGAGCTGGAACATTGGCCCCCTTCTTCTATTACATTATCACTAGCTTCCTTTTTCCCTGCTCCTTCACTGCCTAAATTGGCTGTCGTAAATCTTGCTCTATAGACTGACTTTGAACTCAAGAGATCTGCATGCCAGTCTCCTAAACACTGAGATTAAAGGTGTGGTTCACCAAGCCTGGATTGAAGGTTTTCTTCACCTAGAATTTGCTCTGTTCTAAACTGGCCGTGAACTCAGAGATCTGCTTATCTTTGTCTCCTGGAATTAAAGGCTTGTACTATCATGATTGGAATTAAATTTAGCTGGGTGGACTCTTGCCCCAAGGTCATCACTCCCTTAATTCAATTTAATATCCTGGAATTCAGCTCCATTTCACTTCCTAGAGTCCCTTTAATACTCAAACTATATATTTTGTACTTTTCCTTTCTCATCTTGCTATGTTTGTTCTCTGGTTAAGTCTGATGAAGAGAACTTTGAACAAAGTCTTTGTTGGGCTTTTTTGAGACTTCCTTTGCAGATGCAGTTAATATAAACCTCTTTACCTTAGCCCTAGGCAGTCTCTTCAGGCAATGGCAAAAAGCAGCCATGTTCTTCACCAAAACATCACAAAAACAGTCTCTCAGCTATGTATTAAAGTTCTTCTCCACTGAAACCTCTTGGGCCATCAGGCCTACACAGTTCAAATGACTCTCAGCATCACTGTCTTCCATATTCCTACTAGGCTGGCCCATTAAGCCCCACTTAAAGCAATTCATGGCTTTCCAAATCCAAAGTCCTAAAATACACATTTTTCTAAACAAAAGCATGGTCATGCCTATCACAGCAATACCCCACTCCTGGTACCAACTTCTGTCTTAGGGTTTCACTGCTGTGAACAGATACCATGACCAATGCAAGTTTTATAAAAGATAGCATTTAATTGGGGCTGGCTTACAGGCTCAGAGGTTCAATCCATTGTCATCAATGCAGAAACATGGTAACATCCAGGCAGATATGGTGCAGGAGGAGCTGAGAGTTCTACATCTTCATCTGAAGGCTGCTAGTAGAAGACTGACTTCCAGGCAACTAGGGTAAGTGTCTTAAGCCCACACCCACAGTGACACACCTACTCCAACAAGGCCACACCTCCTAACAGGGTCACTTCCTGGGCCAATCATATATAAACCGTCACATTAGGATACGGGGAAATTGGACCCGTTTAGAAATAGTTCTTCAGGCTGTTCCAATAGCCATTTTTCTTAGTCCAGTCCACTAGCAAACACCAAACACAAATCAGCAGCTGCAGTCCAGTCCGGTCAGCAGACACCACACACGTGTCAGTAAGGGTCGTTCAACCCAGAAGAAACCTTGTGACCCCCGAGTCCAAGGACGCAGCAAGAAGCCACAGGAATGTCCAGAGAACTTCTTTGGTGAGTTTCTCTCTATGAAGGCACCACAGGTGAAGCTCAACAATGCAATAGAAAGCAAAGCAATACTCAGCATCTTCATCAGTGAAGATCGAGGAGGTGGAGCAAAGCAAACCAATGCTCGAGCCCCCACTCTAACACCCTGCGTCCTTTCACGGGTCTGCTATCGCTAAACATCGTCTCACCTGTGTCTGCTTCAGTCAAACATCCTTTCATGAGTCGGCTCTAGCAAAACCCCCTTTCACCTGTGTGCCCCAAAACATCATTTGACTTTCCAAAGAAACCAGAAGTTTCTACTTCAGGGAAGTATTTTTCCTCCAACATGTGATGAGCGAGCCAACCCATGTGCATACTCGTTGGCTCTGCCAGAGTGCCAGCCCGGAGGGGGTGGGGGGAGGAGCGCCCATCTGGGGGAGAACTTCTCGTCAGGAGAATTATTAGTGCGGAATGAGTGCTGGATTCAGAAATACGTGGCATTCTTCAAATGCCAGAAGCAGCCCCACAGAATAGCCAGGTCCCCAACTACACCATTAAGCTGATGTTACAAACTGCAGCGTGGAAAAAAAAGCAGCTCCTCTCTGCCGAGATGGGAGCACAGCCGACAGACGGATAGACAAACAGACGGGGCCGAGGACTTGCTCCCTCCCTAGCAGCTTAGCCTCCCAAGAATGAAGAGAGTGTTTCCCAGGTTCAGAACTGAGAGCCACGGGACTCTTGTCATCCCAAGCTAAAGACGGGGAAAACAGAGGGCAGGAGGAGAGGGAAGAAAAAGCAGGTGGCACTGGAATTTTTCTAACTCTTTTTATTCAGGAGAAATGCATTCACAGTGTTAAAGATGTTGATAGGAGGAAAAGAGGCAAAGTTTTCTAAATCAAAGTGATTCATACCACAAACCATCGCATTCCTCCCGGCACCTAGGTTACATGGTAACAAATTACTAAACACTGTGCAACAGTGTTTCCCCCTCAGGACTTCAGGCCTCTCCAAACAGTGCCAGTAGCAGAGTCCGGTTAAGATGCTGTGTCTGCAGAGGCGCTCGCCACAGCCGAATCCTGACCCAGCATTTGCTTCTCTAAACTGTTCACTCGCTCATCATTCACCAGGGTAAGGCAGGGGGTCTGTAAGTTCAGGGCCAGACAGAATGCACAGTCAGACTCGGTCTCCATTAACAACGAAATGTCACATAAACAGGGCCACGGGACCCATGTAATCCCAGCACCAACAGACTGAGGCAGACGATCAAGACCAGCCTGGGCTACACAGCAATTGGGATGGGGGAGTGGGATGGGAGGAAAGGTAAGGAAGAGGGAAAGAGGGGGAGGAGGAAGAAGGGAGAGGGCAGGGGAGGAGGGGGAAGGGAGAAAGGAGACCGGAGGGAGATGCTGATGTAATGCTCTACTCTGTGAAAGGGGGCTTGACTTTTGCCTAGGGCCAGAGGCTAATTGGAAATACTGTTTATCACCATAGGAAAGCTGCTTCTCCAGGAAAGTGGACCAAATGTATCTCTCGGCCTTTCGTCTGTCCCTGGTACCACCAAGAACGGACGCAGACGCTGACTTCGCTGTAGAATCCTCAGCATGAGGCTGCATTTCCAAGCTCACCTGAAAACTTCAAGAGTCCCAAGCACCTAACTCCACTGACCAGGTGAATGAGGGCTGCAGAGGAGAGAGCAGCCACTGTGCTGTGTTGTCGCCTTTAGCCCTACTGGGCGACTTACAGAGCAAAGGGCTGAGAACCATCCAAGCGGATCTGACAAGAACGTGAAGCCCCTGAGCATGCTGGGAATGGGGAAGCCAACTACAGGAAACACTGCTGCCTTCCCTTTCATCTCTTACAGACACGGACAGTGGGAAGAGTCCACACTGCGGGGCGTGGTGACAGATGACTGACTGTAATCCCAGCACTCAGCAGGCAAAGGCAGGAAGATGATGTTATAAGCCAGCCTGGGCTACATTAGGAGACTCTGTTCCAAAAGAAAAAAAAAAAAAAACCCCGACATATGCAAACACTGCTTCTCATGCAGGAGACCAAGCGGAGCACAAGTTTTAGTGAGAACTCACACTGCATGAGAAGTCACCATAAAGTCACCACTCCATCAGCCAGGGGACAACATACAGCAGTGATTAAAAAAAAAAAATTAGTAAACTAGAAATTCTTCAACGAACGATTGTGAACATGCTAAATGGAAAAATAGCACCATGTTCTCAGGCCCGTGGTGTAGGCTCCCTGCCAAGTCAAGGTCTGAAGACAGAAGAGCCCCGGGCCACTCACTCACACTGCTTGGAGGATGGACCACGGGAGAGACTGGCAGCTGACAGTCACCTTAAATATTAAACATACCACTGTCGTAAAGCAGTTAGCAAGATTTAAAACAGAAAACTGGCATAAAGAAGAAAACAAAATTTTACTTTTGTACAGAAAATCTGTAAGACCGGGGATGGTGGCACATGCCTGTTTCGGTGGGTGGGTACTGAAGATCAAGGGTTCAAAGCCATCCTCAGCCTCATAGAGGGTTTAAGGATAGCACGGACTGCATGAAATCCTATAGAGAGGAAGGAAGGAAGGAAGGAAGGAAGGAAGGAAGGAAGGAAGGAAGGAGAGAAGGAAGGAGAGAAGAAGGGAGGGAAGGAGGGAGGGAGGGGAGAGGGAAGAGGAGAGGGAAGGGGAGAGGGAAAGGGAGGGGAGGGGGACAGACAGGGGAAGGAAAGAAGGAAGAAAGAAAGAAAGAAAGAGAAAAGAAGAGAAAAAGAAAAGAAAAGAAAATCTGTGCATGAATGTTCAGCAGAGGTGATTTTTTTTTTACAAGGTTACTTGCCCGAACTCTGTCTACTGCAAACAGCAGATCCCTGAAAGTGACCTTTGTGTGTGTTGCAGATTTCTATTTAATGGTCATCTGCAGTCCCACCGTGTCACCCACGATCCAGGAATCCCAGCTGTCTAATTCTAGTCAGTAAGGAAGGAATACCCTGCAGCCTTGCCACAACCGATCACGTCCACAGTGATGCTCACATCCTCTCAGCTATCAAGCCTGCAGTACCCCAGAGCCTACACCTGTTCCTGCGCCGCTGCTTCGGGGACGATGGAGACCACTCCAAAGCCCCTCCGCTGAGCATCGCTGCATTCCCCTCCCGGAGCTGTCTCTCAGAGACTCACATCACCATGTGAAGTGCTGCGAGCTTCTCCAACTGCAGCAAACCTAATGACGTCTCGGGGGACCTCGCTCTGCAGCAATATTTACAGACAGACAAGAATTCACCAGTTCACAAGGCAGCAGATTCTGAATCCATAATCAGGACCCCAAACAATGCAACCACGACAATAAAATCTTGCCACCTTCAGTGTGTGCACCAACGAGTACCGTCCTTAAAACCCCTCTAGGTTTACATGAAGCATGTGCAGGAAGAAACCATTTCCACACGGGCAGCTGGAACTGCTTTGAACTGAAATGCTGAGTGGAGAGGGAAAATCTCCAATCTGTCCTATGTCACTCTGGTTCTCCATACTCTCACATGCCTACCTTCCACGTTGTACCTTGTCCCCTGCCTGCGTCTTGTGATTACACAGATTGGTCTGTACGGTTTGCTAGGCTTTAGTCATGCCTAAGGCTGAGTTACTTGGGTCAAAAAATAAAAATAAAAAATAAAGCAATTCTCCCAAGACCGTGATCTATTCTTTTATTTATAAATCTTTCACAACTGATATGATCTAGAAAGGGGAGAAAACTCCAAGGCTAACAAGATACAAATGACAAATTAATGATGCAAACTCACAGCAACAAGAGCTCCACATGGTGTAACCCAGAGATGGTTTCCCGGACGAGAGCGTGGAACGATCTGTACTGAGGGAACCACACAGGGGCTTTAACCCAGGCACAACGAGAGCCATTTGAGGAGGGGCAGGCAGAGGGGACAAGGAGTCTCTCCCAATCCCAGCATGCCTCTGGGGCACACTCTGCAACTTCACAGAGTTCGGCTCCGAGTGGTCGAGGTATATTCCAAAGAACACATACTCTAAACACAAGCTCAGTTCCTCATCAGACATTCAACTGGACAGAGAGGGCATTCTACAGCAACCGATCACACGGCGAAGACCCGCTTCCACGGCAAAGCCTAGCTAAACGGTTAACTCTAATTTTAAGCAGCCAGTGCTATTGTAACATTGGACAAGGTTGGCGGCCATTTCACAGTGATGTGTTCTTTATCACTTTCACCTTTTCTCCCATAAACTGGACACTTGTGGGCGTGTGAAGAACGAAGGCGTATACAGATGTGTGCAGGTGTGGGGAGGTGTCCACATAAGCAAGCCCCTCTATAAAGGTGGCAGGGCACAGTGAATTGGCACCAGATCAGTGCTGCTTCTCTCTCCTGTCGTAACTCTAAGCGACAGGCGGCCTGGGAAGCCAAGCCAACCGTCCAGTCTTCAGTGTGAGCAAGGATGGAGAGGAAAAAAGAGCCGACATATCTACCCTCACACCCCGGGGTTCTTATCTTAAAATTGTGAATCAGAAGCTTGGGAAGTGTTCCCTTTTATGTGATGTTATATATAAAACAGCCATCCTTCCCCAAGTTTCCCTGACGCCACCATGCATTCAAATAATTTTCTTTATTACAATTAGTTCGAATCCTATAAACAAAGCTAGACTCCAATAATCAAAATACTTGTGTAAAGAGCAAAGGTCTAAAACCCTTCATAAGCAAAAGGGGGCTTTAAAGCGCCAATGAAAGAATGCAGGAAGAGAGACCGGGTGACAGCAGGACCCGGAGCCTGTGGCAGCAGGAGGCGCATCCAGGGAGCTTAGCCACAGTGCAGGGGAAGAGGGAACCCAAATACCCACAGCGCTAACCACCTCTCTATCACCCGAGAGAGGAAGATGGGTTCTCAAGACCAGCAAATGGCTTGAAAAGACACACAGCCTTTTACACCACAGCCCAGCCATTCTGGAAAGCCGTGGCCACCAGGCACCGTGCTGAGAGGGCCCTTGAGCTCAGGTTTACCCATCAGCCATCCTTCTCCAGCATGTCACCTGAGCGCTGGCAAGACGACTGCTCCAGGAGCCCAGCCTAAGACCAGAGCCAATCACTTTTCGCCATGAAAGGACTACTGTCGTTTTATAAGATAAAAAGAACAGCAATTTCAGCCGCTTTTCTGCTCAGAGCACTGACCTGCTCACACTCAGCGTAGGTGTGTTCGACCTCTCAAGTGTTGGGATTGCAGGGACGAGACACCGCATCCCGTCCCGTGTGTGCAATTCTGAGGCAGAACCCCAGGCCTCGTGCAAGCTAGGCAAGCACTCCTCCGACGAGGGCACATACTCGGCCCAAGAAGATTACTGTAATGATGTGAAAGTCCTGCAGCTTCTCTATTTGATGATCTTAGCCAGGGGCACTTTTAAGAGTCCATTTTGAATCTACCCTTCAAGCAGATTGATTCGTCCTAGTTCCCTGAAGGAACGCTAGGAACATCCTCCCCTTCAAGGGGCGCTCAGCCCTGATCGTAGGCCCGGGCAGAGCTGGCTGTGAGAACGTCTAATCAAATCAGGAAACACAAATGCTACAAACCCTGAGGCCAGAGATGGGCTACGTGAGGACTGAAAACTACAGAAACCAGCGAGAAAGACATCTCCGCATCTAGTGTTAAGTGTTCAGCTGCCCCTCCTCATCATCATCCAGCAAAGCTATAATTTTATTACGCTGCTTTCATCAAAACATAACTTCTTTGTTTTGATCTTCTGTAAAATGATGTACTTTAACTATCAAGAATCAGATCTAGACGTTTCGTTAGTTCACAATGACACCACCTGAGAATCCTTTAAAAACTGTCAGGTTCGTATAAAAAGAATTGCCTCCACCAGTGACCAAGGTGACCCGAAACTCAAAAGGAGGAGACAGAAATCAACCTTATCCAAACTCAATTGTGTATTTCTCCGATCTTCAAACAGACCCCCTTTCAGAGACCGAGTTTCAGTCTCGACTCCTGACAGATGTTCGAAGTGGGAGAAGTTTCTGGAAAGGGTGACGTCGATGCGAATTGAGATCTTTCAAGCCACAGCGTCGTTGTTTTCTCCCTCTAGCTCTTCCGTTTCGGGAGCGAAGCTGTGTGCTCATTTCTAGCCAAATAATTAGCTTTTTTTATATGGCTTAATTAGTGCTTCCAATTACACACATTCCTGGCTCCTTTAATAAAGGGCTCAACCCCAGTGGTTCTTGTTTTTAAGAGGCGTGATGAAATGAAGCGAGCCTTCCTTCAGTCTGTTCGTCACTGTATTAACAAGCGCAGCTGCTGCACCAGGCCACCGAGAAGGCCTATCCTCATGGAGGGTCATCTCATGGTAAGCCCCGGAAACGTAGTAGTGGATCAGCCTCCTGACACATTGGCCTCATAAACCCAGCCCATAAAATTACTCAAACCTGACATAAAATATCCTAACAGCAAATTACTTCTGTCTGGTCCTAAATTATTTCCGACGGGGCATCAAACCTTCAGCAATAAATTTTATCCGAATAAAAATTAGCAGCGTTAAATCTTGATAGATTTTTTTTTTAAAGCTTACTTACACATTACAGTCATTTAAGGCAGACAAAAATTCCTAATTCATCTTTATGGCCCAATATTGACGTAAAGGGATATTGTACTTATTTTAATCTAATATTTAAAAAAGAAGAAGAAGAAGAAGAAGAAGAAGAAGAAGAAGAAGAAGAAGAAGAAGAAGAAGAAGAAGAAGATGGGATTCACCTGTCGGACTCTGGTCTTTCAACGCCATTAGCCTGGGGTGAGTATTAACTGCGGAACACACTGCAGGAAGCTTGTGACTGAAGCCTTGACGTCATGTCCTAGCTAGATTTCCACTGCTGGACTAAAACCCCATGACCTGGGGAAAGAAATGGCTTATTTGAGCTTACAGCTGGTAGGTCCCACTCCATCACTGAGGGAAGTCGGGGCAAGAGCTCAAGGCAGAAATCCAGAAGCAAGCACTGAAGTAAAGGCCATGGGGGAATGCTGCTTACTGGCTTGCTCCTCCTGACTTGCTCAGGGCTGATGTGGGCTGAGCCTTCCCATGTCAGTCATTGATAAAGAAGTTGCACCGCGGGCTCGTCACCGGGCCAATCTTACGGAGGTATTTTCTCAGTTGAGGCTCCTGCCTGTCAGATGACTCTTGCCTTTGTCGAGTTGACAAAACCAACTACCACAGCATTACCTTCCTTTCAATTCCACATCTTGGGTTCCTGGCTGAGTGACTCTGATCAGACAGTAGATTTTAACCAAACTCACAGGCTATCCAGACAACTTGAATCAGAATCCCTACATAGTCACTAGGCTACAACGGAAGCCCCTCAGGAGACTAACGGGCAGTCCAGGATCTGCACCGATGGGCGGAGAAGGGTAAGGAGGAAGAAAGGGAAAGTTGGGGTTCCGAACAGGTGAGCCGCACTTGAAAAGCCTCTGAGTCCACAGACTGCTGACATCACCTTACCAGCTCCTTCAGAGATCCGCCCCAGGCTGCTCCTCTGTGCAGCCAGTGCTGCGTGCAGGCCCGCTGGAGCGCCTCTGCTGTCTGCTCGCTGTCGGTATGGGGTGCAACAGCTGTCGGTATGGGGTACAACAGCTGTCTTTAATTTTAAAATGGCAACTCGGATAGGCAACTAGTCTTGTGAGGCAGCTGAGGGAGAGACGGGCTCAGCACTGGCTCGGGAGTCTGCAGCCCACTGCTTTCCCCTTCCCCGTTAGCAGTCCCCCAATGCAAATAGACACTTAAGAGTAAACTATTAGTTTGTGGACTTCTGAAGCAGTGGGTTCTTAATTTAATGAGCTGTAAAGTCCTATTAAAGTAATTTCTTATCCCAGGAGAGGGCCTGATGGGCATGCCCATGCAATTGCACAAGAGTGCACACACACACACACACACACACACACACACACCGCAAGTGGTAGTTCTCAGCCAATAATGAAGAGGCTAAAGCAGAATGATTTTTAACAAGTTTGGATTAAGCCGGGCGGTGGTGGCGCACGCCTGTAATCCCAGCACTCTGGGAGGCAGAGGCAGGCGGGATTTCTAAGTTCGAGACCAGCCTGGTCTACAGAGTGAGTTCCAGGACAGCCAAGGATATACAGAGAAACCCTGTCTCGAAAAAGCAAATCAAAAAAAAAAAAAAAACAAAACAAAACAAAAACAAAAACAAAAGCAAAAACAAAAAACAAAAAAAAAACAAACAAAAAGTTTGGATTAGCCTGGGCTATCTAGTTAATTACAGGCTACAAAACAGTAAAGACCCTGTATCAAAAAAAAAAAATAATTAATAATAACAAAAGTTAAAAAGCAAATTTCTAACATTTTCAAGTATGAGAAAATTATTTAGTTAAACGTTTTTTTATTTCATGAGGTACGGTAATGCACGCCTTGAATCCCAGCACTCGGGAGGCAGAGGCAGATGGATCTCCATGAGCTGGAAGCCAGCCTGGTCTACAAAGAGAGTTCCAGGACAGCCAGGGCTATTACACAGAGAAAAAAAATAATTTCTCTAAATTAGGAAAGGTTTGTAAAGGCATTTTATTACATTGAACTATTGCTTTCACTGTACTAACCAACATTTACTGTAACATGTACCCTGTGATTGAGCCCCATGACTATGCTAGAATAAGAAGATCTTTCACCACCTTCTCCTTTCACAGGCAGAGTTGAAGCAGGTCGGCAGCTTAGCAACCAGCCCCGCGTCACACAGGAAGGAGGATGAGGTCAGGACACAGACCTGTCCGACTTTACACAACCAATCAGTGACTCCATCTATCTGCCATGTACCAAAATACTCCCAAAACGTAAGGCTTAGAGCAGAAGGTCACACAGCATCTATGAGAATCAAGACTCCAGGACCCTCAGGCGCATCCTTCTGGCTCAGCCAGGGGAAGGTAGGCCTCTGGCTGAAGGGTCAGACCCCACATGGGTACCACCTGGGTGCTGTCGAGAGGCTCAGTTCATCACCTCCAGAGCCTCACAGCAGGTCAACTGCTCTTCCATGGAACATGAGTTACCAGACAGAGAGCTAGAAAGGAGAACCCCACGTTGCCTTCTCATGACCTGTCTCCAAAGCACTGAAAGTCCAGCCCATATTCAAGGGCAGCTGGGTTTGTATTCAGGGCCAGAAAGGAGGAGTGTGAAGAAACTATGGATGTGCTTTTAATGACCAAGGTGTCCAACGTGGTGGAATAGATTTCTCATCCATAGAATCCCCAAGAAACAACTCCAAGATGTTCCCGCACACATAAGACAGTCTGCGGCCTGGCGGTGGCGGTGCACGCCTTTAATCCCAGCATTTGGGAGGCAGAGGCAGGTGGATTTCTGAGTTCAAGGCCAGCCTGGTCTACAGAGTGAGTTCCAGGACAGCCAGAGCTACACAGAGAAACCCTGTTTGGGGGGGGGGGGGGAAGAAGGAAAAAAAAAAGAAAGACAGTCAGTCTGAGATAGTACTTACAAAGGGCCAGGACCAACCACACTGTTTTCAAGATGGAAGGAGGTCTTTTGAATTATAATAGTTGTTATTTGAATAATAGTATTATTAGTTTTATTAATATTTTAAATTTTATGTTTTAAATATTAAAATTAATAATTAGGATAGGATTTATTTGAATATAATATTTTAATTATTGCAATTTTATTAATTTATGTTATAATGATAATCAAATTATTATTATTCAAAATATGAGCAACCATGGAGAGTCCCTGCATGCCCCTTTTCTTCCCTAGGCCTCTCTGTCCCCAGCAGTTAATGACAGAGAAGGGCTACTGGCCTCAGGAAGAACAGCCCCCTCAGGGCAGTGTCTTCAGAACTTGAATTTTCTTTCTTTTGCTTAAGATCCTCCCAATGTGCTTCACTACAGATTAAAAATTCAGTCCAACTAATCTGTGTATTAACGAAATAATATGGTTGATTTAAGTTCATAGATTTGAAGGACAGGTCTACAGACATCCAACCGAGAGGTGCAAGGTGGCTCTTCCTCAGCCCCGGGGCCCTGCTCACTGCAGGCCCCTCCGGGAAGAAGTTAATAGAAGCTTATCCTAAAACAAGATAAAATAAAGTAAAGTAAAATAAAAGTCTGACAGAAGCACCTTGATCAGAGTCAGTCAGAAATGAGTTTAACCCCCTATTACAAAGCATTCACTCAATAATCACCAGTGCAAGTCCCACGTGCCGAGCATAAGGGAGAGCCTAGGGGAATCGCGTGAGCAGAAACCTGAGAGGTAATTCTGGGAAAAGAATGTTCTAGCCTAGCCGGAAGGAATGGCAACCACTTAGCCCTGAGGCTGAAACTTGAGTTAGCTTTCCATCGCTAGGATAAAACACCTCCAACAAAAGCCACTTGGAGGGAGAAAGGGCTTACTTCAGCTTACAACTCTCAGGTCACACCCCATGACTGAGGAAAGTCAGGGCAGAAAGCGAGGCAGGAACACAGGAACTAAAGCAGAGGCCATGGCCTTGTGGCTTACAGGCTGACCGTTTGAGACGCAAACTTCAATCCTGACAACTTGATGACTGTTTCTCTAAACTAAGGGACACTCCTAAACAAAGCTGCTGTGACGCGTTTGTCTCGGGTACCTTGTATCCAGCAGTGACCATAGGCGGCGGCAGTAATAGTTAGGCAAATTAGCCATCCTTGGGAATAAGCCTGAGTAGACTGGCGGGACTCTGGTGGCAAACAGCTACAGTGGTGCAAGGAGACAAAGAGCTGAATTCTGGATCCATCACCCTCTCTACACCAAACATCCAGTGCCCTGTGACCCCTTCCAACCCCCCCCCCACTGCCACCCCAACACACACACCTGAGATCGCAGCACCTCACGGCACAGGCTCGCTCTTTCACTAGCTGACTGCACTCCAGCCAGGCTGGGTTCCATCCATCGGACTGCCGCCACCTACTCTGGTCTCCAGCATTTCCTCCGTAAGCCCAGCTGACCACTTCCCTGATCACCTACAAGGCTGTGTGCGCGTGCTGGCAAGGACTTTATTATTCTACTAATGGCTATATCCAGGCCTTGGCTCAGGCCCAGACACTGACAGGCTCTTAAAATATATCTATTCCGTGAATGCTCTCGGTCCTTACAGTCTTTTCTCCTCTGCCCTCTGTCACCAGTGAAGCCCAGCTCACCTCTTACACAAATACTTTCCCAGACTCCGGGTTTCCCAAGCTCCAGTCACCTGGAGTGCCAGCTCGTCTGAGGTTGTAAGAGAATGACAGTCAAGGCGGACATGGGGAAATCACCACTTTGATCAGGCAAAGAAACCCAAGATGCAGAACGCCTTGCGGACCAAAGATACCATTGAACAAGAAAAGTGGAGTGTCACTTCCCAAAAGCCTAGATTGGAGGGTCTGTCCACCCCCATCCCAGCTCACCCCATGATCTCTGAGACCCCCTCGTGATGTAGAAGAGACCCCCCACAAGACGGGCAAGAACCACACGCTGCACTGTGAGCCCGAGACTACAACAGCAATGCCACTGGCCCATGGGTCTTTGAAGGGGCGCGCGCGCGCGCGCACACACACACACACACACACACACACACACACCCTGCTACCACTAATTGGACTGCCAAATTTTACCAGTTGTCTCTGGGATAGATATTAACTTGTATGATTGATGAAAATAAGAAACACTTCATGGCAAAAACAACAACTCTTTACTCAGTAACTAAAACTTTACAGGAGACACTTTTGAACTTTTAGAA
This sequence comes from Apodemus agrarius, assembly GCA_964023405.1. Lineage (NCBI taxonomy): Eukaryota > Metazoa > Chordata > Mammalia > Rodentia > Muridae > Apodemus > Apodemus agrarius. Next base: position 23,655,849 of record OZ030021.1, read on the forward strand.
AAAAATCTTAAAAGATTTACTTTTATTTTATGTGTATGAGTGTTTTGCCTGAGTGTGTGTACGTGCACCAGGTGTGCCGTGCCAGAAGAGGGCGTTGGATCTTCTGGAACTGGAGTTACTGATGGTTCGTCGTCTTGGTCTTCTGCCAGAACAGCATCCTCCTACCGACTGAGCCATCACTCCAGCTCCAGAACAGGTAAGAATGTTTAAACATCATCCGTGCATGAACAGGCATAACCATAAATACCAGAACCATGTGATGGCAAATACACACGCATGGCAACCGTGCAGTCCCCACTGTTGCCCGGAAGATTTAATTGGTGTGGTGTAAAATCTCTTAACGTTATAAACACAACTGCACAAACAACTGTGCTTTTATTCCTTTCTCTGCCTACAGAGGCGAAGAAAAGCCAGGACGGCGGTGGCCGCCTGTCTTTCCCAGCGCCGGAAGTGGAGGCACGAGGACCAGAGCTCTCAGCATCCTCAGCTAAACACTGAGCTCAAGGCTGACAATATTTAACTGTATCTCGGGCTTGATCCACTCATGGAACCCATGCTTGACACTGTCAACAAGGCCAAGAGTCCATAGCTGGTTAGCTCACGAGGCCCACAGGAGAACACGCAACTGCTGTTCTGTCGAATGAGCACAAAGCAGATTCTGATGACTGAGTGCTGTAGTGCCTGGCTCAGCCTGCATCCCAGAAGCAGCATCTTACAGACAGTCCTCAGGGAACCATACTGTTGGCCTAGCCTAGCTGCCCTGAGAGGCGGGGGTCATAGGTTTTGTAAGCCGGATTCCGGGGCTCCTGGAGCACAGTGTGCCTCCCGGTTCCTGAGAGACGGATGCGCTCCCCCAGGCAGCGAGCATCCAGACCTCTGTGTGTCTCCCTGGTGGTGAAGGAAGCATGGAAGCTGGAGGACAGTTGGTCTTAGACCTTCATCTTGTGTAACCCGCATAGCTTGCAAACGCCATTGTATCCTGACCACAGCTGTATCCATCCTGGCCACTGCCATTATATTCTGTTTCTGATAAAGGTATAAAGAGTCTGGTTGCTCTCAATAAATGGTCACAGCCTCAGCTCTGTTGTGGCCCCTCCAGCCTGGCCTGATTTCATTCCTCTTGGCCATATCAGGCAGGTCACCTTGGCCTCGTAAGTAAGCGCAGGCGCCAGGCGCGTACTCAGTAGACAATTAACACAACTGTGTAATGAGCAGAGGGTGAGCGACTTCACAGTGCTGGGCCCTAAATGTGTGTCTATTTCACATGGCATCTTCTCAGAAGAGGAGGCAGAAAGATGGCAAGAGCCAGACGTGGTGAGTGGCTCCAAGGGACCCCTGTTTTCTGAACACAACAGGGAAGAAGCACATGTCACCCACAGAGACTGAAACAGCATTCGCAGGACCTACGCAGAGCAGACAAAATCTCAGCAGGGAGGAGACACACGGTGAGCACGAAGTCTCACCCTAGCCTGAGCTACTGGCATTTGATGGCTATTGGGTGGGGAGGGGGGAGTGGATTCTCATTAATGGTGACACCTGGTAAATCAGCCGCACTCCCGGGCACGCCCCATGCCTAGGAGCGGTTGGCCAATAGGAAGTGGTGGCGGCTAGAAGCAGTAGGCAGGATCTGATGCTGGGCTGATGGAGGGGTTTGCGTATGATCCGAAGCTACTGCATGAAACCCTGAAGAAATTAATAAACGCATTATTTTTTAATTTTTCTTGGGGAAAATGGAAGTGTGAGTGAGGACGGTTAGGAACCCCTGGTCTACAGTGGTGGTGTGTTATGTGTGTTGTTGGGGTGTGACCCAAGGTCTCACAAACCCTAACACTCTGCTAAGCTCCCAAGCCCCCTAATTTTGAACACTTTTAGCAGAGCACCCCTAGAAAATGTAGCAACTGCGCATGTCTAATAGGCTACAGATCCCGTTCAAGGCAGGAGATCTTATCAAACATGGAGGGGAAGGTACATTTTAGTCACTTTACTATCCGACCTCAGGCACAAGACACAAAATTATCTAACTACTCGAAAGAGTAAAGTCTACTACTGGTGAAGCCAAAAATGAGGTATGCCTGTCTCGGTCATACACCAAGAACCCACAGGGCCTTTGTCAGGATCCTGGCTCTGACCCGTTCAGCAGTTATCAGTGGGAACACCCACACGGAGGCAGGCAAACTATAAGCCACTTAGAACATGAAATCGCCACCCCTCACCAGGGAAAAGAAATCCCTTGAGCTACGTCCATTCCTCCTATGACACCAATGGTAATCAGCTCACAATGGAAAGTCTCAGGCAGGCCCAGGTGTCTTGGTGAACGGACACACCTGTTCTCTGTAGCTCTGATTTCCATCCCTGAAGGAAACCCCGTCCCAGGACATAAATATCGCTCATCTTTCGAAAACAGTAATTTAATAGAAAATAAATGGTTTTTCTGGAAAGCAGTTAGCTGTTTATCCTTAAACACGACTCACCCAAATACTTAACATATTTAAGTATCAGGTCGCTTTCTTTTCTCCTCTGGCTCGTGAGAGAAGGAAAGAAATCAAGGTTTTATAACATAATAATACACAGGGGGCCTTGGGTCTCTCCGGCATCATTCACAAAGAAATCTGTCGACCCCAGAGAATTGATCTGCTGTCAGCTGGGGTCTGGTTTCCTTTGTAACTGTCCCCTGGATGGGGCCATTATGCCTGTGTCAATACTGATGTTTCTATGACACTCTCACAGCCTGCTCCTCCTGGTGTACACAGCAGCTTCCAAGCAGACTACAGGAAAGGTCTTCATGGGGTGTTGGGCAAATATTCTAAAAGAAATTATTTCTCAAAGTTCTCATGATGCTCAAAAAAAGATTGAAATTATTACAAAGGCTAGATTTTAAGTTAATGATGTCTTCAATGAAATTAACAAAAGAACAGTTTTCACATTCACACACACTGGCACATACATGTAACACATGCAGGTACACACACACACACACACACACACACACACGAAAAGGAGGAAATTGGTTGTGATTTTCTAAAGTGCTTCCAACTCAACAAATCAGCATAACCATCCAGCAAATGCAAATAACAAGAAAGTCTTTTGCAAAAACTTAATTGTCTAAAGACATTATAAATCACAATTTTTTTTTTAATTTTTTTTTGGATTTGGTCTTTTCGAGACAGAGTTTCTCTGTATAGCCCTGGCTGTCCTGGAACTCACTCTGTAGACCAGGCTGGCCTCAAACTTAGAAATCCGCCTGCCTCTGCCTCTGCCTCTGCCTCTGCCTCTGCCTCTGCCTCTGCCTCCCAGAGTGCTGGGATTACAAGCGTGCACCACCACCACCCAGCACAATTTCTTTATTTTAACACATAACACTACAAGGCTACGTACCAATAGCAACTAACCTCCATCTGGTCACGTCTCGTTCGCTCGCTGGCGACCACGCTCTTACAGTGTGCTACCTCCTTCAGCCTTCACAGGGGTAAAAAGTAGATAGTGTTCCCATCGCCACCCTGCTTACTAAGATAAAACTCGGGGACAGACTTAAACAGCTTGCCAGAGGCCACTAGTGAGAGGACAGCAAAGCAGCCATGAGCACTGCAGAACTTGAAAACACGACCACGCTTTCTGGCCACTTCCACCTCTAAGCCTCCAGGGGCAGGTGACATTAACGGGATAATCTCAGCCGCCATTTTACTTAGTAAATGGAGAAAGGGAGACACCATCCCTGAGAATGACTTTTCCAAAATATGTCATGAAGGAAGAGGAAGAGAAGCTCAGATTCTGTCTTCTCCTCCCACCAAAGAAGCTGCGTTTTTGCATTCAAGGAAAGCATTTTTTTAGAGCTCACCGATAAGAGCATTATTTAGTAAATAGTTCTAGACTTAAGATCTGGGTTACTAAAAATTACCCACCCTTGGCATCCAGTGCAGAGCCTGGCAGTCTGATAAACCCCCAGGTACTCTGTTCTTTCTCCACCAAACTCGTCTCTGTTTATGTTCCTGCTGCTCTATCCTGGACAACCTTCAGAGACACAGGCCAGCTTCACACACATCACTTTTCGGCAGCCCAAATCAACAGCTTCTCCCTAATAAAAAGTCCAAAACTGTATGAAAGCTGAATCCATCTAGCAATCGATCCCTCTGTGAGATAGTGTTCAGCGATTCCCGCCTTCTGCTCTCTGAAACCTTCTCACATCAAGGTTGTCTACTGTTGCTGTGGTGGTTCAAATGAGAATGGCCCCGTAGTCTCGGAGGTTTGAATACCTGAGCCTTGGCTGCTGCAACTGCTTGGGAAGGATTAGGAGGTGTGATCTCGCTGGAGAAGGTGTGTCACTCAGGGAGGGTTTTCACATTCCAGTCCACTCATGTCATCATTCCCAAGGTGTCCTCTGCTTCCTGTTTGTAGATCAGTATGGGAAATCTCAGCTGCTGCTCCAACACCATGTCTACCTGCTGACATGTTCCCCGCCCTAGTAGTAATAGACCCCTGCCCCTCTGAAACCATAAGCCCAATTAAACACTTTCTTTCATGACCTTAGATGCAGATGTTCTTAGCAAAATATTGGCAAACCAAATTTCAGTAACACATTAACAAGATTCTATATTATGACCAAGTGGGCTTCATCCCAGTAAGGTAAGGTGGGTTCATCTTACACAAATCAATAGATATAATATAACATATTCTTAGATCTTCATGCTGTGAAAAGACACCATGACCAAGACAACGCTTATAAAGGCAAATACTTAATTGAGGCTGGCTTACAGTTTCAGAGGTTCAGTCCATTGTCAACATGGCTGGAGGGACAAGAGTTCTGTATCTTGAACTGAGGGCAGCAGAAGGAACCTGTCCCACCAGAAGACTCTCTTCTGCACTGGGCAGAGCTTGTGCATAGGAACCCTCAAAGCCCACCCACCCAGTGACACACTTCCTCCAACAAGGCCATGCCTACTGCAACAAGGCTACACCTCCAAATAGTGCCACTCCCTAAGGTTAAGCATTCAAACACAGGAGTCTGTGGGGGCCAAACCTATCCACACCACCACACCATATAAACAAACTCAAGGACTGAAGCCACACTTAATTTCAATAGATGCTTTAAAAAATAAAAAGCATTTGACAACATTCAACAGGCCTTCATGATAAAAGTGTTAGGGAATTTAGGAATAGATGGAATACATCTCAAAAGAATAAAGACTATGCTAGCCAACCATAGCCAACAATGTACTAAATGGAGACAAACTGAGAGCAATTCCTCTAAAATTAGGATCGACAAAAGACTGTCCACTTCCTGTCTCTTCTTAAGAATATGGCTAAAAGTCTTATCTATAACAATTAGACAAGAAAAGAGATGTAAAGGTAGACCAATAGGAATGGAAGAAGTCAAACATCCCAATTTTCAGGTAATATAATTATTTTCTTAAAAGACCCTGCTAAGTCTATTAGAAAACTCCCAGACCTAATCAACACTTTTTTTCTAAAGCTCCATTCTCTATTAACCCCACTCTGACATACAAGAACAATTTCCTATAATACTGTCTATACAACTGGAATCTCCCACATAAAGTGTCCTGTGGTGTATCTGCTATGGTTTCATAACTGAATGTTATCCCCCCCACCTAGTACTTGAACATCTTGAGCACAGAAGTCTCCCTCTTATTTTGTTATCACCAACAGAGACCCCAGTGCTGCTGGGCATACAATTAGCTCGGAATAAATTCCAATACAGCTGAGATCACAAAGTTGTGCGTGCAATTACAGACACACGGCATTGTTCCAGACCCCCAATCACCCTCACACTCAAGACTTGTTTACAAATAACGATTCAAGAACAGATTTTTAAAGTATCTAAAAGGGGAAAAAAAGACTTTCTGAGACATTCAAGGGGATTCTGTGTATCCTCCAAGTACCCTTGGAAACAGCAACTAGGTAGGAAGATAATCTAAAATAATTATACTGATGCAACGTAATGGTGATCAGGAAAACATCCATCAGCCCGCCTGAACCTTCTGACAGGACCATTTTACCTTTGTCTTCTCTCTGCACCTCCTCTCAGACTGGTCACTGTCAGCAGGGCGTGGTGGCAGACGTCTTTAATTCCAGATCTTGGGAAGCCGAGACAGGCAGCTATCTGTGAGTTCAAGGCCAGCCTGGTCTACAAAGCAAGTCCATTACAGTCAGGGCTCTGTTATACAGAGAAACCCTTGTCTCAAAAAAAAAATTAACAAAACAAAACAAACAAGAAAGGTCACTAACCAGTTTTGACATTTTCCTCCTAGAGAGAGTGAACGCGGAGCTGTGGGGATTCAGGGAAAAGCACAAAGGCTTTTAAAAATCAAGAGCCAAGAGAAAGTCCACGCAACCTTGCTCTAGAACTATGCCAGGAAATGAATTATTCTTGAGGGTCGCACAGGTGGATTATGGGTCAGCCGAATGAGGGGCTGTCACAAGCAACAACAAGCAGAAATGAGGTTGCCTGAAAGGTTTTTGCAGCGCTGTGGCACCATCTAGATTCTGGGCTCTTGACTCTCTCTCTCTCTCTCTCTCTCTCTCCAAAGGAGGATGCTGTAGCTTACACCGCTACTGAGGCTTTCCAAATGACCGAGTAACTGTGGACTTTAAAAGGGTGTAACCTACGTAAGCCCCTAAAAGCTCCCCCCATGCCAGTCTCGAGACCATAAGGATTTACTACGATCTCCCTCAGTCCCAGGAGAACGAAGACTGATTCCACAAAGCCACGGCCGCTCCCTGGCTTTTAACCTTCAATCCTGAAGAAATCCCTCAAGTTCAGGGTTGAAAGTGATGCTGAGGAAAAAAAAAAAAAAAAAAAAAAAAAAAAACACCAAAACACCTGTTCACAAAGAGTCTTCTAGACGTCTATATCATTTATTTAGGGGGGAAACGGTATACCTCACCTGGCTCAGAACAAGTCACGAGCAATTTCTTGAAATGTTTCAAGGCAATTGATGAATACAACATCCGTACATAAAGGACAATTGTTCTAATATTCTTCACCTGTCAAGATTGCCCAAAAAAAAAAAAATTCATAAAATACATACAAATTAGACTTTCCTCCTCCAAGTGACTTACAGACAATGACCAAAGGCGGATCCTTCACAGAACGGAAACAGCAACACCCAACACTCGCACAGAAAAGCCTGGGACATTTGCTATAATAATGCCACCCTGCCTGAAATAGTCCCCTGGCTAACATTTGCTGTGGCCTCAGACATCCTGTGTCTTATATTTCTCTACCTTGAGGATTGTGGGGGAGGGGGCTCGAATGGACGGACCTACAGACAGATAATAGCACTGCACACAGGAAGCTGACAAGAGTTAGTTTCTCAAAATAGGCACTTGGGATTGTAGATGCAGGAGGATTTCCTCAAGTTCAAGACCAGCCTGGTCTATATAGTAAGTTCTAGGCCAACCAGGGCTTGTCTCAAAAATTAAGTGTTTAGCCTGTAATCCCAGCACTTGGGAGGCAGAGGCAGGCGGATTTCTGAGTTCGAGGCCAGCCTGGTCTACAGAGTGAGTTCCAGGACAGCCAGGACTACACAGACAAACCCTGTCTCGAAAAACCACAAAAAAAAAAAAAATTAAGTGTTTAAATATCATGTTTTCTTTTCCCAGTGACATGCACCTTGCTCACCAAGGAACTAGAAAAATAAATAAGAGACCAGAGGAATGAGCGGAGAGTTCGGGGAAATCCTCACAGTTACGTCAATGGTTGTTTGGGTGTGCTTTTTTATAGTGGTGTCAAGACAATTCCAAAGGGAGGGAAAATCTCAGCAAACAGTTCTGAGACAATATAATCTCATCTAAAAGTACAAAAAACAGATCACAGACTTTAAACTTACAAAACTTGAACAGACACACAGAGGTACATTTCCATCCCTTTTGTTAAGCAGTGGTTGCTCAAGCAGAATAGAAACAGCAGGAGCCACAAAAGAAAAACATAAACTGTATTTTCAAAAATATTTTAAAAAATTACTTTTCGGACCCACAGCAGAAAGAGCGGATTCCCAGATGTTCTCCTCTGACCTCCACACATAGACTGTGGCATGCACACATAATACACACAATACGACCACGATAAACAAATAGAATTTTTAAAAACTTTAAGTGTAGCTGGGCGGTGGTGGCGTACGCCTGTAATCCCAGCACTCTGGGAGACAGAGGCAGGCAGATTTCTGAGTTCAAGGCCAGCCTGGTCTACAGAGTGAGTTCCAGGACAGCCAGGGCTACACAGAGAAACCCTGTCTCGAAAAACAAATAAACAAAAATAAATAAATAAAACTAATGCAAAAACTGCAAAGTACATTAGTATTAGTATTAGTATTAGTATTAGTATTAGTATTAGTATTAGTATTAGTAGTATTATTACTAAAACAACCACAAGGGGAGATGTCCTTTTCAAACTCATCAGCTTATGGCTATGAAGAGGGACATTTTACTGTTCAGATTAATCCATCCAATCAACACAAATCCAACAATGCCTACCATTCCACAGTGGCCTGACTGGGGATTCTCATAAAAATGGCCTAGTCCCCTTCCTCAAGGATTTCCAGCCCACTAACAACGGCTGCCACCCATGAGGCCTGTTAAAAAGAGTTTCACTCACAACAGCTCAGGACGAGGTGGAGAGCTTGGCCCCGATTTTACAGACAAGGATGCACACTCAGAGAAGGCAACCTGGCCTTATTGGCGGGGCTGACACGTGGGAAGGGAGCCTGGAGCAGATCGCCTAGGTCAGAGTGTGCCACCTGATTCCATTATATCTCTTCCAGCGAGGTGGGCAGGAGAGCACAGAAGCATCTTCAATGAAGGGTCAACTTGATTAGCATCCCAAGAGGCCTCTGGGCTCTCCTCAGAGAAGTCCACAGGAAGGGGACCTGCTATGTGAAGAGCGGGAATGTGGATCATTCAAAACCTTGGAAACAGTCTTCTTCAACTGGCCTGCAAGACCAGAGTGAGGAAGTAGCAGGGAGAAGAACAGAAAGAAGGGAGGGCGGGGGGGGGGGTGGGCGGGAACACTGAGGAGAGCAGTGGAGACTGGACAGTCACAGACAGCGATGGCTGGTCAGACCTACAAATCTGAGAAGAAACAGCCCCCATTCCAGCTGTCTGTCACATGATCTCAGCTACACACGGGATGCTGAAACAGAGCCCTTAGCCCTCCAAGGTGGACGGCACATCCCCCTACCTCAATCCCAACTCCCTCATTACCTGCCCTACCTTTCTGATTGCTCACTGCATGAGACAGCGGATGTTTGTGGCCTCGTGTCTTAGTTAGGGTTTCACTGCTGTAAACAGACACCATGACCAATACAAGCTTTATAAAAGACAACATTTAATTGGAGCTGGCTTACAGGCTCAGAGGTTCAGTCCATTGTCATCAAGGCAGAAACATGGCAGCATCCAGGCAGGCATGGTACAGGAGGAGCTGAGAGTTCTATCTCTTCATCTGAAGGCAGCCAGTGGAAGACTGACTTCCAGGAGACTAGGGTGAAGGTCTTAAGCCCACACCCACAGTGACACACCTACTCCAACAAGGCCACACCTCCTAATAGTGCCACTCCCTGAGAAAAGCATATGCAAACCATAACACCTCGTGATTTCTCTTCAGCCACTATGCAGACATGGTCTCTTCCAGGGACCGAGCTTGGTGAACAGTTTCACCCTCCGCTCCCTCCAGATACACTGGTCCCCAATAACGGAGCTCCTGCTTTGGTGAGGAAGTGTGCTAGCTCACCCTGAGGGAATCCAAGAACAGAGACCAAGGGCTCAGGCAGATCAGAGACCCCTCGGTCACCTGTTCTGTCCTTTCCTCTTTGCCATCTTGAGAGTCGCTGTGCCCTAGGGCTGTAATCAACAGCCAAATGGTTCTGGAGATAAGGAGGAGGTGTGTATACGGTAACAGACTAGATGGGAAAGAGACTCTGACTTTCCTAGAAGCGCTCTCACCAGCAGGCTTGCAGGTGTGCCCGTCAGTCAGCATGAGTCTGCGCTGTCCTTCAGCTCCAGGGGCAACAGGTACAACTTTAGAACAATTATCCTTACAGGACTGGGCAGGGCTGGGACCAACTTCCTCCCCGGGCCAATGGCTACACTGAAGAGCAGCTGGGTGAGGATGTGTTCCACCTCTTGGGCCATGGGCCTTACATTTCCACGTTCTTGGCGGTCTTACAGTTCCCACCTCCTCGATATCTTGCAGAAGTCATTTCCTCTCCCGGTCTGCATTGCTGTGGCCTTAAGCCAGGCCCTTCTCAGTTCTCAATCGCTGCTGCTGAGATATGCAGCTCCAAGCCCCACCTCAAAAACTCACATCACCAGCCGGGCGTGGTGGCGCACACCTGTAATCCCCGCACTTGGGAGGCAGAGGCAGGCGGATTTCTGAGTTCGAGGCCAGCCTGGTTTACAGAGTGAGTTCCAGGACAGCCAGGACTACACAGAGAAACCCTGTCTCGAAAAACCAAAAAACAAAACAAAACAAAACAAAACAAAACAAAAAACAAAAAAAAAAAAAACACTCACATCACCTAAGGGTCATGGTGGGAAGCATTAACGCTATAAGCGAGAAGCAAACACGTTTCAAGAATAATACAGCATACGCATCAAGAACTACCACTTACTGAGTGTCTTTGATCTTACGAGCCTAAAATCCTCCTCTCAGATTTTCACCATCATCCTAAGAGGCGGTTGACACGTTCCTCAACATACAGATAAGGAAACCGAGGCTGGCACAAGAAGAAGAGGTATCCGTGTGTGACAGACAGGACATGACACGGGGAGCACAAAGAGGAAGGACTAGAGGCATTCACACAGCACCCCAATGTACCCAGCACCCCGAGGTGAGCCTGGCCTCTGTGCAAAGCGTGAGCTCACATTAAGCTTGAATCAGTGCGGATGGGAGGAAAGCCAGCTTTAAGAAACGGTATTTAGCAAAGGGCCAAGACTTTCTCAAACGTGCTTCTGAAGAAAGGGCGAGGCAGGAAAGAGTCTTGACACACCACAACCTCTGTGGTTAGCTCACGAACCCGGGCTTGGCCTTCCACTGTCTGTGTGGAAGTCTGGACTTTTGTTTGGTTCTGTTTGGTTGAATCTGTGATACAAATCTCATTGTGTAGCTCCTGGTTATCCAGGAACTCACTTAGGTCGACTGGGCTGGTTTGTTAACCTGCAGCATTATTCTCTCCCCCTGCCTCCTGGCTGCTAGGATTACAGGCATGCCCCAGCTGAGCACCAGACTCCAGACAGGACCCTCCACACAAAGCCCGAAACTCCCAGAGTCACTGAGTGACCCACACAGGGCTCAGAAGGTGTCCTTTGTAAAGCAGCAGAATTTGGTTTCACTCCCTTCCAGTCTCCATTGGCTGACCCCCTCCCCTGGCATCTGACCTCTCTGCTATTGTGCTGTTGTCCCAGGGGGCTAGGATGGGCCTGGACACTCCCACCAAGCACTCCCTGGATTTCCCAGCCTCCCCATCTTCCTTGTTCTGACTTCCTCTTGGAGTGTCAATCTCCTCTGCCAGGAAACAGACTTCTCACGTTGGAAGAGCAGCCAGCCCTTTCAAGCCTGCAGCCTGGAGGAGCCTTTTCAGCCCTTGGGGAATCGTTTTCAAGAGTGTTTAGTTACAGAGAAAGGTCTTAACAATAGACAGCATTCAGGAGGAATGGCTGTTTCACTTAAAAAAGAAAGCAAACAGGAAATGCATACACAACTCAGGTGGCCTAGAAGTCCATCTTTTTTTTTTTTTTTTTTTTTTGAGAATAGAACAGACTCTCCAAATTGTAGTTTCCAAGCTTCTTGAGTCACAAAGTAAACTGACTGGTTCCTGAACCTAACACACCTTGCCTCTGCTAGGACATGTGATAACAGGTGTCTATTTAGTCTTAATATGTGACATTACAAACAAAATGTACAGCGCAGAACTGAGTGTCAGTTACTGCGGCCCAGGGCAGGGTGGCCAGGAGCTGCACAGCTCAGCTTTCCAGGGTCTAAAGGTCAGAGGTAACCTCTGCCAAGCAGTCTCAGACAATCTGTCTTGGTATTTTTGGTTTGGAGGGGTTTCCCCCCACAAACCTAATATTTATTAAGGCTGAGAACAATGCCAGATGGGGTTTATACAGCGTCAAGAGTAGGATGAGCAGACAAACGTGATAAAATCACAGAAGCTGAGCTCCTTCCATATCCCAGTCCGCACCGGATGCTACCCAGCACTGTCCTCAACAGGGGCAGCAGGAGACTCTTTCAGCAATTCACAGAATCTGTGCTTCTTCTAAAAGACTCAAGTTGGAAGGAGACTGTTACATTTAAAAGAGAAAGGAAAGACCTGAGACCCGAGAGGTAAAGACCGGACAGTCGGAAGTCCAGGGGAATCCTCAGGTACAGCCACTTTGAGGCCATCCCAGGCTACACTGAGTCCCTGGTCTCTCATTTCCTCTCTCCCCACCCCTTCTACAAGAAAAAAAAAATGGCGTGACTCATGTTTTCTGCAAGAGCTGCCAACCAGCTCCTCAGTGTGCCACACGGACTCAATCCACCGAACCCTCTCCTTCTCTGCCCATCATCAATATAAAAATCACAGTATCTTGGCAACAGATTCCTCACAGTGGAGCTCACTTTATTCTGCAGTCTTTTCTAGTAAAAAATAAACCGGCAAAGGAATGTCATTATCTAGAGTAAAGATTTTCAATCTAGCCCATTCCAAATGGAGCTTGCCATTCAAATTATAGTTAATAAGCATCTATTACATGAAGCACACAGCTCTGGCTGCCGGGATCACAGGCACGGGCTCGCAAGCTACAGGAAGAGACAGACAGACGAGTCCAGAAATACTGCTTGTGGTGTGCTGGGCACCGAGACCGAGATGTGTGAGGTAGGGATGGGTTCTGCTTTAACCCTGCCTCCTCAGGTTCCGCTGAGAAGTTCTTAGCGGGTGAAAGGCTTGATTTGGGTCTTAAAGGCTGGTTCAGATAAGGGGATTACTCAATGGACTTCTCTCTGGACAGGAATGGGCCACCTCAGAGCGGGAGGTCAGGAGAGACAGGAGCAAAGTTTAACAGTTTGAGCGCCTGCCGCATTCCAGGCACAAAGGCTGCAAAAGGGGGCCATTTTATAGAGGGGAAAACTGAGGATCTGGGATGACAAGTTTCGTCCTAAAGCTCCACATTCTGTCTCCATTAACAGAATTGTCAATTATATGTCACTTTCTCCAACCTATGTGTGTTTATGAGGTCCCTGGATTTTGTGAGTTATATGCTAAATATCAAAATATATCCGTACTCATGTGTGTGTGTGTGTGTGTGTGTGTGTGTGTGTTCATGAGACACATATATTAAAACCTCACCTACAACTACTTTTGTCAGGTTCCCTAGGAGGTTTCTGATTAAAGAATCAAAACTGATTCCCAGGACTCACATAGGAACCTCAGGATGGGTAGGAGGTAACAGTACTTAGCAGTGAACGCATAAACTGAACCTTAAAACTGCATAGATTAAATGTTACATCTTAAAACTTTTTTTTAAGTTAATGGTGGTGCTTAAGAGCACTGGCTGCTCTTCCAGAGGACCCAGGTTCAATTCCCAGCACCTACATGGCAGCTCACAACCATCTGTAACTTTAGTTCCGGGGATCAAACACCCTCTTCTGGCCTCCCTGGGCGCCAGTACACAGACACACACACAGGCAATAATCAAACACGTAAAATAAGTAGGTATTTTTTAGGTTAACGGAATTCCTATCTTACTGCCACGTTAGTTTCAATAATTTAGTCATCACATCTAAGAAACATGAAGTACCTCAGTGTTCATTCAGAGGGTCAAACCTTGCTAAAGCAAAAATATTGATCTTTATCACGTCTGCATAGCAATTCTAAGGACCAATCAAACCTTGTGACTTTTTCCTCTGAAAATCTTTTGTTCCCCAAATAACAATCCAGAAAAATAGTTTGAACCACATGCAAGTTTTGCTTTCAAAAAGAACAAGAGGCCGGGCAGTGGTGGCCCACGCCTTTAATCCCAGCACTTGGGAGGCAGAGGCAGGTGGATTTCTGAGTTCAAGGCCAGCCTGGTCTACAGAGTGAGTTCCAGGACAGCCAGAGCTACACAGAGAAACCCTGTCTCAAAAAACCAAAAAAAAAAAAAAAAAAAAAAAAAAAAAGAACAAGAGGAGAGACTGTGCTACGCTCCCTTTCCCTGCTCAGAGGAGCACAAAGGGCCCAACCGAAGTTTCCCAGAACAAGCACTACTCAAAAACTGAGGCCAGCCATAGGGGAAAGTTTTCCTTGGATAGGCTAAAGAGATAGCAGCATAGAACAAACAGCTAAAAGCTCTGTGTGTTCTGAGCACACACATCCAATAGCTTTCAGCTTATATAAACCGGGGTCTTTCAATCAGAGACTCCAGCCAGGGACTGAATGAAAACGATTTCCTGCCTGTCAAGTGAGGTTACCTCTAAAGGAAGAATGCAAGTCTCTAAGTTAACACCAGAATGGACACAAAAAACATACCGTCTTTCATTTTCCTAATTAAATTTTAAACAGGAAAGTATTTTCTATGTAAATGATACTTTTTTGAACCTATAAAATGTGCAGTTATCATCCTTGTACTGAAAACAGTGTTTTTGGGGTGTTGTTGTTGTTGTTGTTTCAATAAAAAAACCTTCCCCTAAATTATGGAAATTTACTTTATAACAGACTTTTCAATTCGTAATTTGGTACTTAAACTCCAAAGACGACCTTTCAATTGATGCACACAAAATCACGTTTTACCAAGATTCTCTCACGTCTGCATGCGATAGCTGCAGATAGTCTTCTAGCTCGTAATGCATTATCCTAACAGAAACACAAAGACAATTCTCTTTACTATGTATTCTATGTGGACGTGTAAGCAGCCGAGTGTATGTGGGTGGAGTCTGTGGTAGTTAGAAAAGGTGTCCCCCAGATCTGGAGTTACAAATCGTTGCAAGGTACCACGTGGGTGCTGGGAACTGAACCGCGGTCAGTAAGTGCTCTTAACCGCTGAGATCTCTCTCCAGCACCCAAAGAGCTTTCTCTTTTAGTGTTCCGATTTTTACAAGAAATTTTTGAAGTAAACCACACAGGATCAGTAAAAATTCCTCCTATTCAACTAAATCATAGCCTTCATGTGGTGTGTCCTGACTGTTCTATAAGCTCAACACTTAGAAGAGAGAGGGCAGGAGGACTGTCATGAGCTCAAGGTCATTTTGGGAAACAATGTGAGAACCTGCTCAAACAAACAAACAAACAAACAAAAAATAAAAAGCAAGAGCCGGGCGTGGTGGCGCACGCCTGTAATCCCAGCACTTGGGAGGCAGAGGCAGGCGGATTTCTGAGTTCGAGGCCAGCCTGGTCTACTGAGTGAGTTCCAGGACAGCTAGGACTACACAGATAAACCCTGTCTAAAAAAACCAAAAAAAAAAAAAAAAAAAAGCAAAACAAAAACAAAAACAACAAAAGCCCACAAAATACCTGAATACTTTCAATCCAAATTTGGTGGTCCATATTTGTGTCTTTAATGTTTTTATTTTCATGTGTGTGGTTGGCTACATGTATATAATGTGTACAGTGTGTGTGCCTGGTGCCCTCAGAGGGCAAAAGAGGGCATCAGATCCCATAACGACGATCTTCACTTGAGAATAGGGGAAAAGGGGGCATCACAAAATCTTCAAAAATACCTTTTAAAATACTTTTATTTATTATTATTATCATATGGGTGTGCATCTGTGGATGATGGGATGAGGTGTGCATTACAGCAAACAGGTGGGAAGTCAGAGGACAACTCAGTACGGTTGTGTCTCTGAGGACAACGCTGGATGGTTGTGTCTCTGAGGACAACTCTGTACGGTTGTGTCTCTGAGGACAACTCTGGATGGTTGTGTCTCTGAGGACAACTCTAGATGGTTGCGTCTCTGAGGACAACTCTGGATGGTTGCGTCTCTGAGGACAACTCTAGATGGTTGCGTCTCTGAGGACAACTCTGTACGGTTGTGTCTCTGAGGACAACTGTGCAGTTGTGTGTCCTTCACCTTTAGGTGAATTCCAGGGATCAGGCTCAGATCCCAGGGATACTGAACAGGCATCTTCACCCAGAGCTAGCTCATCAGCCCTTAAGCAGGATTTTTTGAAAAATCGACATTTTTTTCTGTTTTAATTTCAGAGGAAAAATGAGCTAATTGGTGTTGCTTAACTTCATTTTTATTTCTACCTAATTTCTGATGATACTTTGGTTAGTATAAAAATATAAGAAGGAAAAAAATAATGACACCAAGTACATAAAGTTGAAACTTGAGATTTTATAAAGCCATAAAATTCTGGAAGTACTGAGTATGTCTACAAAGTGCTGTATACACAAGAGTACAATGTAGCTGGGCAGTGGTGGCGCACACCTTTAATCCCAGCACTTGGGAGGCAGAGGCAGGCGGATTTCTGAGTTCGAGGCCAGCCTGGTCTACAGAGTGAGTTCCAGGGCAGCCAGGGCTACACAGAGAAACCCTGTCTTGAAAAACCAAAGGGGAAGGGATAAGAAAGTATTCATTTAAAAGAAATTTAAAAAAGAGTACTATGTAAAGTTGGGAATCTATGTTTGCCCACAATGGTGACCAAGTTTTGGGTTTCTCAGCTCCTCTTCAACATCTTTCTTACTTTCCTTCCAGAACTTACGAGAGATGCCTTTCCTAGTATAATGCCTCCAACTAAAGTTAAATTTTTGTCAATTTTCCACACTTTAAATCCCAGGCAAGCTGCTAGAAAAATTATGGCCTAAACTTTTTCTCTTCCTGACTACTCATAAAACCTTGAATCCTTTTCATCCAATGTCTGCATTTCTTTTCTTTTTTTTTTTTTTTTTTTTTTTTTTTGGTTTTTCGAGACAGGGTTTCTCTGTGTAGTCCTGGCTGTCCTGGAGCTCACTCTGAAGACCAGGCTGGCCTCGAACTCAGAAATCCGCCTGCCTCTGCCTCCCAAGTGCTGGGATTAAAGGCGTGCGCCACCAACGCCCGGCTGATCAATGTCTGCATTTCTAAGACCGGAAAATGTAGGCGTTTCTTCTCTACTTTCAAATAGAGGCAAACAGGCCTCTTCACCCTTAGGAACATTTGGACCTTCCCTGACCGTCCATTGTGCTTAGCAATAGCCAGTCACCAAGTAAATTACTGCAGAGATCTCTGCAATAGCAGCTATTGATTACTGATTTTAAAGTTAATTGTTCACTTGTGAACTAAAATAGAAGCTAAATTTACCTAACTAATAATATGCATTAATTGGGACAAAAGAGATGATGCCTCAACAGTTAGGAGCACTGGTTGCTCTTCCAAAGGACTTGAGTTCAAGTCTAGGCACCAACATGGCGGCTAACAACCATCTCCACTGTGGGATCCAACACCCTTGTGTTAGATAATCACACAGGGAAAACACCAATACACATAAAATAAATAATATTCAAATACACACACACACACACACACACACATATATATTTATATATATATAAATATATATATAGTAATTGCATCTATATGCCATAACATAGGAAAGTTAAAGGAATGGTTATTTTTTTAAGTCAATTGTGTATAGCACACATGTTCAATTAGTATATAAGTATCATTTTCATGGGAGATGCTTCTGCAGACCTTATACCACTGGTAAATATAAACGTGCTTAGTTTAGTACAGGCCACAGGTAGATGGGTCCTAACACACACATTTTTAAGGAGGTATCATGGCTGCAGATATTGTGGTTAACTCCAGCAGACAGCATCTGTGTTACACACGGACATCAAAATCAGCATGGCATGCCTCTGTGACACCAGAAGAGGCCAAGCTTGCGGTGAAAATGATTACTGCCTGCCAACCAAAGCCCACTTTATTTATTTATTTATTTATTTATTTATTTATTTTGGTTTTTCGAGACAGGGTTTCTCTGTGTAGCCTTGGCTGTCCTGGAACTCACTCTGTAGACCAGGCTGGCCTCGAACTCAGAAATCCACCTGCCTCTGCCTCCCAAGTGCTGGAATTACAGGCGTGCGCCAACACCTCCCGACTCAAAGCCCACTTTAAATACTGCTTAGCTAGCCAGCCGCACGGCACTCAGACAGAATGGCAGCATTTTGAAGTTGTTCTGCCTTTGGGTCAATCGCCAATTTTCAACCCATTTGTAAAACAAGGGAGACAGTTATTTAAAAAAGTAAGCACGGGCCGGGCGGTGGTGGCGCACGCCTTTAATCCCAGCATTTGGGAGGCAGAGGCAGAGGCAGGAGGATTTCTGAGTTCAAGGCTAGCCTGGTCTACAGAGTGAGTTCCAGGACAGCCAGGACTACACAGAGAAACCCTGTCTCGAAAAACCAAAAAAAAAAAAAAAAAAAAAAAAAAGTAAGCAAGGGTCAGAATTTCTGATTCACATTTCTTTCACAAACTTACTGCATCTAATCCCAAGTCTTGGCTGCTCTCCTGGCAGCCTAATCTACACTGGCCACAGCTGACAGAGGCATGGCTTCCATGATTAAACAGGAAGCTCCTGCAGCAGATGCCTCTAGATTCCAGATGCATCCATCCTTTGCACTTCGGAAAGATCTCTTCGTCGGCTTAGCATCCGATCATAACTTAAGCTTCTCTGATTGTTTCCACACCCACTCCAGGGTCTCCTGCACGTATTACCAAGGAACTATCCTTTTTGTTGTTGTTTTGATTTTATTTCAGCCCATACTGTTCACATAGCACACCATGAAATGTTCCGTTGTAGCCTACAGGAAGGGTTTGATTTTCCCCTGCTTTCTTAAGAGTGTGAGGGGGTGTGTCTGAGAACACGAAGGAAAGTTAAAAATCTAAAACGAACACTGTCCCTACAAATATCAGTTTATTGCTCTTGGGAAAAACCTAAAGATGAGAATTATTATAATTCCTGCGGAACAACATTCAAAACAACTTTCCAAAGCAGGAGGTTAAGTGTTTTAGTTTTAATTGGTCACATTTGCCTTTCTTCAGCAAGAGGATTACACTCATGAAATCCTAATTCTGTATGTCTAAACTGGCAACATCCAAGAAAAGGCTTCTTTCTAGCCAGGAATAGTTTTTCTGATGGGCAAAAAGGTAATCAAGGCAGACTCTCCCTAAGAAATGCCCAGAACTGACCTCGTGTGGTTAACTTCTGAAAGACAAGGAGAGGGAACTCTAACTCAATCAGCTGGGGGCGGGGGCGGCGGGGGGGTTGGGGAGAGGGGGGAATGGGGGGGAACGTGCAGACTCCAAGGCTGCCTTTCCTAAAATGCCTCGGTGATTTAATACTGAAGGGAAAAGACAAACAAAACACGCAGGTCTTCGGATCTCCCCAGTAGTTACACTGCTGGAAAAGGCGACACCAATGCGCAGGTGCATCCTCAGGTTGTCAAGTACAAAAAGATGAACTCATTAAAATTAAGGAAGTGGGTCGGTACAAGCTCGCACGCAGGCTTTCTGTGGGTTCTCTAGGTTACAAGCAGCAACACATTTTTAATGACTACAAACAGGAGCAAGCCGATTATGGACTTGCACTGTGAGATGCTTACTTAAATATGGAGATAAAAACCAGCTCTCTTGTGGGAAGGAAAATTGTTTGGGGGCAAACGTAGCATTACCCAACTACAAATCGGAGGAGCACAATCACAACGACCTGATTAATGTTTCAGCGAGGGAGTGAACTGGTGTGCTTCCCCAAGAACACTATCAGGGAAAGGGGAGCTGGGGGGAGGGGGAGAAAGGCTTCCACAAAGCCAAGAAGCACGCCTTCAGCACCCGAATGGGGTGCAGTCTGTCCATTCAGTTCTGCGCCTGTCTAGGAGCTGCGAGGGCCTAAGAGCTTCTGAGGAAGCCGGGAGGGGGGCTAGGGAGGGAGGCAGAGTCTGTCCAGGTCTCTGGATCTCAAATTGCTGCTGCAAGTTGGGGCGTCGAAGACCCTTCGAGACACCAAAGTTACTTTTCTAAGCAACTCCAGTTAGCGCAGCCCGACAGACCCACCTCCTCTGTTTGAGGCCGGGGACTGCTGCCTTGCCTTTCCACCGGCTGGACCGGTGACAGCCTGAGACAAAGCCGCGGACCCCCACGTCGCGGACCCCACGCACCGCGCCCCGGGCTCTGCTTACCTTGATGCCCTGCTGCTGGGTGGTAAGGGTGAGCTTGGACTCGTCCAGGAGCAAAACTTCGCAGTAAAATTCTTCCGGAACGGCGCAGAAACAGCCCATGTCGGCTGAAAGCGTCTCCAGCCAGGCGAGAGCAGCGACCGCGGCGCCCGCCGCCGCCTCCCCTCAAGCGCGAAGCATTAATTTATTGTGCGCGCCGTGTAGAGGGCGAGAGGCGCGGGTCTGGGTGGGGCCCCCGGGTGGGGGTGAGGTCTGGGCTTCTGCGGTCGAGCCGAGGGCACCCGGAGAAGCTCGGAGGGCGGAGGCGGGAGGGTGAGCAAGCCCCGGAGCGTCAGGACCCTGGAGTCGCCCGGGAAGCGTCCGCGGAACTGGGAACCCGGGGCGGCGCGTCCCCGCGCATCCTGGGGCTGCGGCTCCTCTTCTGAAGACTGGGGCGGCGACCTGGAGAACAACAAGAGTCGCCCGGCTAAGGTCAGCCGATCGGATACACGAAAAGGGCCGGACGAGCCCTCCAGACCCTCCCTGGGCTCAGACGCCCCTCGGTGCTCCACAGCGCCAACCCAACGCTAGCACTAGAGCGATTCCCCTGCCGCAGCTCCCGAGTCCGCGCCGGGCGCGCACTTCCAGCGCCGACCCCTCCCCGCAGTCCCTTACAGGGACGGCAGAGCCGAGAGCGCTCAGCTTCTCTTTTGTGTCGAGGGTGAACACGACCCCCAGCCTGGGACGCAGGGATAGCGGCGAAGGTCGCCACTCCCTCCGCCGGGCCACTCTCACAGCCCGGGGACAGACCAGGGCTCCTCACCGAAACCAACCGGGGGAGGTCAGCTTGTCGCGGGCTGCGGCTTCCGTCCGAGGGTCCCCGAAATCATCCCGCGGAGATGGCCAAGTTCAAGCTTCCTTTCCCGAACGTCCTGGGAAAGCCGGGCGTCTGGGGACCTGCGGGCGGGCGCGGCAGAGCCCGGGACTCCAGGCCTCCGAGGCTCCAGGGAAAGTTCTTGGTGGCACACGGGGCGGAGCCCTGGGCGGGAGCAGCCCAGGTACAGCCGGCCCCGGCCCGGGGCGTCGGCAAAAAGCCTTGGAACTGAAGCAGGAACCCGGGGACGGTGACCTGAGCGCCCCCCTTCAGGGCGGGGTCTCAGCTGGGGGGCGGAGGGCGGGGCGGAGGTGGTCAGTCTGGCTGGGCGCCTGCAGGTCCCGGCGAGAAGGCGTGCGCTGCGCCGTGTAGCCCGGCCGCCGCGAGGTCACCGCGTTCGTCTCCCAGGGAGACCGGAAGGTTGGCTCCCGGGCAGGCAAGGCGCAGTTCTGCTCCGACCCCTGCGCTCTGCGGTCCCAGTCCCACGCCCTCCGCGCGGCCAGCCGGGACCAGGCACTGGTGGGCACAATAGCTCTGAGGCTACAGTGACCCCTGGCGGGTCGTCGTGTCCGTGCACAAGCAATTCAAGCCGAGTGTGGAAGACCCAGGACCCCCGCTGGCCCTGGGAGCAGGTGCAGTCTGAGCTCTCTAGCTGGGAGGCAGCCGCGGATTATTATGAGTTGCAGTCCAGTCACAGACCGCAAAAGGGAGAACGCCCCGCGGAGTGGGGCGTGGCGGGGGGTGTGTGCCTTGCAGAACTTTGTTCTGTGTGAACTATTAGAACGAGAAAGAACTTGACATCAACTACGAATCTGCTCTTCTACCACTTGTTAGCTTGCACAGTCAAAACTCAAAATTGCTTAAAACCTAAGTGCCCCAGTGTAGAGGAATGCTAGGACAGTGAGGCGGGAGTGGGTAGGTGCGTGGGGGAGCTCCCTCAGAAGCAGGGCAAGGAGGCATGGGATGGGGGGGTGGTTGTAGAGGGGAAACTGGGAAAGGGATTACATTTGAAATGTAAATAAATAAAATAAACAAAAAAATCTAAGAATCTAGCTCTTAAATAAAAACCTTTTGTCGCCAAAACGGGGGTGGGGGATAGTTTTGCATCAGTTGGACAGAGTTCTCTACACAGTGATTTCCCACGAAGGACTTCTGTTCGCTTTTCCCAACTTCCGGTAAACATCTGATGCGCCCAACTATCAATAAAACCCTAGTTTATCTTCAGTGTTTCTGATATTGAGACAGGCTTTGAGATTTTAATCAAATTCTATATGCAACTTTGAGTTCTACTGTAAACGTTGTATCCAACTTAAACTTCTTGGTTTTAACATCTCACTGTGGAGGCTTTTCTGCAATGTGGCTTTCCTGTCTTTAATTGCCAAATAAGATTGGCGCAGGTCTTTAATCCCAGCACTCGGGAGGCAGGGGCAGGCAGATCTCTGAGTTCGAGGCCAACCTGGTCTACAGAGAGAGTTCTAGACGGTTCCAGGATAGTCAGGCCTTCATAGAGAAAACCTGTCTCAGGAGAGGGGAGGGGAGGGAAGGGGAGAGAAGGAGGAGGAAGAGTCGGAGGGAGGAAGAAATGTAAAGAACTATACCTTAATGGTTTCCTTTCTTTACCACAAAATATAGTATAACCATTTAGGCCTGTAAAAAGCCAAAAATAAAAGAAAAAGAAAGAAAGAAAGAAAGAAAGAAAGAAAGAAAGAAAGGAAAAGAACTAGTGTCCTCCTGCTCTTGTTCTCTTCCTCTTGCCTCTGGCCCCCTTGCCCCCATCTCTCCATTCCCCTCCCCCCTCTCTCCGTGTGGTCATGGCCGGCCTCTCCGTGTGGTCATGGCTGGCCTCTACTTCTCTACTTTCTCCTTCTCTCTGCCTTTCTGTCTCTACTACCCTTTTTTTTTTTGGTGTTTTTTTTTTTTTTTTTTGGTGTTTTTTTTTTTTTTTTTTTGTTTTTTTCGAGACAGGGTTTCTCTGTGTAGCTTCAGCTGTCCTGGAACTCACTTTGTAGACCAGGCTGGCCTCGAACTCAGAAATCCGCCTGCCTCTGCCTCCCAAGTGCTAGGATTAAAGGCGTGCGCCACCACCGCCCGGCCTCTACTACCCTCTTAACTCCCCTCCCCATGCCCTGAATAAACTCTATTCTGTGGAGAGAGAGAGAGAGAGAGAGAGAGAGAGAGAGAGAATCCTGAGTGTGACCTTTTGTCTTTTTCGCTGTGTGTTCTCAGTCATCTACCTGCTCTAAGGTTTGGTATTTTTGTCTGTTGCTCTCCTGGTGATAGGCAAAATTGATGGTAATTCTGTTGTAAAGCCATGGCATTCCACACATACAGCAGCCTTTACTAAGTGAGGCATTTTCTTTCTTTTTCTTTTTCTTTCTTTCTTTTCTTTTCTTTTTTTTTTTTTTTTAATTTTGGTTTTTCGAGACAGGGTTTCTCTGTGTAGCCCTGGCTGTCCTGGAACTCACTTTGTAGATCAGGCTGGCCTCAAACTCAGAAATCCACCTGCCTCTGCCTCCTAAGCTCCTCACCATCCTCACCACTGCCTGGTTCTTTTGGTTCTTTTCCGTCTCTTTACCAGAGATTACGGGAAAGCTGCATTGCAGAAAAGCCTCTACAGAGATAAGAGCATTACAAACCTGTTTAATTCAAAACTGACGCTTCCTATAGATAAGGAAATTCCGCACATTTTTAGCAGCATTACTGAATATGACCGACACACCATAGCTACATATATTTAAAGTCTACAACTTAACATTTTGACATATATACACCCATACAACTGTCACCACAATCAAGCTGATAAATATGTGATCTCTGCGCCATCTCTAGCTTACTCCGGCATGCTCGGATCTCACCTCACACGCCTCCCCATGCCGCCCTCCCAGTCACAGATCCGCCTTCTGTCACTACAGATTATCTACACTTTCTCAAATTTATATAATGGATTCACGGTGTCAAATCTCAGTCTCTCTCTCTCTCTCTCTCTCTCTCTCTCTCTCTCTCTCTCTGTGTGTGTGTGTGTGTGTGTGTGTGTGTGTGTTTGCTTTGCTTCACTCATACAATTACTCCTAGATTTATCTGTGCTATATAAATAGTTCATTCAATTTTATTGCTCAGTAGCATTCCATTCTACACACACACACACACACACACACACACACACACCTGTGTGTATGTATACTTTTTAAATCATTGGGATGTTTTCCAATTTTTTTGGACAGGGTTTCTCTGCGTAGTCCTGGCTGGCTGTCCTAGAACTCACTCTGTAGACCAAGCTGACCTCGAACTCAGAAATCCACCTGCATCTGCCTCCCAAGTGTTGGTATTAAAGGTGTGCGCCACCACGCCCGGCTCTACTTTTGACCATTACAAATAAAGTGAGTAAATTCATCATTTTTGTCAGCTCAGACTGCCATAATGTAACATAGATTAAGTAGCTTACACAATCAACATATTTGTGGAAACCGGAAGTCCAAGTCCCTGGTTCATTAGGCCAGCAGGGTCCAATTGTAATAAGAAGTTTCTTGACCTGAAGGCACCTCCCTCCCCCTCACCCCCGTTTGGTCCTCTTTGTATGAGTGCTCAGGGAAGCAAGCACGTTGGGACTTAAGAACACAAATCCTTCCGTGTCGGGGTATCACGCTTACAATCTCATTTAACCTTAATGGTTTGCTTGTAGATCCCATCTCTAAATACAGTCATTGGGTCAGTACTTTACACACACAAAAAAAAAAATTTAAAACACCATTGAGCCCAGGGTGAGAATACACATTTCTATATGCCAATGTGTGCATTTCTTTTTTAATAAAATATTGACTGGCTGAATGAGCAAGAAGACATGCAAGCGGCGAGACATGCACGGAAAGACGTTCATGTCTATAAGCCATCGAAGAATGCAAATTAAAATCCTCATAGGACAACACACTGATACAGAGCAGCCCTTGTCTTAGGGGCAGAGAGCTTTGTAGTCTCACTACTACTGTGTACAAAAGATGTAATCACATTGAATAACAGTTGGTGGTTTCTTAAAACTGGAAAAAATTAACAAGACATAATAATCTTTTTTTTTTTTTTTGGTTTTTTTTTTTTTTTTTTTTTTTTTTTTTTGGTTTTTTTCGAGACAGGGTTTCTCTGTGTAGCCCTGGCTGTCCTGGAACTCACTCTGTAGACTAGGCTGGCCTTGAACTCAGAAATCCGCCTGCCTCTGCCTCCCAAGTGCTGGGATTACAGGCGTGCGCCACCACGCCCGGCTCATTTTTTAATCAGAAAAAAATAGTTTTTCGGGCGGAGGAAGCTCTTCGGTCCCTGGGAAGGTCTGAGACTAACCAGGCTCTCCCCAAGCAGGGAAGTGAGTTCCCAGAGAGCAGGGCTCCATGCGTGGGCAGACTGTGCAGGAGAAGCCCGGAGTGGGCGGATGCCTCCCTCGCCAGAGCTTGGAACAGACTCACCGCCAGCAGCGCGAGTTCAATGGCTGAGGTGAGGTACCTCGCGGGCCTCGTAACCCAATTCAGACTACTCTCCCCTGCCTTTAAAAAAAAAATAGTTTTTCGGTGCAGGTCTGCACAGCCTAGTACTTCCTATTTAAGCTTTTGAACCAAAACCTTGATCTCATTTCAGATTTTTTTTTTGTTTTTTTTGTTTTTTTTTTTTTTGTTTTTCGAGACAGGGTTTCTCTGTGTAGCCCTGGCTGTCCTGGAACTCACTGTAGACCAGGCTGGCCTCGAACTCCGAAATCCACCTGCCTCTGCCTCCCAAATGCTGGGATTACAGGCGTGCGCTACCACTGCCCGGCTCAGAAATATTTTTAATACAATATCTTCTTTGGTTCGAATCACGTTTTGTCACAGTGAGCCTGATGCAGATGAGTCAAATATCATCCGAATTCAGAGTAAATGCAATTCTGTCGAGATATGTGGACCAGCTCTGGACAGTCTAAGACTCCTCATCCTCAGAGAAGGTGTTTCACTTCACAAAGACGACTTCAGAGCTGGCTAAAACATGCACTTCAAAATGCCAGACACAGAAGTTCTTGCTAGGTGTTTGGGGAGTGTATGTGGTGAATCTCCTGGAGCCAGAGTCTCCGGGTGCTGTGAGCAGCCCTGTGTGGGTGCTGGGAACTAGCTCCACTTCTCTACAAAAGGCCTCTTAACACCTGAGCCATCTCTCCAGACCCCCGGCATCCGTTTAAAAGCACTATATTCTCATTATAGAGATGTGTCTAAACAATCCAAATCATCTCTTACCTTTTGTGACTTAACATTCTCCAAACTTCTGAAACTTAACAATAATTTGAAAAAGGAAAAAAAGAACTTTTGAAAACACTGATGACGCCAGGCAGTGGTGGTGCACGCCTTTAATCCCAGCACTTGGGAGGCAGAGGCAGGTGGATCTCTGAGTTCGAGGCCAGCCTGGTATACAGAGTGAGTTCCAGGACAGCCAGGGCTACACAGAGAAACCCTGTCCCTGTCTCGGAAAAAAAGAAAAGAAAGAAAGAAAGAAAGAAAGAAAGGAAGGAAGGAAGGAAGGAAGGAAGGAAGAAGGAAAGAAAAACATTGATGGCAATAAATCATAAATAACACATAAATGATTTTGTTATTAAGTATGGATAGGTAAGGTGGCAGAATCTCCATAAAGACTTGGTAGCACCCAGACTCCTGAACTGATGCCCAGAATTAAGTATGTCTAGAGCTGGTCTTGAGAATTTCCATTTCTAGCTAGTTCTGCCATTGAGTACAAGGACACTGTAAAGCACTAGAGGTTATCTTCCCCCAAAAAATAGTAGAAGTTTTTCCTACAAATAATTACCTGCAAATAATTCACTGTTAGTCTCTGGGCTAATCTGCTTTATCCATCAGGTCAATGCCTGTCAAGGAAAGTTGTGGAAGATCTTGTCAGGTCAATGCCAACAGAAAGAATAGCTTGTAGGGAGAGGAGATATCCTTGGGTTTGCTAATACTGTTGCCTTGGCTACTTGGACGGAACATTCATTTTTCTTTCTATTATAGAATGTGCCCAGGCACATACACCTCTGAAGACCATCCTGTCTTCTGACTCATTCTGTGGTTTTGTCATTAACCAGTTATCCTCCTTTCTCGGCCCTGAAGTCCAAGATGCCATTTACTGAAATGCCCCAAGGCTGTTGCCCACATTGCAGGGAAACTCACTTCCCAAGACTACCCAGCCATGAAAGCTGTCACTTCCTCCTTGGGTGCTCCGAATAAAGACTCTTTGGAATTACTGGAAGCTGTTATGCAATTTTAAAACAAAGTCGTTGTGGCTGAATGCATTGAGACTGCTTGTACTTAGCATACAGGGTTTAGGAGTTTGACTTAGAAACACCCTATGGGGTCACCTCCATTCAAAAGCAGGCTGCCTGAGAAGTCTCATCTTTTAGGATGGGGGGTGTGTGATTGTTTGTTTTCAGTTTGTTTGTTTGTTTGTTTGTTTGTTTTTGTTTTTAAGATGTATTTATGTATGTGTACACTGTACCTATCTTCAGATGCACCAGAAGAGGGCGTCAGATCTTATTACAGATAGTTGTGAGCCACCATAAGGTGGCTGGGAATTGACTCAGGACCTTTGGAAGAGCAGTCAGTGCTCTTAACCACCTCTCCAGCCCTGTTTTCAGTTTTCTAAAAACCAAATTTGTTATCTTTTGCCTGTTTAATTGAGAGCAATCTAAAGATTGGCCAAGTGGCATTCAACATCTAGGAATTTAAATCAAAGCATAGCCACAGATACATGTAGAAGGCTATTTACTATACCAAGTTTATAATACTAAAATATAAATTTCCAATAATAGGGAATTTCTTTTTTCAAGACAGGGTTTCTCTGTATAGCCCTGGCTGTCCTGGAACTCACTCTGTAGACCAGGCTGGCCTCGAACTCAGAAATCCGCCTGCCTCTGCCTCCCAAGTGCTGGGATTACAGGCATGCACCACCACTACCCAGCAATAGTAGGGAATTATTAAGTTGATCATGGTATACACATATGATAGAATACCTGCAAAATATTGAATAGATATATAATGTACTGACATGGAAAATTAGCAAAGGTTTGTTTTTTAAGAGGACCTCACAAAACTATGCAAAATTGGAAAGATCCATTTTGGGTTTGTTTTCTTTCTTTACATTGTAAATGTTCTATCTGTTACTGTATTATGCAGACCGGGCCGGGTGCATGTGGAGCCAGAGGACAACTTTGGGGCATTGTTGGTTCTGTCCTTGCACGTGTGGGTTCTGAGAATCCAATACAGGTCTTCAGACTTAACTGCAAGCGCCTTTTGCCGCTGGACCATCTTGCTGGACTATTCTTGCTGCACTGTATTGGCTGCAATGGTAAATGAAAGAGAGGGAAAAGAAGGTCAGCTCTCTTACTGCTGGCATCTGCAGCCCCGGGCCCTGTCCCCCCCTCCCCCTCTGGGTTTTGTAATGACCATTGAAAATTTTAAACTATAAAAATGGATTCTTATATTAAAACATGAATTCTATTGAATTATGCCTTAATGAAGCCGGACTTCCAGTTAGAATGGGATTCTTTTTCTAAGCCCTCACCTAGATTTTAATGTCTTGACTGTCTTACCTAGTTAATGGGCTCTGGTTTTCTCTCTGAATAAAACATATCAGTATAACAACAGTGAGTATCCGTCCCTCCACAAAAGCTTGGAAAAAGCAACAGAGAAATGAGCCCATTTAGCTGATTTGAATGTGAGTGAGGCCATATGACCTTGAGGATGTCCGTCATCTCTTGGTGCCTCAGCCTGCTCATCGGTCAGATGAGGGCGTTGGGATGTCTGTCGCGGTTACTCCGGGGTGCGTTCAACATGCTGAATCCCACGGTCCCCCACACTACTCTTCTTTATTTTTTTTAAAGATTTATTTATTTATTTATTTATTTATTATATGTAAGTACACTGTAGCTGTCTTCAGACACACCAGAAGAGGGAAGCCGATCTCATTACAGATGGTTGTGAGCCACCATGTGGTTGCTGGGACTTGAACTCAGGACCTCCGGAAGAACAGTCAGTGCTCTTAACCACTGAGCCATCTCACCAGCCCCACTACTCTTCTTTAAAGGCAGCGATCCCGGGAAGGAACAGCCCAGCATATCAGCTAGCAAAGAAACATCCAGAGCCGATGACCTCTGAACACACATCTAGCCTTCCAATTAACACATTCCCAAGAGAAACTGAAAACACTCATTTTCCTCTGTGGAGAGGTATGTGTGTCTAGATAACTTGTTACAATTGTATATCCTGTATTCCACACATGTGCTACCTCCTCATTACCTACCTACATGTTTTTAAACCATTTTGGAAAAGACAGAAGGCAGGCTATAAGATCAACTTTTTAATTTAATGCTATGCATATGGATTTTTACCTGTATATTTGTGCACCATTTAAAGGCCAGTGCCTTCAGAGGCTGAAAGACTATGTCAGATCCCCTGGAACAGGAGTTACAGCAGGTTTGTGAGCTGCTGTGTGTGTGGGTGCTGAGAATCAAACATGGATCCTCTGGAACAGCTCTTAAACCCTGATATCTCAAACTGATACCACCTTCTTACATAAGTGCATCTTCAGTACAGACTTGGTCTACAAATGAGAAGAGAGCGACGGTGAATTATCTCTTTATGGCAAAACCATAGATTCTGTTTCCTGCTATTGTTCTTTTAAATAAATTATATATTTGAATATTATTCCTGTGGCCAAGTAACTATAAGACTATTAATTTTGCAAGATAAAAGTTTTTAAATAAAGGCTGTAGCCGGGCGGTGGTGGCGCATGCCTTTAATCCCAGCACTTGGGAGGCAGAGGCAGGCAGATTTCTGAGTTCGAGGCTAGCCTGGTCTACAGAGTGAGTTCCAGGACAGTCAGGACTACACGGAGAAACCCTGTCTCGAAAAATCAAAAATAAATAAATAAATAAATAAATAAATAAATAAAGGCTGTAAGAAGGCCAAGCTCAGGGCATGGGGGCAAGTGGCAGGTAAGTCTCCACTAGAAATCAAGCCACCGAGCCATCAGCAGCTGGCCTGTAAGTCACTGGCTTTGGTCCCTAGGTTGCTAGGCCTTTTCTCATTCTGTGAGCTGTCTCTCAGCTTAGACATCATCCTGTGCCCTTTTCTTCAGCAACCCTGCCCTTGTTAACCTGTTATCATCTCACCTGATTTCACTCGCTGCTCAGACATCTACCCACCCCCTTCTCCCTCCTCCATGAAGTTCTCCTGACTCACACGACGATTGGATACCCCGTATAATTGCCACCCTCTTGCTAGACTGTAGCTCCATACGATCAAGGCGGTGTTGTAAATAAAAGCTATCTTTTGCTGTATCCCAAGCACCTGGCACTTGCTCAGTGGAGACCAGACTTAATAAACACACGTCGAATGGCTAAGGACCTGTACAAACCTCATTAGTAGTAAGGAACCTGTGAATTTCCTTTCAGCATCTTCAGCTGAACTCTAAATTGACTGCTTTCTCTTGCAAAGTCAGGGTTCATAAATAAAAGAGTTTATTGCCGAAACTCCGCCCTTGTGTATTACGCAAATGAGGTGGAGCACAGAGTTGGGCTCGGACCGGAAGTCTGGGCGGAGCCTAGCTGCGCACTTCTCCACCTGCGGGGTAGCAGCTCTCCCCGGATCCTGTCGGAAGTGTGGGAAGAGGCGGACAGATTTGAACATCTCTCTTTTCCAGCTTCTCTGATCATCAGGCTGAAGCTTAGACACACACACACACACACACACAAAAAAAAAAAAAAAAAAAAAAAAAAAAAAAAAAAAACAGGTAAAGGTTCCAAAGGCTGTTTGAAGCCCGCAAGGCAAAATGGGAAGAAAGGAACCTCCAGACCATCATCTGCTCCCAGATCGTTCACAGCAACCACTGTGCCAGTCGCGAGGCCGAATTAAAGAAGAAAAGGGTCGAGGAGAGCAGCAGGTTGCCTGGGAACAAGAGAGACAGAGACACAGACGCAGGACCATGGAGACCTATTGTCAGGATGTCCTGAACTGTCAGCAGGAGTTTGAGCAAAAGGAGGACGTTTTGCAGGAACTGAGTATGTGTCCTCAGCTGGATGATGAGGCCACGAGGAAGGCCTATTACAAGGAATTCCAGAAGGTGGTAGAGTACTCTGATATGATTCTGGAAATCCTAGATGCCAGAGACCCATTGGAGGAGACTGTCCTTCGGGCCGAAGGCAACAAGAAGCTGGTCTTGGTCTTAAATAAGATAGACCTGGTTCCCAAGGAGATTGTGGGAAAGCGGCTGGATTGCCTTCGCAATGAACTGCCAGCTGTGGCTTTCAAGGCCAGCACCCAGCATCATCAGGTTCAAAACTCGACTCGGTGTAAAGTTCCAGTGGACCGGGCCTCTGGGTCACTGTTGACAAGCAAAGCCTGCTTTGGAGCTGAAAACCTCATGAGGGTCCTGGGAAACTATTGTCGCCTGGTGGGGGGGGGGGGCATGGCCACCTTCGTGTGGGTGTCGTAGGCCTCCCCAATGTGGAGAAGAGCAGTCTGATCAATAGTCTGAAACGCAGCCGTGCGTGTAGTGTGGGAACTGTTCCTGCTGTCCCAAAATTCATGCAGGAGGTCTACCTAGATAAGTTTATCAGGCTGCTGGATGCGTCGGGCATTGTCCCAGGATCCAGTTCAGAGGTGGACACCCTCCTGCGTAATTGTATGCATGTGCGGAAGCTGGCAGACCCTGTGACCCCGGTGGAGACCGTCCTTCCGCGCTGCAACCTGGAGGAGCTTTCCAGCTATTACGGTGTATCTGGATCCCAGACGACTGATCACTTTCTGACTGCAGTGGCCCAGCGCTTGGGAAAGAGGAAGAAGGGGGGTGGACCTAGTCAAGCACAGGCTGCCACAGCTGTGCTGGCGGACTGGGCGCGTGGGAAGATCAGCTTCTATACGCCACCACCGCCCACGCACGCTCTGCCTGCCCATCTCGGGGCTGAGATTGTTAAGGAGATGACTGCGGTCTTTGATACAGAAGATACTGAGCAGGCCAGTGGAGACGTCATGGAATGCTTAGCTGTGGGAGAATCCGACGAGCTATTGGGTGATCAGGACCCACAAGAACTAGAGGTCAGGTGGCTCCATTCTCCAGTGGTGAAAAGAGCAGATGCCATTGAAAATAAAGGCGCCGTGTCTTTATTTTCCCGTGTCTGGGAAATCTCCCTGGGTATTGTACCAAACCGAACCGTCATCAGAGGGGGCGGCCTAAACGCGATATGGACCACCATTGCCCCCAAAAATAACCGTGTAGTTGGGGTCAGTTCTGTGGACCGCCGCCCAGTGTTGCAGGGGATCCTGGAGTCAGACCCACTTCAGCAAGGCCAGGCTCTGGCATCTGCCTTGAAGAATAAGAAAAAAAAAATGCAGAAACATGCAGATAAAATCGCCACTAATTGCGCTGCGTGGTGGCGCACGCCTTTAATCCTAGCACTTAGGAAGCAGAGGCAGGCGGATTTCTGAGTTCGAGGCCAGCCTGGTCTACAGAGTGAGTTCCAGGACAGCCAGAGCTGTACAGAGAAACCCTGTCTCGAAAAACAAAACAAAACAAAAAATCGCCACTAAGTTGTCTGACGCCATGAGGTCTGTGCTTGACCTCTCTGGCAACTCCCATGACTGTGCTGGTGACTGAGCAGCTGACCTCATAGTGCAGGTGCTGCTTCCTGTGGGATGGGGGAATCCAGATGCCTTTCCGTTCTCCCTGACGTACCTACATAGTAGAACACCTGCATATCGTGTATCTTCTGCTGGGGAGCCTCCATTGTTATCAAAGGTCTGGAGCTGCCAAACCCTAACACCCTCCTCTACTTAATCCCTGCTGTCTTTGAAAATGACCTTGTGTTTGTTTTTGTGGTGCCGGGAATTGAACCTAATAGGTCTTCACATGTTAGACAATCGTCTTATTACTGAGATGTAGTATTATCACCATCATCATCACCATCCATCATTATCATGGGGGGGGGCTGCTTACTGCTTACTCAGCCTCCCAAGTACTAGAAGTACAGGTTTCTGCCACCATTCGCAGCTCCCACTGTGTTTTTTACAAGGTAAATAAAATCAGCAGACTCTTGGCATGGTGGCAACATACCTATAACCCTGACACTTGGGAGACTGGAGCTAGAAGGACTGTAAGTTATGGGATAGCCTGAACTATCTGGCAAGACTCTTTCTCAACAAAACAGTCCAAAACAAATAAGCAGAGTGCAGCTGGGCACACACCTTTCATTCTAGCACTCTGGAGGCAGAGGCAGGTGAATCCTATGAGTTTCAGGTCAGCCTGGTCTACTGAGCAAGTTCTAGGACAGCCAGGGCTGCAGAGAGAAACCCCGTCTCGAAAAGCGAACAATAAAACAACAAAAAGAATTTGTAATTATTAAAAAAGCAAGTAAGCAGAGTCCAAATGCTAACAGTGTACCTTGCGCGCTAAATTCCTGTGTCCTACCTACCCTGTGAGTTAGGCTGATAAGGGGTAAGCTCTTGGACAGGTAAATGTTCCACAGGCTAGACTGCTGAGAAACCTGGTGGCCATGGCAGCAGAGGCGGTGCTTGTCCCTGGATGGGTGAGCCTCTCATTTTTATCACCCTATGAGATCTCAGTGCCAAGGCCCTTGTCTACGTATTTTCCAAATCAATAGGTAGGTCCTCATCTGGGTAGTGGAGAAGTGGAGAAGGACAGTGGCGAGTCTTCTGTCTCTGGAAGTGTCTGGAGATAAAGTAGAGGGTGAAGATTCTAGAAGGGGTATCCCTGTTGTAGTAAGTTGGAAAGCCATTGGCTGCAGGATGTTCAGGAAATGTAGACGGACAGTTAGGGACTGAGCACAAACTACTAAACACTGAGAATCACTTACTACCTTGAACCTTCAATATATCTGTACCAGGAAGGGGTGAGGCTCAGAAAGCTGACAGAAGGTGCTCATGTTAACATTAAGTGCTGGTGTGCTAGGTTTGAAACTTGAGTCTTATTCGAATCTTACGCTAGCCTTTTGGTTTGCATTATTTTGCCTTCTCAACAAAGGAGCACCACTTTGTGGTGTTTTCTGTTGTCATATATTTAAAATATATTTTCTCTACTCTGTTTTTTTTTTTTTTTTAAAAAAAAGGTAGCTCTTTATAAAAAACTATGCTAGCCTGACGATGGTGGCACACGCCTGTAATCCCAACACTTGGGAGGCAGAGGCAGGTGGATTCCTGAGTTCAAGGCTAGCCTGGTGAGCCTCCAGGACAGCCAGGACTACACAGAGAAACCCTGTCTTGAAAAACCAAAAAGCCGGGCATGGTGGCGCACGCCTGTAATCCCAGCACTTGGGAGGCAGAGGCAGGCAGATTTCTGAGTTCGAGGCCAGCCTGGTCTACAGAGTGAGTTCCAGAACAGCCAGGGCTATACAGAGAAACCCTGTCTCAAAAAAAAAAAAAAAAAAAACCCAAACTAAACCAAACCAAACAAAACAAAAAACTATGCTTTTCAAGTCTCTTTAAATAATGTCCAACTTAATTCACTGATCTCACCTTAAGTTTTGGTAGATAATAATGTATTAGAAATAAAAAGATCTAGGTTCTTGAAAACATAACCAGGCCAAAATAAAATAGAACTAAAACCAGGCGGGCGGCTCCCACCAGTACTCCAAGCAGGAAGGATGCTGAAGCAGGGGGATGGCTGTGAGGCCGAGCCCAGCCTGGGCTGCAGAGTCAGAGGCAGACTCAGAGCAAAACAGAATGACGTGGGGCTCTAGATATTCTAATCTAATGTATCTCAAGGTGGGGAGGGGTAGCATGTGTGTGCACAGAGAGAGGTGTGGTCCTGAACTTTTTAGCCCCTGATAAGCTTCCCAAGTGCTGGGATAGCAGTGTTTGTTATCAAGCCTGGCTATGTCTTTATTCTTGAAATAATTTCTTGGGTCTTTCCCCTTAAAAAAATAATTTTTATATGATATATCTCATCCTTCACGATTTTAAGTTTTATAAGTTTGGATACCTTTTAACAGGGGGTGGCCCGCCCTCATAATCAAGATAGAGAATTTTTGTGGAATTTTCCCAAGCTTACTGCGTCCTCTTGTAGTATAGTCCTGCCCCCACCCTCAGATCCTAGCAGGCACAGACCTCTTTCCTGTTCCTTAGTATGAATGTGGTAAGTCACACGGGGGCTTATTTTATGGCATTAAATTTCCTTTTGAGTCTTACGTTCAAGTTAGATGCAGCTGTATAAGCTCTGGTAATCGCATAAAGACGAGTAATCACGAACCCAGGACAGGAGAGTTCTGTCAGCCTCCCCTCCGCCATTCCCGGGGTTTTACAGTCAAATCGTGTTCTCTCCCTGACAGTCACTGGGCCTGTGCCTTCACTTTATGGCTTGTCTTTTGAAAAGAGTTGTAAGTGGGATTTAATAGTATGTAACTTTTGAGAATAATGTTATAAATCATAGATTCTAGATCCATATCACTAGATGAATCAGTAGTTTTGATTTCTGTTTCATATGCTCTTGTGTGGATGTCTTACTGCTTAATTCAACCCCGGGTGGATGATATTCTTTACAGTGGAGGAGGAAGTTATAAATAAAAATTCTAAAAATCAAAAAAAGACTTTATTGCCTCACTGACCACAAAGTCCTCAGTGCCTACCGTGCAGGCACTGGCTCCAGGCTTCGAGTCCTTTACCTCTGCCACCTCCACATGCTGGCCTTGAACCCGACCTGGACTTCCTTGAAGCAAACAGATGCTGGAGGTGGTCCAGGCCTCACATCTGCTCGCCACGCATGAAAGCATACTTGAGGTTTGAGGTTCATTTTTTTTTTTAAGATTTATGGTTATATGTAAATACACTGTAGCTGTCTTCAGACACACCAGAAGAGGGCGTCGGAGCTCATTATGGACGGTTGTGAGCCACCATGTGATTGCTGGGATTTGAACTCAGGACCTCTGGAAGAGCAGTCAGTGAGTGCTCTTAACCGCTGAGCCATCTCTCCAGCCCCCGAGGTTTATTCTTATTAACCAGCTTTAGTCGCAAGCAACTCAGCGAAGTCCTTAGGAGCACAGATTCCAGAGCCAAGCTGCTGCTTGAGGTGAGAGACCATCCCGGCTCACACACAGAGCAGCCCAGAAGCGGCCACGATAGCTCCCACTTCATGGTATCATCACAGGACTAGAAGGGCACCTATGACATTTAGAACCTAGTAAATCAACAAATGCTATTAAAGTGTTGATGAATATTGTGGTGGTGATGGTGGTGGTGGTGGTGATGATGGTAGTGGTGGTGGTGGTGGTGGTGGTGATGGTGGTGATGGTGGTGGTGGTGATGATGGTGGTGGTGGTGATGGTGGTGGTGGTGGTGGTGGTGATGGTGGTGGTGATGGTGGTGGTGGTGGTGATGGTGGTGGTGGTGGTGATGGTGGTGGTGGTGGTGGTGGTGGTGGTGGTGGTGATGGTGGTGGTGGTGGTGGTGGTGATGGTGGTGGTGGTGGTGATGGTGGTGGTGGTGGTGATGGTGGTGGTGGTGGTGGTGGTGATGGTGGTGGTGGTGGTAGTGATGGTGGTGGTGGTGGTGATGGTGGTGGTGGTGGTGATGATGGTGGTGGTGGTGGTAACGGTGGTGGTGGTGATGTAATGATGATGACAACAGTGACTATGACAATGACTTCTAACACTGAAGTAATCCCTGTGGCTATGGTGGACCATGCTGACCAGTTTAGCCTACACTAAACCATGCCCCCTGAGCAATAGGGATATTAGCATGTCTGGGTGCACACGGGCCCTCACATATGAACCGGAAGACATGACTTAGGGAGGCTAAGCACGAGAATCAGGCGGTGGTAACCGACAAATGCCAAGGGCGCAAACCGTGGTTTTAACTCACTAGGTCATTTGATAAATCATAGTCCAAAATAAACACATGTTGGCGGAAAATAACCACCCTATGTTTTATATCTTTCTCAAGCATGGTCATCCGTATATCGAGACTCTGCATGATGTGAATTATACATCTTAAAGTGCTACGTGGGCTTTTCTCTGCTCATAGTTTCTTTGTTCTGTTTCTCTAACTACTCAGACAGGACTCCCTGGCCGTTCTCCGTGGGCCAGGCAGGCAGAGCAACGGCAGGCTGCCTTCCGACCTCTTCCCACTCACAGTTCCGCAGAGGGAGAATCTTACTTTAACTAAAACACTATCATGGGGGTGGTGGCGTATGCCTGTCATCCCAGCACTCTGGGAGGCAGAGGCAGGCGGATTTCTGAGTTGGAGGCCAGCCTGGTCTACAGAGTGAGTTCCAGGACAGCCAGGGCTACACAGAGAAACCCTGTCTCGAAAAAACCAAATCCAAAAAACCAAACCAAAACAAACCAAACCAAAACACTATCATAACATGTGACCAGGGTCCTAAAAAACACCATGTGACCTTTTTTTTTTCTTTTATTAAGTAGACAATTGTAGAATTGTGCATTCCTGAGTATACTCTATGTGTGTCTTTTCCCTTCCTGTGAGCTTCCTGAGGGCAGAAGCAGCCCGGACTCCGCTTGTTCGCTGTAGCGCCCATAGGCTCTGAGGCGTGTGAGCGTCCACTAGAGCTTGTCACACCTACCAGGGCTCTGATGCTTGAAGAAAACTTAACTCTCGCCCTCCCAACACCTGTCAGTTACCAACAGACCCTCAGATAACCGAGGGACTTTGTGCCCACCTCCCAACTCTACACTGGCATTTTGTCTGTCTTGAGCTTGAACTAACAGTCTTGTACACGCTGTCACAAGCACCGTGAGTTCCAGAATGCAGCTGCCTATTGTGTATGAGAAACGCGATCCTGTGGTCATCCACCTCCTCCTGCTCTTAGAGCTCCCGCCTCTGGCTGTCATGTTCTTCCCAGCCGCTCTTCTGTAACACCCCTGAGCCTTGTGAGGCGCAGAGAGTGATGATCCCTGAATCTTGGGAGGCAAGGAGAGTTATACAATGTCGCATTTAGGAACGAGCCCTCAGCAGTCGCTTGTTCTCTTCGCTCTGACCAGCTGTGGGTCCCTGTTAACAACCTTCCACTGCAAGAGGCAGCTTCTCTGATGAGGGCTGAAAGATGCACTGGTCTACGGCTACAACGAGCAGTTATTAGGAATTAGTTTATTAAGATGTCTCCTCAGAAGACTAACAGCAGGAGGGTCTCTTCTAGTGTCGATGCTTTGTCTAGCCACAGGTTCTTGGTCCCAGTAAGTGTGCCAGGTGTGGGTTCCACTTACAAAGCAGTCTTTAAAGCCAACTAGAAAGTGCCCCATGCCACTATTTCACCAGTTGGCAATCCGTTCTCCAGTTCTCCAGTCCGTTTATTGTTGTAAACCAAACTCCCAGTTGGACTAAGACTCATGATTTCTTTTCTGAGATCATGCACAGCGCCTTCCAACAATATGAAAGCTACCCAGTATGGGCGGAGCTTCCAGACCAGGCGGAGCTTCCAGACAAGGCGGAGCTTCCAGACCAGGCGGAGCTTCCAGACAAGGCGGAGCTTCCAGATAAGGCGGTGTTCCCAGACCAGTGCCAGCTTGGTATCTCCATGTCCCATGACTCAAATGTGTCTTGACTTCAGCAATAGGGTCTTCCTGTCAACTTCTGCGGGGAACTCGGGGGCAAGGGCAGCAGCCTGCAATATTTGGAGGGCACAAACATTGGCCTTTTTATTGATATCTGCTGTTTTTCACTGGGTAGTTTATCCAAACTCCAAAAAGTAGTGTACATGGCTAGAGCTGGTAAGGGTAAGGTTCCTGAATTTATCCGAAAGAGACCTCTGGTTCTGCAATGTTTACCTTCTCATTCTCCACAGAGGAAATCACCCTCTTCTGAAGCCCATGGTAGCTGGACGCATTTCTCAGATTCCCTGGTATATGATTATACCAATGCAGCCTAAAAGCCAAATGGTGAACGGTACTTCTTGAGAATCTTTAACATCTCCCCAAGAATTTTTTTTTGGGGGGGGGGGATTTTGGTTTTTCGAGACAGGGTTTCTCTGTGTGGCCCTGGCTGTCCTGGAACTCAGTAGACCAGGCTGGCCTTGAACTCAGAAATCCTCCTGCCTCTGCCTCCCATAGTGCTGGGATTATAGGCATGCGCCACCACCACCCGGCTTCCCCAAGAATTTTTTTAAAGATTCTAGAAAGAGAGAGAGAGAGAAGAAAGAGAAAGAAAGAAAGAAAGAAAGAAAGAAAGGAAGGAAGGAAGGAAGGAAGGAGAGAGAGAGAGAGAAAGAAAGAAAGGAAGGAAGGAAGGAAGGAAGGAAGGAAGGAAGAAAGAAAGAAAGAAAGAAAGAAAGAAAGAAAGAAAGAAAGAAAGAGGAGGGAAAGGAAGACACATCTCTGTCCTCCCTCATGGCGGCCGAAATTTGAACATGGTGGCTGGAGCTCAGAGAGCCTTCAGACCCTGCGAGTAGGGAGCGCCACACCATCTTCACAGCCTGTCTGAGCTTCTTCCTGCAAGAGGAAGAGTGGCTTCCACCTTTATTAACCTCTATGACTTGTTTGTCTGGGGTTTAGTAGATGTCTGTTTTCGTGTGTTAGTAGGGACGGCTAAACGTAATCCTGACTGGCATTTATTCTGTGTGATTAATAATGTAAAAGATCAAGAAACAGAATTAACAAACTTAATATTTTAAAGGACTTCATGCAACTATGTGCTTCTCCTTGGAAACAAGTTTTGCCTATTCAGTGAAAATATTCAACTTCCTTTCCCATTTCAAGGTTTCAAACACGGTTCATAAATTCACTATGTTTTACAAAAAACCACCTTCTGTGGACCTTAGCTAACTCCCCCTTCAGTCTCAGACTGCGCAATCTCCTTGGTAACCCCTGGAGATGTTTTAGGAGACAAGCCACCACAAAAGCACCAGCAGGAAGGCTTTTCATAATCACACCCTTCCCTGTCCCTGGAGATCCACTGCTCTGAGGAACGTACCTATAAAGATACACACACCAAGCTTCAAAGACTCGCTCTCCACGTTTGACCACGTTGGGCCCCAGAAGAATGTATTTTAGGGTCTAACCTTGACACATCTGACCCGCCTTTGTGACGAATGCCAAAACGTCCCCACTAAATCCACTCTACAGCATAACCTGAAACTGCATTGTATTGGGGCATAAACAGTGAGCTCAACACTTCCAATATATGCAGTGACAGCAAGCCACCCAAAGGTTTAGGGGCGTGTCTCCGACACGAAACAACCCTTGCAACCTGTTTGGAAAGCTCAGGGACATTCTTTCACATGAACACATACCTACACCTGCCATGGGTGAGGAATGACGACCAACGTCAGCTGCCTAAGGAGACCTCCCCAGTATGCGCGTGCGCACAGCATGAGCATGTATGGGTGTGCATGCGGGTGTGTGTCAGTGTACAGAGGTCAGAGGTCAACCTCCGGTTCGCTCTTCAGGAGCCATCCATCCCGTTCATGGAGACAGGATCTCTCACGGAGATGTCAAAACTTGCTAATTAGACACAACTGGCTAGCCAGAAAGCCCCACAGATCCCCCTGCCACCCCACCCCCTACCCCAAAATCGGGATCATAAGCATGTCCTCTACTTTTAACTTTTTATGTGGGTTCTGGGGATTGAACTCTGATCCTCATGCATGCACAAATGTGTAACCAGCTGAGCCACCACCCCGGCCCTCTTTGCTTTTACCTCACCAAATCAACATCACTGGCCCTATCCAGAAGAGAAACTGACTCCAGATGGGAATTTGGGCAAGTGTTCCAGGCACGACTCATCCGTGCAGGACAAGAGTGCACACAAAGACGGTCAGTGGGCAGCGATGCCCCAGCTACATGCTTCCAGCGTTCAGCCATTAGGCTGTAGCGTGGATATAGCGCAGCGTCCCAAGCCACTCTGCTACACCCCTTCCCTGAGGTGTGGCTGACGATGGCTATAGTGCCAGCATGGATGACTGCGGTCGGTAGATGGTACGTCCAGGAAGATACGGTCCATGGCTGAATGCAGAGGGAGGAGTGCGTAGAGGGAAGGGTCCTCATCTACCTTTACCCCTAGACTGAGGTTTAGTTCCTTGTATTGATCCTTTTATTACCCTGGTTCTCTGACCTCTACAAACCCAGCACACCACTGGAAAGAAACCATGCAATATTGTTACGTGGAATGCAGCCTTTCAGATAAAGAAGAGACTAAGTCGTAACCTTGAAAGAAAACATTTTAGTCGGTGTAACTTCCTGGCACCTCTGCTGTTTTAATTAACAGTAACCCCCACCTCTATCTCACCCGCACCGCAGAGTACATATGTCTGAAGGAAAGGTGAATGTCACTTCTAGGGATGTGCCACTTGTATCAAGCGTTAAGAGAAAACGAACGCTCTGAAACGGACCGCACTGCTTAAGACGGGTCCAAAAGGACGGCTGCTCTTTAAAAGAGGTGAGCTGGAGCTGGGCATGGGGGCACACTCTGCAGTCTAGCTTCCATGGAGACTGAGGTATGAGTTCAAGGCTCGCCTGGACAGCACAGCAAAACTATGCTAAAAACAGACCTAAGTGAAAGCAAGACTTCCCACTTTCTTTAATGTTTAGCCTACTAGTACCTTCCACTTTTACAATCATAATAAATTTAATAATTTTAACAAACTAAGGTTAACTTATTTCATGTATTAAAATTATTGCTCATTGCTAACTATAAATACAGCGATTTTAATTTGCATTACATCCATTAATTTTAGAGGATTGTTTCGGTTTTATGGCTAGGGTTTCACATACTGTATATTCCATTAGTGTGAACTATCCCGTGTATATTCAATCCAAGGAGGCAAGATGCATATGAATGACTGTCAAAAGTTGGTTGAGACAGGAACTAAAAATAAATACATAAATAGAGACATCTTGGAGTACTGGAGTACTTAGATGCTAGCTAGAGTGGTGACTAATACACTGAACTATCATTCCATGGTTAGACTTACGTTATATGAGCTACATATCTATGTATTATCTTTTAAAGCAGCTCATACGAGGACACCACAGTGAGGTGGTTTGAATGAAGACGTGTGGGCCGAGTGGAACCGTGACAGAAAAACTGGTACGGTCCAGCAGATTAAGGAACGCCGGCAATTCTCATAATTGAGAAGGGTAAGTGTTTGAATCTACTCCTGACCAGATTCTTGTCCTGGAGCATACAACCATGACACCCCACTAAGAGGACCTGAGTTCTCCATACTAATGAGGTATCTAGGTGGGCCCTAAGGGTTTACTCATAAACTTCCCTTCCTGGGCATTCCTTCCTGCAAAAGGTATTTAATCTCTGGTCCACCCTGAGTGAGTTGTATGCATCTTCATCTGCCACGAATAAAGTCTGAATAAGAAAGGTCTCCTTCACCCTTACCACTGTGGGGGAAGCCGTCATCATACAGAGCAGCACCTAAGTCTCCCACAGAAGGCCTCTCTGCACTCCTGGCACTCACCCTGAGCTAGGCCAGATTTCCCCGCCCTCAGGCCCACTCCCATGCTTCTCAACTCTTCAAGGTTCCCAGCAGCATCTGGGTGCCCAGAAATTTGAGAACCACAGCCTCTGTCCCAGCCCACTATCTTAGGCTACCTTTCACCTCCCCTGAGTGGCACGTCCCACAAGCCTGGCACCCCAGTGGCAGCAAGGAAGGAACTTAGCCTAGTGACTCTGTGTTTCACCTCCCTAAGCAACGTCCTGGCACCCAGCGGCCAGGTGAAACACGGGTCCCCAAAGATAGGCCCCCTAGGCTCATCTATTTGAATGGCTGATCGCCAGTTGGTGGAACTGTTTGGGAAGGATTGGGAGGTGTGGCCTCGCTGGAGAAGGTGAATCACTGGTTTCGAATGCTCACATCATTCCAGTCGGCTCTCTGCTTCACGCTTGTGGTCTCAACATGTAAGCCTCGGCCCCAGTGCCATGCCTGCCTGCCTGCTGCCTTGCTCCCTGCCATGATGGTCATGGACTCTAACCCTCTGAATCGGTAAGTCCCTAATAAACTCTTTATTTTATAAGTTGCCTTGGCCATGGTGTCTCTTTATAGCATAGAAAGGTGGTGACAGCAGATGATGTCTTTGAAATTGTGTGCCTGTCTTTTTTGTTTTTTCCTTCTAATGACATTTGATGCATATATATCTGGAATTACTAACTGAAACTTGTTTGTAAATATGTTTGGGGTTAGCCGGGCGGTGGTGGTGCATGCCTTTAATCCCAGCACTTGGGAGGCAGAGGCAGGCGGATTTCTGAGTTCAAGGCCAGCCTGGTCTATAGAGTGAGTTCCAGGACAGCCAGAGCTACACAGAGAAACCCTGTCTCGAAAAACCAATATACATACATATATAAATATATATTGTCTTAGAGTTTCTATTCCTGCACAAACATCATGACCAAGAAGCATGGTCATGGGGAGGAAAGGGTTTATTGAGCTTACACTTCCACACAGCTGCCCATTACCAAAGAAAGTCAGGACTGGAACTCAAGCAGGTCAGGAAGCAGGAGCTGATGCAGAGCCCATGGAGGGATGTTACTTACTGGCTTGCTCAGCCTGCTCTCTTATAGAACCCAAGAATACCAGCCCAGAGATGGCACCACCCACAAGGGGCCCTTCTCCACTTGATCACTAATTGAGAAAATGCCCCACAGCTGGATCTCATGTAGGCACTTCCCCAACTGAAGCTCCTTTTCCTATAACTCCAACCTGTGTCAAGTTGACACATAAAACCAGCCAGTACAATTGACCCCTTGTGAACTTGACACACCAACATATCACTATTAAGCCTCAACCCTTACTTTCTTATTCATCCCCAAGATCTAAATAACGTTAAAAGTCCTTTACATATTAAAGTCTTTACATATTAAAAGTTCAATCCCTTTAAAATATCTTAAAATTCAAAGTCTTTTAAAAATTCAGTCTCTTAACTGTGGGCTCCACTAAAATACCTTCTTTCAAGAGGGAAAAATATCAGGGCACAGTCACAATCAAAAGCAAAACTCAAACTCCATTGACTCAATGTCTGGGATCCAACTCACGATCTTCTGGGCTCCTCCAAGGGCTTGGGTCACTTCTCCAGCTCTGACCTTTGTACCACACATCTTGTCTTCTAGGCTTCAGCTGCCTATATTCCACTGCTGCTGCTGTCCTTGGTGGTCATCTCATGGTACTGGTATCTCCAAAAACACTGCTATCTTCCACTATAACTAGGCTTCGCCAATAGCCGCTCATAGGCTTTCTTCATGGTGCCAAGCCTCAACTCTTTTGCATGACCCCTTCAATCCTGGGCCATCAATTGCAACTGAGGGTACACTTTCACCAATGACCTTCCATGGCCTCTCACAGTGCC
This sequence comes from Apodemus agrarius, assembly GCA_964023405.1. Lineage (NCBI taxonomy): Eukaryota > Metazoa > Chordata > Mammalia > Rodentia > Muridae > Apodemus > Apodemus agrarius. The sequence continues at coordinate 23,700,122 of OZ030021.1, forward strand.
AAGCCTCAGCTGTTCTTCATGCCTTCAAAACCAGTACCACCTGGGTGACTCTTACACAGTACCAAGTCCTGCTACAGACCGAGGCACAACCTTGGCTATCTGGAATACACCCTCTGTGCTCTCAGAAAACACTTCCCAGAAGATTTCACCTCAGTGATGCTGGTTTCTTCTTAATCACCGCTAATTTCTTAGCTCCAGCTAACCAGTATCAATAGTCCCAGTAACACAAAGGTTCACTTTAGTGGTTCTGGTATCTTGTTAATCACAGCTGATTCTTCAGCCCCAGCTAACCAAAATCACAGAATCTTTATGGCCCTGATAAGAGTCTTTAATCTTCCCTCTGAAATTTCACAAGCCAGGCCTCCATCTTCTGCACTGTTCTCAACATTATCTTCCAAGCTCCTACACAACATCTCACAGAGGTCTCAACACTGAATGGACCATCTAGCCCAAGGTTCCAAAGTCCTTCCACAGTCCTCCCCAAAACATGGTCAGGTTGTCACAGGAATATCCCACTCCTGGTACCAATTTGTCTTAGTCAGGGTTTCTATTCCTGCACAAACATCATGACCAAGAAGCATGGTCATGGGGAGGAAAGGGTTTATTGAGCTTACACTTCTACACAGCTGCCCATTACCAAAGAAAGTCAGGACTGGAACTCAAGCAGGTCAGGAAGCAGGAGCTGATGCAGAGGCCATGGAGGGATGTTACTTACTGGCTTGCTTCCCCTGGTTTGCTCAGCCTGCTCTCTTATAGAACCCAAGAATACCAGCCCAGAGATGGCACCACCCACAAGGGGCCCTTCTCCACTTGATCACTAATTGAGAAAATGCCCCACAGCTGGATCTCATGTAGGCACTTCCCCAACTGAAGCTCCTTTTCCTATGATAACTCCAGCCTGTGTCAAGTTGACACACAAAACTAGCCAGTATACATACGTGTGTGTGTGTGTGTGTGTGTGTGTGTGTGTGTGTGTTTGGGTTTTTTTTTTTTTAGGCATGTTCATCAAAAAACACATACAGAAACAATTAAAGTCTAAAACCACTATGACTATCAAATAAAACAATGGAAAGTAACTATGGTGTAACAGTAACTGCCAAGAACTGGCCTCTTGGAAGAGGGTCCTGAGGAAGGGGTGTTTGGGAATGGTGGAAGAACCACTCAACGTCAATGATGGGGTGCAAGCTGACAGCTCTGTAGTCTGCTTGAAATAGTTCACTAGACACCCCTCTCTAGGTAGCACATGGGTTTTCCAACCCGAGTCAGAAAATCTGCTAGCCAAAATCCTAAAAGGGCTGTGTTAGCTCTCTAGGTAGCTCTCTCTTGCAGCCCAGTCTTTTATTTGCATATCACTTCTGCCATTTACCCCAGGTTCCCTTTTGATTATCCCACAGATCAGTATTTTATGACCTTAGTCCCTTGACTCTTAGAAAAAGACAGCAAGCACATTTATTTTTATTATGCCAAATCCTATGCGGTTCACTGGACACAGAGCTTGTGGTTGCCAAATCTAGACATAAAATGGCTATTTTTATGTGAAAAAGTTAGCTTTTGTTTTCCAACAAGTTTACTGTCTAAGCTCTGCTGTCCTGGGACTTGCTCTGCAGACAGACTTTGAATTCTGACATCTGCCTGCGTCAAGGTGTCTTGTCAGAGCAACAGAAGTAACTAACATACTTCCATCTTTTTGTTTACACTCCAGATTTTATTCCCCCCCATGTCCACCTACACCCCTCCCCTGACTGTTCTGCATCGCATACCTCCTCCCCACCCCCTGTCGCCATGAGGCTATCACCACCCCACACCCCACATGTCCTCTAACCCCCTGGGGCCTCCATTCTCTTGAGGGTTAGGTGCACGTCTCTGATTGAACACGGACCCAGCAGTCCTCTTGTGTTGGGGGCCTCATCTCAGCTGGGGTATGCTACCTGTGTGGTGGTCCGGTGTTTGATAGATCTCGGGGTCCAGATTAACTGAGACAGCTGGTCCTCCTACAGAGTCGCCGTCCTCCTCAGCTTCTCTCTGCCTTTCCCTAATTCAACCACTGGTGTCAGCAGCTTCTGTTGGATGCAGATATCTGCATCTGACTCTTTCAGCTGCCTTTAAGGTCTTCCAGAGTGTGCTCAGGCTAACACTTCACCTTTTAAAAATGAGAACAAGTAGCCGGGCGGTGGTGGCGCACGCCTGTAATCCCAGCACTTGGGAGGCAGAGGCAGGTGGATTTCTGAGTTCGAGGCAAGCCTGGTCTACAGAGTGAGTTCCAGGACAGCCAGGGCTACACAGAGAAACCCTGTCTTGAAAGAAAACAAAAGAGAGAGAGAGAGAGAGAGAGAGAGAGAGAGAGAGAGAGAGAGAGAGAGAGAAACAAGAAGGTTTAAATGTGCAAATGCCGCCTTGGGCACTTAAACTAAGAGGTCAGAAGAAAAGTCTCCTGCTGATTTCACATTGTGACCAGCTCTCCTGTCTACCCTTTCTTGCAAAACAGGAGTAGGGACAGTAAGAGAGGAGTGACTCAGTGGGACCCCAAAGCCATCATTGTTAACTCTGCTTGGCCTTGTAAAGCCCGTGATGGAGGCCAGTCCAGTCTCAGCATTGTGATGTCAGCACTGGCCCCACAGAAGGGCTGATCAAGTGAGGCTCAGAGACACAACAGGTGTCCCCAGTGAGGGCAGGAGAATGGAGGGGGGCGGTGTTCTCCTACCAGGATATGCCAAAGTGACCCCCGCCCTCAACAGAGGAATTTCTTCTCCCTTTGTGGACAGTGAGATAAAATGAAGACATGCTTGTTGCCAGCAGTCTGACCTGGGAAAGGTGCCCATGAGACCAACAGCATACATCCTAATCCTCCTTTCTGGGACTTTGATTTTATGGGCTGCCTTTGATGGGAGACTTTAGGGGTCTGGGGAGATTAAGGCACAAACAGAGGCCTTGCTACTATTTCTGTGTCTTCTCAGACTGCTATCACGTGATGGAGCCCCTGCTGGCTGGGCTGCCGGCTCCTGGCAGATGAGACCTGCCAGCTCACGTCCCCTGGCACCCAGGGAGCATATGGTGTCAGGGTCAATATTTACCTTCACTTAATGCCTGTGGTGCTTTGGTCTGTACGTTTATTTATTCAACAGGTAATTAGGCTTCACAGAGCAAAATCTCTTTGTTCTCGCTTTGGGTTACTGAGCATCTGAGCTATGGAAGGAAAGCAGATTTCAGACAAGCCTGTCCAAGCCTTGGTGTGTGGGGCTTGCCTGCAGCTGTGCTCTGATCCGAGGAAAAGGGGAAACACCCACGTGAGTAGACGCATAACTGCAGTGACCGGACTGCTAATATTACATACGACATGGTAACTATGACAGTGTATATTTGAGTACACTATTAAATATAGGGTAAGCACTATTTTAAAAATACCGAATTAGGTTCTCTTTAGTTTGGGCATACATTCTGCCAATGTGGATTTGTTTTTACATTTTTGGATGTTTTTTTATGAACAGAAATTATTCAGGAATTCTTAAAAGTAAGTGTTGTGTCAAAGTTAAAAAAAAGAAAGAAAGAAAGAAAGAAAGAAAGAAAGAAAGAAAGAAAGAAAACTCAAGAGTCCTCTTGAGCTTTTAGTAAATTTACAACCCTTACCCTTGTCTCAAAAGGAACAAATGTTAACATCACTTTAATAAGCTTTGATCAAATTAATAATCTTATGTTGTGAACTGTGTCTAGGACTTATTTCCTCTTTGAGTGATTTATCTAAAAAGCACACAACTATCACATGATTAAATGTATGCAACTTTTATTTGTTCTTTTAAAGGTTAATCTTCAGCTGGGTGTTAGAGAACTTATCTGTAATCCCACCCAACACTGAGGAGACCTAGGCAGGAAAGGGGTGAGGTTGAGACCAGCCTGGGCTACATAAAAGATTGTCACAAAAAGGGGGAAACTTTTTGTGACTGTGGCTTGGTGATAGAACACTTGTCTAGCATGTGCTGAAAGGATGAGGGCTGCAGGATGGGAAGGTCCCTAGCGTCCTTTCCCTCCTCGCCTCCTATGGAGAAACTGAGGCAAGGGCAGATGCTGCTGAGTCGGCAGGGTCACTGTGGCGCATGCACTGGCCCCTACGTACATATGTGACCCTGGCCCCATAGGAAATGGGTAACAGGAAATACGTGTGTGTGACGCTGTGCGTGACCCCGGCTCTGTAGCAGGAAATGTGTACGTGGCGGCCATGTGAGCGGAAATGACTTAACTAGTTTATCCGGCTTCTATAGGAAACTAATTGGTTCTCAGAGAGTGAGGGCTCGGACAATTTAAACTGATCGGCTTAGAAGTTATGGAGTGGTTTCTGTTAGGCGGGTTCTGTTATAAGCCTATAAAAGCTGCCCCGATTCTGCACGCGTGGTTCACTGTCGCCTACCCCGAGTGGGGAATGGCCGTGACCCCAGAGCTCTGGAATAAAAATCCTCCTGCTATTGCATCAAGACTGTTTCTCGTGAGTGAATGGGGTGACGCCTTCCAAGGCGTGGGGTGCTGGGGTTCCCCTGTTTTTCTTTCGGGTCTTACAGTGCAAAGTTCATTGGTTTGACTATTGATTTTTAAAAAATGCTTCTAAAAATAAAAAATTATTTCATAGAGAAATATTAAACAGGACTAGAATGATGAGTAAGCAGTAAGAGTACCTGATGCTCTTCCAGAGGACCTGGGTCTGAGGCCTAGCACCCACACCGAAGTCAGCAACCATCTGCAACTCTAGTTCCAAAGGCTATGAGCTCTCTTCTGAGGCATGCGTGCAGTACACAAGTATCTATACAGTAAAACACACATATGCATAAAAATAAATAAACACTTGTAAATCTTGAGATAGTAAATATATAAGCAAACTATTTATTCTTTTTAAATGTCTGATCCTAATTTTAAAGCCAGCAAGATATTTTATATGTAGACTTATAGTTACAAGCTCAAATTAGTATTCAGTGATCAAAATATCTTGGGGATAGGTTGCTTGCCTATTCTACTAGGCTCAATTGTCTTAAATATCACAAATAAGCCGGGCGGTGGTGGCGCACGCCTGTAATCCCAGCACTTGGGAGGCAGAGGCAGGCGGATTTCTGAGTTCGAGACCAGCCTGGTCTACAGAGTGAGTTCCAGGACAGCCAGGGCTACACAGAGAAACCCTGTCTCGAAAAACAAACAAACAAACAAAATATCACAAATGTTTACAAATACCATAAATGCACAACTAAGGGCTGGAGAGATGGCTCAGCGGTTAAGAGCACCAACTGCTCTTCCAGAGGTCCTGAGTTCAATTCCCAGCACCCACATGGTGGCTCACAACCATCTGTAATGGGATCTGATGCCCTCTTCTGGTATATCTGAAGAGAGCAATAGTGTATTCATATACATAAAATAAATAAATCTTTAAAAGAATAAAATAAAACATTTAAAAAATAAAATAAAAAATGTACAACTGAAAACTCAGTTGGTTCCCTGGTTCTGCTTCAATCTTTAACTCAGTCTCCCAGAGAGTAAATAAGTGTTTAAAAGCTAAAGAATGGGGCTTGAGAGATGGGTCTTGATGCTCTTGAGAACTTGAGTTGGGTTCCTAGCACCTGTCTTGGATAGCTCACAGCTGTCTGTGGCTCCAGCTTCGGGGGACCTGACACCTTCTTCTGGCTTCCAAGGACACCTGCCCACATGCCCATACACACACATGATACATGCATGCATGCATGCACATAAAAGTAAAATAAAATAAATTATAAAAACCAAGGAAAACATTACAGTTCAAACATTTTCAGGGCTGCTGTCTCAGTAGGCTAACAGTTTTTTCAAGATCACAAATATTAACTGGGACCTGAGGTTTGGAGTTGAGAATATAAAGTACCATTTTCCTCCTTACCTCTGAAATCCACTGAATCCCCCACTCATAGTAACTATGGCAACTTCAAGTGCCTAGAATTCCTAAGTCAATTTGCAGACTCTTACCAAGAAGTGCGCAGGCCTGGCCTCCATCCTCCCTTCTCCATCAACAACAGCACACAAGCCAGAAACCCAGGGAAAACTGCCCTCTCTCTTCCATTTCACAAGCTCTCTGGGCTACCACCAAATTATACTTCATCTACACCTTTCAAACTCTCTCTCTCTTCCTCTTCCTCTTCTCTCCTCCCCACAGCTGTGGCCAGAGTAAAGGCTCCATCCCCCTTTTTACTCCAGGTTGTTCAGGATCCCCTTCTGAGGCGGTTACAGGAACTCCACCCAAGCCACACCCTCAGTCAAGGTAGTCCAGTTCCACCCCAGGGATGAGAACCATCTCACCTTCCATCCTTCATCACGATAATGACCACTGTGCTGGTCTGAATGAGAATGGCCCCCACAGGTTCTCAGGGAGTGGCACTATTGGGTGTGGCCTTGTTGGAGGAAGTGCGTCACTAGGGGTGGACTTTGAGGTTTCAATTGCTCAAGTAATCCAAATGTAGAACTCTCACCTACTTCTCCAGCACCATGTCTGCCAACATGCAGCCATGTTTCCCACTATGATGATAATGGACTAAGCCTCTGAACTGTAACCCCTAATTAAATGTTTTCCTTTCTTTTTTTTTTTTTTTTCTCCCTCATCCACCTCCTCCCACCTCACTGTTCTTGTACTCTCCCACAATGATGTTTTGGTCCATTCTAGCACCAGTGTCCACTCCTTTCTTCTTGTGAGACATCACTTGATATGTGATTTATGTCTTTGGTGTTCCAAGCTTCTAGGCTAATACAGGGTTTCTCTGTGTAGCCCTGGCTGTCCTGGAACTCACTCTGTAGACCAGGCTGGCCTTGAACTCAGAAATCCACCTGCCTCTGCCTCCCAAGTGCTGGGATTAAAATCATGCGCCACCACCGCCCGGCTTATGTTTTCCTTTCTAAGAGTTGCCTTGGTCATGGTGTCTCTTCACAGCAATAAGAACCCTAACTAATATAATCACTTTGCTCCAATCATGGTTGTAATAATGGTATTACTTTCAGTAATGATGAGAACAACCATATCCCTTTAGTGATGGACCAAACAGGCATGTCCCTTCATGGTGAAAACAGCCCACTACCTTCCCTATGACCTTAAGTTATAGTTAAAACAACCACCACCCCCTTCAACAATGCTCAGAACAACCACCAGCTTTAGTCATAGTGACTGCCACCTCCCTGGGACATAGCGATAGCTACCACCTGACCACCACTGTGAACCGAGGCTGCCATTTACAAATACAAATCACGCCAGTCAATGAGCTGGAGGCTTGGCCCATAGTCTTCATGCCCCTCAAATCCCTGGGTGATACGAATTATTGCTCACTTTAAGATAAGCCAACTGAAGCTCAAAGATGTTGCACAACCTCTCCAGGACCTCTGTGCCAACTAAAGGTGGGGCCGCTGAACAAGCATCTTCTCCCTTTTCCACCCATTGCACCCCAGCCATTTTCAAATGTATATTCTGGATGCTTTTCTCAGGGAAGACTGCTCCATTTGGCCCTTGGTTTGATTAAGGTGTCCTTCTCTTGATATTCCACGGCACATTCTACAATCCTTGATGAGGTGCTCAGCACACTACTGCAAATGATTCACAGCAGAACAGTCAGAAGGTGCCTGGCAAGATGGGATCGTAATAAAGGGGGCAGGGTGGGGGAAGCAAGGGCAGCCCTTCCCTGTGACCAAAGAAAGCCGCCATGTTAGAGATCAAAATATTCTGCCCACTAGCCCAGTGATCTTGGGCAAGTCAGTTAATCATTCTGATCCATCCCCATGGTTATAAAAAAAAATAATAATAATGCCTTCTTCTAGGTTGTTACGAGAATGAGAATTCAAGTCCATTAGGACTTTGCTGCGCTGCTTGACATATCAACAACATGCATTGTTGCCACTAATTACTGACCTCCAAAGACTCTTTGCTTCTGAGTATGAGATCCAAGTAAGTCCCTTGAGAATACAGCCCCCTGAAGGCAAGAACCTCACCTCTCTGGAGACCAGGAATATATTTGTGACTTTCAGAATCTACGTCTCGCATCTAGACACAGCTTCCTTTCATTCCAGAGGACCCCCCCCCTAAATCTTTCCCTTCCCCATGTTTTATTCCAATCCAAATCAACATTTTTCTACCAGAAAATTATTCACAGAGCCTCATGAAGGACACAGTAATAAGGACAGGTCTTTGCTCTTCCAGGAACGTGATTCTAGTTCTCAAAAGGAAAACAGTCTCTTGTGATCAATCTGCACATAGCACATGGGCACAGGAGGCTGTGGCTGGTCCCCGCAGACTCGAGCCAGGCAGAAGGGTAAGGGAAAGAGGCAGTCAGTGAAATCAGATGGGAAATCCAAGTTGCCATACAAGTCTCGGCTGTTGGAAGCCCAGAGCAGCCGCAGTACGAGACGTACCGAGACTGTAGAGTAGGCTGAAGAGTTCCAAATGCACGAACTTTATGCGCCGCAGTGCTGTGAATTACCACAATGAAACCCCAGTCCACATGTGCAATGAAGTTCTGCTGAGCCACACAATACTTACTGTGTTGAGGGCAGGATTGTTGCAGAATTTGATTTTTGTTGTTGTTGTTATTGTTCAGGGTTAGTGTTTGAACGATTCTTTGGCTGTGGTGCAGAGAGAGTACTAGATAGCTGCAGGCTAGAGAAAGGAGGAGTCCACTGGCTGTGAGAAGGGCCTGGCGTGGAGACATCGAGTCTGAGAAAGTCTATCGGAGTCTATGGGACACTTGACATTTTTATGCCTCTGAACATTTTTATGAAGATTACTTCATCAGATTCTCATATTCAAACGTGGTGCCCAGGACTCTCTTGATTTCTTGACCAGGTTAATAGTTTATTTAAATGGCTGTGTGTGTTACGCATCTGACAGGACTGGAAAAGATGGCTCCCTAAGAGCTTGTCCTACCAGAAGTCTCTGTAAGATCCAAAAGAAAAAACGGGGGTACTCCAGCACCCCATGCCTTGGAAACCGGCACCCCGAAACACTCACGAGAGACAGACCTGATGCAATTTGCAAGAGGATTTTAATATCCAGAGCTCTGGGGGATTACAGCCTCCCTACGCAGGGTAAAAGAAGTAAGCCCGCCCGAGCTGGCTTGTATAGGCTTTTTATGGGCTTATAAGAGAACCTGCCTACCACAAGCTTCTAAGCCAATCAGTTCAAACCATCCGAACCCACGCTCTCTGAGAACCTACCAGCCTCTCACAGAGGCCGGAAGAACTAGTTAAGTTATTTCCGCTTACGTGGCCGCCACACAGTGTCGCGCCCACCCTCCCCCACTGGCAATGGAGACGGGAAAGGGCACCAGGGACTCTCCCAGAGGTTCGTGGTCGAACTCTGCTCCTTTGGGGTCACCCTAGACTCAGGCAGGGGGATTCCTAGCTTACAACCTTATCCTTTCATCTCACTGTCATCAAGACCCTCCTCTAGAACAATATGTGACTCTAGGAAAGTTGTGGGTTTTGGATTGGAGTAGAAGCTACTAAATCATCATCTTAGTGGCCAGATAAAAGTACAGAATAAGCAAATCCTTAGTTCTTACTCTATGACATTCCCAAGGCTAGAGGCTGGGTCATAAATAGCAAAGAACAGGACAGTCATTGCCTGTGGTGGCTCTCAGACTCTTGGGAAAGGAGCAAAGCTTCTGGGCCTGCAACCCTGCAGGAAAAAAACAGTTTGCGGCCCGGGTCACAGTTCTGGGAAATCCCAGAAGGCTTGGAGACCCTGAGAACAGAAGGAAGAGTTTGCCTTGTGTTTGGTTATTGTATAATTAGCCCTGGTTCCTAGGCTGCATCTCCCAGCCCAGTCTAAGAAAATTGGAATCATATCTGTGTTTCCAAAGACACTGGCATTGCAGCATTCCAAAGTCGGGGCGTTCACTCAGGAATCCTGTTGCGCGTCCCTCGTGTCTCCACAGACTCTCCTCATCATGACTTGTCTTCGAGGAGCAGATATTCGTTGCCTACAAATGACGGGTACAGCACCCAGGATGTAAAAGACCGGGCAGTGAGGCGACTGAATTGTAGTTTTGAATATGTACTGAGGCCTTTCAGGAAACTTCAGAAGCCTTTCTAGGTTGTGTATGAGGCACCAGCCAGCCTGCAGAACTTGGAGGAGTTCCTCTCTACACAAAGGAACAAAAGTTCCAGCTTCTACACAAAGGAACGGAATCACAATTGAACAAAGAAAAATGGCAGAAACATAATTCAAGCAGAATCAAAGCCGCTTCTTCCCCCCCCCCCCCCGCCCCCCATCTGCAGTCTGAATTGGACAGGGTTTTCTTTGGATTTTAGAAGAGATTTGCATTTGAATTTGTACTCTGCTATGCCCGCATAGCTCAAGATTCCATTATTCCCTCAAGATTCCTGCTGCTTCCTTCTGTGGAGGCCACAAAACCACCTCAGCTGCTCCACTGTGTAGCCTTACCCTCATGTTTTTCCTGTAATGGTCTTTTCTCTGCCACGACTCATAAAGTCAGTGCCTTTGGGACACTTAGTGTGTGACTCGCTGATAAAACACTAAAGGATTTTATTTAGAATCAAACACAATTTCCTGGGGAAATAACAGAAATCACAAAATTGTTGAAAACGCTGATAAGCAAAATCAGGTCACCAGGAAAAATCCTTTTTTGCTGTCTCAAAGCATCGAAGGCAACTGTGCAAAGAGACATCAGTCAGTCAGTGCTGGGTGCAGAAATCGCTTTGGTTAGTCCCCAAATACTAGGCTGTAGACAATGAGAAAATAAACATTTTATTTATTTTTAACAAAATAAAGAACATAATTGGGCTCCAAAATTCAGCATCGCGCGCGCACGCGCGCGCACATACACACACACACACACACACACACACACACGCACGCACGCGTGCGCGCGCATTCTTTTCCTCCTTGCATTAGAGCAGCTATGTGCACATTCCTAGGTAAAGAAGTTTTGTTTAAAGCACAGTGAAAATGATAGTTGTTTTGTTTTTGTTTTTGTTTTTACCAGATCAAGAATGTTGTAACATTAGCAAGACAGAAAGTCATCTTAAGAAAGCACATGGGTAAGTGAAGGGAATATTTACGGCAGGATTTGCACAGACCAGTGTGACAGACTGCAGAGAATCCTAAGTCCCCTGTATGGGGAAGTGATCTGTTTCCCATTTACAACTCAGAAGTCGCTGGCGTCAGCACCGTTCAGCCTATGTTCTTAGGAAATGAAGGTTTCTTATGAACGCAGTGAAGACAGCAGTACTTGTAGAAGAGCAAGAATTCAAGTATCGAAGTAGGAGGAAGGAAATGAATCCCTCAAAGCTGGAGATGCAACTATTCTGTGGGACTCCCAGTTGGTTACAGAGGAGCTGGGAGCTGAAGTCCAGTCCTCATGATGGCTCAGCAAGGACTCCTCCCTTCTGAGGATAACTGGATTGTCTTTGAGATGCTAGCTATTGAATAATGACATGAAGACCTTTTATTATGAAAGCTTGAAGCCGGGCATGGTGGCACACGCCTGTAATCCCAGCACTTGGGAGGCAGAGGCAGGCGGATTTCTGAGTTTGAGGCCAGCCTGGTCTACAAAGCGAGTTCCAGGACAGCCCAGGCTACACGGAGAAACCCTGTCTCGAAAAACAAAAAAACAAAAAACAAAAAAAAAATTATGGAAGCTTGGCCTTATCTCAGCAGGCTCTTAACTAGCTCATCCAAGTAAACCTGACCATCTAGCTCTGCCCCACCATGTGACAGGTGGTGCTTCATACACAGTGCACACGAGATTGTCCCAGCAGCTTAGGTGGCTCTCAGTCCTTTCCTTCATGCTCCAATAATGTTTATGAAGCATTTCCACAATTTCTAGGGAGGGTAGCTACATCACATCCTTACAGAAGCCAAGAAAGTGCTGTTAGTGAGGTAAGCCACTGGGGATTGTGGTAGACTAAATGAACATAGGCACCATCTAGGAGGCTGGCTGTCTCCATTCAGACCAACTGACTACAGTAGCCCTCTTATGGGGGCGGGGGATGTTCTAAGACCCTCGGTGGATTCTTGAAACTAAGAATATTATCAGACAGATAAATATATTTTCTTAGGGTTTTACTGCTGTGAACAGACATCATGAAACTAAGAATATTATCAGACAGATAAATATATTTTCTTAGGGTTTTACTGCTGTGAACAGACATCATGACTAAGGCAACTCTTTTTTTTTTTTTTGTTTTGTTTTGTTTTTTTCGAGACAGGGTTTTTCTGTGTAGTCCTGGCTGTCCTGGAACTCACTCTGTAGGCCAGGCTGGCCTCCAACTCAGAAATCCGCCTGCCTCTGCCTCCCAAGTGCTGGGATTACAGGCATGCGCCACCACTGCCCGGCCCAAGGCAACTCTTATAAGGACAACATTTAATTGGGGCCGGCTTACAGGTTCAGAGGTTCAGTCTGTTATCATCAAGACAGGAACATGGCAACATTCAGGCAGGCATGGTACAGGAGATGCTGAGAGTTCTACATCTTCATCTGAAGGCTTCTAGAAGAAGACTGGCGTCCAGGCAGGAAGGATGAGAGTCTTATAGCTCACACCCACAGTGACACACCTACTCTAACAGGGCCACACCTACCCTACACCTTCTAATAATGCCATTCTCTGGGCCAAGCATATACAAACTATATATATACATATACATATATATATATGTTTGATATATATACATATATGTGTGTGTGTGTGTTTGTGTGTGTGTGTGTGTGTGTGCGTGTAATAAGGCTTATTAGGCACTACAAGAGTCACAGTAGCTAATAAGAGAAGATTTATATCAATGTATCACAATAAAAGTTACATGAATGTTTTCTTTTTCTCATTATACTCTCGTCTTTTTGCTTAAAGGAAGCATTTTATGGCTTCCCTTAGGCAATCCAAGTTGCTAGCTCCACTACTTTTGGCAGTTGAGGGCCAATTGCCGTGCCAGGTAAAATAGGGGTACATGAGCGCATCCGCTGCGTCACACCACAAAGCACTGTTGCTCTGATAACCAAGATGCCTACTAAGTGACTAACAGTCAGGTGTTTTATACAGAGCAGAAACACTGGACAAAGAGGTCTTTCACATCCCAAGCTGACTTAGAGACAAATACTGCAAGATTTCATCATACTACTGAGAATGTTGAACAACTAAACATGTATGGCTTATTACCTCATCTTCTAGACATTGTTCTAAGAAGTATATCTAGAGCGTGGTTGACTGCAAGTACGGAAACCTTCCAAAGCTTAAACCACAGGCAGGAGAGGAGTATTTGTGCTGGTTCATTTTCTTTTTGCTTTAACAAAATGCTCGACAAAAGCCAGGGACAGAAGGGAGGGTTTGTTTGAGCTCAGGGTCTGAGGGTGCAGTCATGGCAGGGATGGCAAGGTGGTGGGTACATGTGACAACTGTTTGTATCATGCCCACAGCCAGGAAGCAGAGAGAGGAATGCTGGCCCCGCCCAGGTCGCTTTCTCTTTGTTACACAGCCTGAGGCCCCAGCCTGTGGTGCTACCTACATTTAAGATAGACCCTCCCTCTTCAAAGACACGTCTCTGGAAACGTTCTCACAGACACTATCAGGGATGTGTCTCTCCTAGGCGGCTCTAAATCCAGTTGTGTTGGCAAAAAAGATTAACCATTGCATTATGTTCTCCTCCAATGAGGGAACTTGAGTCCTGTGTTGTCATTGTTTGCAGTTTTTAAAACTAAAGCATCAGATGCTAATTTCACTGACAGGCTGACAGATTGATGGATGGATGGATGGATGGATGGATGGATGGGTGGATGGATGCTAGAGATCAATCCCTGCATGTGACATTCACTCTACCACTGAGCTGCACCCCTCTCTCCTTAGAAGCCTTTTCTTTTGTGCATCTGTGGGAAAGGCACTAGAGTTAACCCCAAGGTCTCACATATGACAGGCAAATGATTCACCACTGAGATACCCCTTCCCCAGGTCAACCAGTTTTTAAAAACATTGACGATTAACATTGATTTCAAAAATAGTGCTTCACCAGCAAACCAAAGCCCAGCTGCAGGACCACACCTGACCTGTACAGCCCACTCAACCTCTGACATAGATTGCCACATGGTGTTTCATCACGTTGATGATGAACTTAGGGAAATGGTATCATTTGCCTCTTCTTCTCTTCTCAATTTCTGAAAATATCTAAAATGTAGGATAGCTTCTGCTCCTCTTAAAACTGTTTGGCACTAAATAAAACTTTTTAAAAGTGGTCTGAATAGGATACTGGAAGTCTCCACCCCTCCATCCCTTTACCAGTGTGGTATGAAGGATTTCCTGCACCGTGACTGAGCATCTCAGAAACGTTCTAGTCAGGCCCATCTTTTTTCTGTTGTTTTCCCCAAAGCTGCAAAAATAGCTAAGCAGGGATGCTACCCTTAGGTCGGGGCTGGAGGGGGGCTCAGTGGTGCAAGCCTGGCCATCTGGATCTGGATACCCAGAAATCACATAAAATCTATAAACAGTGGTCAAAGCATCTGAAATCACACTGTGCGCCTACCAATCGAAGAGAAGCAGAAAGAGAACTGCAGAAAGCTCATGGGCCAGCCAGCCCACCACACACAGCAGTGAGCAAGAAAGAGCCTGCCCCAAACAAAGAGGAAGGTGAGGATACACACACACACACACACACACACACACACACACAGACACACACACACACACACACACACACACACACAGAGAGATGTCCTCAGACTTCCACATATGTGCTATGCATGCACGAGTGCACATATGCATGCATGTGCACACACATACACACATCATACACATACATACATAAAAATATGAAAAGTTACAAGTCAAAAATAAATAAATGAGCCCAGAGTCCTTCTGCACTCCAGACTCTCACTGATTTACCAACAGGCAGCTAACTTTCTGCTTTTCCCACACACTGCGCATTCGCTTGGTCATTAAGATGCTTCCCACTCTCAGGTCTTTAGCCCCAGCCAGAGCATTACACACACCTAGCATTAATGCTATCAAAAGGCTAGGAAAAGAGACCCATTACTCTCCACAGACACTAGCTGGGAGAATGTCAAAATAGATAAATCTCCACTTCCTTCAGTCTCCGCGATACACAGCCTACATAGTCATAAAGACCCGTCCTGGACATGCCCTCCCCAAAGGCACTTTTTATTCATTCTACCTTCAGTGCTTTTTTCTCTTGGCACCCCATAAACGTCTGGCTTCCTATCTTCATAATTAGGCAGCCGTTCAACAATGAAAAGCTAAACCATGTGCTCATATGCCACCCCCAGGTCTAGACTCTGCAGAAGTCTGGCAGGCAGGGTCATCTCTACTCTGATGTGTGGTGTGTGACAAAACTTTATTTTGGGTGGGAGATGTTACACTCATGTCTACTCACCCCAGATAGGATGCCCGTGACAGAACAAATGGACACCACCAAAGTCCAACTTGATGAACCAATGAGTTTTATCGGTGCTACCTACAGGAATATGGGTTGGGAGTTAACTTACAGGAGCAGAAATGACTCCAAGACAGCTGTCTCACCGAGGCTCACCCCAGCATCGGTGATAGTTCACAGAAGCTGGGAGGGTGGAGCACACTGCATCACCTGCAGACAGCCTAACAGGTTGGAAAATGTCTTTTCCAAAAAGCTCTTCCTGGCAGCTCAGCTGCTTTTTGTTTCTTCCAGGCAAGCTGTTCTGGTCTCAAAGAGTCCTCTTTGTCAATTGTCTTTTGAGGTTTTGTTTTTGGTTTTGGTTTTTGTAGCTTGGCTTATCTGCTACTCTTCTTTATAGTTTGCTTTGTCTGAGAATCTTTTGTGCAGACTCAAGACTTAGTCCACTTCTCTGAGAGGGAGCCATGGCTTTTACTATCTAATATGGGGGCCCTAGTGAATCTAGTTAGTTTTAGGGTCTTCCGGGAGCTATTTTGTTTACTTTCCTGTTTAAAGAGCTTCTCAGCAGGATGGAATGTTTCAATTTCTGTGGGAACTGTCACACAACATTGCATCTCTTCCTTAGGCTTTTATATACCATCCCTTATAAATAGCGACTTATGGCTAAGAATTATGAATTTTGTCCCAGCAATAATTACTTAATCTCAAGAGCATCACCAGTGGTTATGAGCTGAGGATGACAACAGCGCTGATCTCTGGGTACAAGCATACATGTTTAGAAGGTAGCTGGACAGTCACATCACATCCATCTAGTAAAACTCTAGAGATAAGTTTACCCATTGGGACCTATGACCTCCTGTGGTGGTTTAAAAATGGTTGACCCAAGGAGTGGCACTATTAGGAGGTGTGGCTTTGTTGGAGTGGGTGTGGCCTTGTTGGAGGAAGTGTGTTGCTTTGAGGTTGGACTTTGACACTCTCCTCCTAGGTGCTTGGAAGACAGTCTTCTCCTGTTTGCCTTTGGAATAAGATGTAGAACTTTCCACTCCTCCAGGGCCATGCTTACCTAGACGTCTCCGTGCTCCCACCTTGATGACTGAGCCTCTAAACTTGTAAGCAGGCCCAATTAAATGTTGTCCTTTTAAGAGTTGCCTTGGTCATAGTGTCTTGTGGAAGCCCTAACTGAGACACCTCCACAGTCACAGGATGCTGTCTTGGCTTACAGTACCAGATTTGAACTCCCTCTTGTAGAGGAGCCCTTTCAGATCTGATTGAAAGACTGTTAGTCTTACTCGTGATAGCTAAGCCACTATCGCATGAGCAAGTACATATCTTCCTGGAACATTTAGTATCTAAACACATGGGCTTCATAGCCAAGCAGGAGTGTTGGTGGCGGTTCTCCACCAGCACCCTAACTGCCCCATCAGGCACTATGATCAGGATGGGGTTTTCAGTCCCAGCTTAATTTTTCCATGTCCTACAGTCAACCCACGCATGTCTAATACAAGACTAGGGCCATCAGAAAATACTCTGAACCTGAACTTCTGGAATTCGAAGTCTTTTAAAGAAGCAATGAAAGACCCTGTCTTGGCGTAGCTTGTGTGGCTATGACAAGGGAGAGTCTGACTGTCGTCAAAGGCAAAGCTGTGTAACCTGAGGTAGTATGAGGGAATGAATCCTGAGGGGCTGGTTTATGAAAGCCATTAGGAGCACTTAGATATCTCCACAAACAGCAGGAGCGAGAGGACCATACAGGAGGGACGGAGACTATTGAGGGAACTAGGAATAAGAGAAGCTGTGTTTGAACCTCTCTTTACTGGATTAGAGGATTTTTAAAAGTTTTCTTTTTTCCTAAGATTTTTAAAAGGATTTTTAAAAGATTGATCCAACAGGGACCTCAAGCCTTAGAAGTTTTGCTGAGCCCTTTGGTGGGGTGAGATCTTTATACATCAGGAAGGGCTTTGGCAGATCTCAGTGGACTTGTACAAACCTGTAGAGTCGGTAAAGTAAAAGAACAAGTTAGAGATAAGAAAAAGTGAAGCAGAGGAAGAGGTCTGTCTGGGATCTTAAAGACAAATGTGGCAAGATTTGTGTTGAGCTGGATGGAGCTCCCAAGGGGGAGAGTTGATAGAAAGCCAAATTGTCTGCTAAGGAGCTTGTCCGGAGCCTGAGGCGCATGCAGTTCAGATGCAAGGTAGAGCAATACTCCTGAAGACCATCAAATCCACCCCAGAGGTGGGTAATGATTCCCCCAAGACTAAGGAGGATGGTTCATCCAGGCAGAAACTCCCCCAACAGCCAAGTGTATAGGATCAAAGGCAACAGCTTCAGCTACAGCCACATGCCAACCCAGGGCCACTCTGATCCGGGAAGCCAGCAGGTATAGCTGAGGAGAGCAGGGCCTTGCTCTTCCTTGTCTCTGAGAGGTCTGAGCAGATAAAAGTCAGGCCCGCTGAGTTCATCAGAGGTGGGGAAATGTAGCATGCTCCATGGAAGACCTACAGGGAGCTAGTCAAGTTAGTGTCTCATAGTCAAGCTTTGTTCCCAGCCTTGACTGGTGGAGAAACAGTTGATAAAAATTGATGGGCTGGGTGGTGGTGGTACATGGCTTTAATCTCAGCACTCAGGAGGCAGGGGCAGGCAAGTCTCTGTGAGTTTGAGTTTAAGGCCAGCCTGGTCTACAGAGAGAGAGTTTCAGGTTAATCAAAGCTACACAGAGAACTCTTGTCTTAGAAAAATGATAGATAGATAGATAGATAGATAGATAGATAGATGATAGATAGATGATAGATAGATAAAGAAGGAAAGAGAGAAAGAAATAAGGAGAGAAAGATGATACATTTGACTTCACTTGTGTTTGGCTTTGGTATCTTCTTAGGTGTGAACCTCCAGGATCACCTGACACTTGTGAGGACACATGATGACAGACTTTCAGAGAGCTTCACCAAGGCTATCTTAGTAAGCCCACTACCTGTGATGAGGTGGTGGTTCCAGATGCTGCCTTGTCTTGCACATTTTCTCAAAGAGGTTTTGTTATCTAGATGACATAATGCTAATCTCTGTTTTGGGATTTGGAGATCCATTTCAGAGATATACAGGTGCATCTAAAGGAGGGAGGATGAGAGATCAACCTATATAGATAAAATAACCAGGCACAGCTATAAAATTACTGTGTGTTATGGTCTGGTAAGATGTTTCTGATACCTGACAATGTTACTGACAAATCCTGCAACAGCCTGTTGTTTTTGCCATAGCCACCAACTATGTATAGCCTTTGGACATGGTGACTTCTAAGGAAAAGACCCTGGGGTAGTGGGGCACACGGCTGTTAAGTCTGCCTGGCAAGGATCTTAGTCTGCTCAAAAGCCTCTTGAGCCATTCCGTTCCCAATCCCATATAACACTCCTTATCAAGTTACACAGAAGATGAACAGCTTAGGCAAGATAGGGTATGAAAGTCTGCCAGCGTCTCAAGACTCCCCAAAGGCCTGAATCTTCTTCACGGTTACAAGCACAGGCTGATGTGGGATGTTGTCTTCCTGAAGCTATTTTGAGTCGCTTGCCTTTCTGTATAAAGATCTTCCCTGGAGGGTGGAATGTGTCGACTGTGGAGGAGGCAACTGTGTTTGAAGCAACTTTGCAAGGTAAGCTCCAGGGATGCTCTAAGTGCCTGGAGGAGGGAGGAGTGTGTGGTGTGTGAGAGCTTTACAGGGCTTAAGAAACAAGCTGAAAACTGGAGACCACAGATGCAAACAATTCAATCTCCCCTAAGATAGAACCTTAGCTAAAGTTTATGTTTGAGTTTATTTAGGACTCAAACTGTCCCTTACAACTATCACTATACAGTATATTCACTGAGAAGTAGAGTCTACAGATTCTACAAGGAGCCAAAGTAATTAGTACTTAGGTAAAATATGAGTTTGTCTCTTGTAGGGAAAAATGGGCGGGGCCCCACTTTGGGCGCCAGTTGTAGGGAAAACAGGCGGGGTTTCGTACCCGTGTAATAGATGGTGGGTGCCTGTGTACCTACAGAAGGGAGGCTGCCCTGCTAGAGGGGAAAGGTCCTTGCCCAGAATTCGGGGCCATTCTGGCGCAGGCCCTGTGTACCTGTAGAGGAAGCCTACCCCGGTGGGGAAGTCCTGGGTACTTTTTGGCAGCTGGAGACGCTGAGGCCTCTTCCATTGCTCCTACATGGCGGGTTTTGTTAAGAAGAGGCAGCCCATGTTTTCAAAGCTTTATTTTTTTTGTTTTTTGGGGGTTTTTTTTGTTTTTTTGTTTGTTTGTTTGTTTTTTTGTTTTTGTTTTTTGGTTTTTTGGTTTTTTGAGACAGGGTTTCTCTGTGTAGTCCTGGCTGTCCTGGAACTCACTCTGTAGACCAGGCTGGCCTCGAACTCAGAAATCTTCCTGCCTCTGCCTCCCAAGTGCTGGGATTAATCAAAGCTTTATTATAAAGTAGGAAAAGAAAGAGAGAAGTAAAGAGAGAAAAGAGAGGTGTGAGAGCTGGCCATGAAAGAGGGGAGAAGAATGGGGAACAGGGGGTAAGAGAGACAAGAGAAAGGGGCAAGAGAGAAAAGTAAGAGAGCTAGGAGGGGCCTGGCATCCCCTGTTGCCAGGTAACTGTGGGGCGGGGAAAACCTGGTTGTAGCCAGGTGTCTGTGGGGGGTTGAGTTCAGCCAGAACACTAAGGGCCTGGCGCTACGTGTGACTGATGGCCACAGGATTATAGAGTTGAGAAGTTAGGAATATGGAGTTGGTGTCAGGAGCCTGAGTGGGAGCATGGCTCACTGGTTCCATCCCTTGTAGAATATTCCACTGGGTCTCCAGAGTAAGCCTCTCTCAACCAGGCCGCAGGACTGCCTTTCACGGTCCCACAGTCTCTCACCTACCAGTAGGACCACCCTCATGGTGGCAAGAACTCCTCCTCATTTGAGTGGACTAAGATAGTTCATATCCGCAGGCCTGGATTGTAATTGATGGTGGTGGCAGCGAGGTGCAGTGAGCCAAACCGAGATTACAAGCATCGCTTCCCCCAAGCATTTCGTCCTTATAACACCGCCTCACCCAGCGGCGCTCAGTCTGCCAAGGGCAGTGTGGTCTTAGGACCATGTGAAGCCCTTCGAGTCCTCTTTGCCAACTTCCAGCGTTTCTTCTGGCAACACGGATTCCATGACTTTGTTGTTCCCTTTCAGTTTTCTGAATCCCAGGGCAACGGAGACATCCACTTTCAGAGGTAAATCATAATACAAGATTGGCCGAAGTGATGTTTCTTTTAGTAACCCACCACGGTCCAGAGAACAAACATTGGTGAGCTGACACTAATTGTATAAAGCAGCTCAATTTAATAAAGCTGGTTTGGTTTGATTTTTAAGGAGGGGAGAGTCATATCACCTTTTGTTTTTATACCAGTGGCTGACTTAGCATCCGATAAGGTATAGACTGGGTATGATAAGGTAGCTACAGAGTGCTCAGGCTTCAAAACTGACTATATTCAGAAATTCTGTCTTCTACAATATGTTAACTAAGGTCATATTGAAGATATAATGGCTAGTCTGTCCCAACAGCTGCCTCTTAGCCATCAAATTACAAGGTGGCTGGGTTCATTAAGATTTCCACACACAAATTCTATCCCAGGCTTCCCTAAGAATTTCACGGGCAAGGCTGGTCTGATGAGCTACGGTTATAGCAGAGAGAGCCAATCTGTCGCCGCCGCCGTTTGTTTCCCAGTAGACAAAGAAGCATTATTTTCAGGTTGATTAAAGCTGGTCATTCCAGCCTGGAGCCAAATTCCAAGATGAGGTCATGAAGATCAGGCACGGTGCGGTCCGTTGCCGAAGGCATTGGGGAAGATTCCAACTTTCTCGGATCAAAGACAGGTTGCCAGAGCTTCAAGTTGAGCTTTGGAAGTCTGGTACCGTTCTCCGTGTTGTCCTGTACAAATTAAAAAGACTTCATTTTTGTAAAAAAAAAAATATCTAGCCTATGTGTGGACTCCAATAAAATTTCACGGGCTGAACGCAAAAGACTATCTTAGGAAAGAATTCTGAAAGAAAATAGCTTTAGATGAAATTCTCCGCTGATGTGCTAAGTAACGTGGAAATGAGAAGCGAAGAGGTACTGACAATCGGAGCAATTAACATAAGGTTTTAACAACACAAAAAGTCCTTCCTTGCTTTTCCCCCAAGATGGCGCTGAAGGGGAAGAAGGAAGCTCCTGCCCCTCCCGAAGCCGAAGTTGTGAAGGCCTTGAAAGATAAGAAGGCTGGGCGGAAAGGCGTCCACGGCCGCAAAAAGGAGATCCGGGCCTCACCCACCTTCCGGGGACCCAAGACCCTGCGGCTCTGGAAGCAACGCGCCCAGGAAAGAGCGCGCCCAGGAGAAACAAGCTTGGCCCCCAGCTATCATCAAATTGCCCCTGACCCCCGAGTCAGCCATGAAGACGCTAGAGGATAACACCACGCTGGTGTCCACTGTGGATGTCAAGGCCAACAAGCACCAGATCAAACAGGTCCTGAAGAAACTCGGTCAACAATGAGGCCAAAGTCAACATCCTGGTAAGACCTGACGGAGAGAAGGCGCATGCTCGCCTGGCTCCCTATTATGACGCTCTGATGTTGCCCACGTGATTGGGATCCTCTGAACTGAATCCAGATGGCTAATTCTAAATAAATAAATAAATAAATAAATAAATAAATAAATAAATAAATAAAATTTTCACACACAAAGAAAGTCGTTCCTCATGGGATAGGTTTTTTTTTTTTTTTTTTTTTTGTTTTTTTTTTTTTTTTTTTTTTTTTTTTTGGTTTTTCGAGACAGGGTTTCTCTGTGTAGCCCTGGCTGTCCTGGAACTCACTCTGTAGACCAGGCTGGCCTCGAACTCAGAAATCCGCCTGCCTCTGCCTCCCAAGTGCTGGGATTACAGGCGTGCAGCCGGGATAGATTATTAATCCATGAGTTCTTGATCTTAAAATCAAGCTTTGGAGGCCGGGTGGTGGTGGTGCACACCTGTAATCCCAGCACTTGGGAGGCAGAGGCAGGTGGATTTCTTAGTTCAAGGCCAGCCTGGTCTACAAAGTGAGTTCCAGGACAGCCAGAGCTATTACACAGCAAAACCCTGTCTCGAAAAACAAAACAAAACAAAACAAAACAAAACAAAACAAAACAAAACAAAACAAAACAAAATCAAGCTTTGGACTAATGGTGTCTCTTCTAACCAACAAGGCCCTGGAACTGGCCGTGCAAAAAAATTATTTTAGTTTTAATTAATAAAATTTTGCTATGCCTTGAGATACCATAAATTCAAAATGAAATAATTGTGACGCTTTAAAAAGCCCAATTATGTGTTGGAGATAACAAAAACAGTTGCTTTTAAGTACTTAAAAGAAATTATAGCCGGGCGGTGGTGGCGCACGCCTGTAATCCCAGCACTCTAGGAGGTAGAGGCAGGCGGATTTCTGAGTTCAAGGCCAGCCTGGTTTACAGAGTGAGTTCCAGGACAGCCAAGGCTATACAGAGAAACCCTGTCTCGAAAAAACCAAACCCAAAAACAAAAACAAAAAACCCCCCAAAACAAAAAAAAAAAAAAACAACAAAAAAAAGAAATTCTAGAGTCTGGAGAGATGGTGACTAAGAACAAGTACTGCTCCAGTAGAGGAGCCAAGTTCAGTTCCCAACACCCACATCAGGAGGCTCACACCTCACGCAATTCCACCTCCAGGGGATCCACTGCCTCTAGTCTCACTGCACAGCTACTCTTGTGTGCACACACCCACATACAGTCATGTGTTTGCATACTTAAAAATACTAGCTGGGCGGTGATGGCGCACACCTTTAATCCCAGCACTTGGGAGGCAGAGGCAGGCAGATTTCTGAGTTCGAGGCCAGCCTGGTCTACAGGGTGAGTTCCAAGACAGCCAGGACTGCACAGATAAACCCTGTCTCGAAAAACGAACAAATAAATAAATAAACTAAAAATAAATCTTTTAAAAAGAAATTTAGCCTACAGGCTTTAGTACTACAAGCGATAAAAAGTCAAACAGCAGAATCTATAAGATGTAATTATAAAACAAATCGGTCACACAGAAGAATAGGGAAATATTTATAACCGTATGCTAAGCATAAAAAGCAAGTCACGATACAGGGGAGCTGGCTCAGTGGTGGAAAAGCATTTGCAGTTCAAGCACGAGGACCTGAGGTCAAATCCCTAACACTTCACAAGAAACCCAGGATGGCCGCCCGTACACTTGCACCCTCGGAGCTGACTGCCAGCATAGCCCAGGTTCAGTGCAGCATTCTGTCTCAGGGGAAGAGGGCAGCAAGACGCTAGATGTCCATTTCTGGCCTCCATGAAGTGTGCACAAGCATGTACACCTGCACACACAACACACACACACTCATTAGTTTTCCCACTTACGAGAAAGACTAAGTGTTCGCTTCCCCCAGCCTTAAGCAGGCTAAATAAACCTTAAGTGTTTTGCCACAGTTGGTCTTCCGCTGACCTAGGGTGGAGTCTTCTGCCTTGCTGCACCTGCAGTTTCCTACAGGAGCTGACTGCCCGCTGAACTTGCTTTGCAACATAATCCATCTGAAACAAAGCAACATAATCCAGCTGAAGCGAAGGATGGGCCTGTAGGCTCTCCCTACATAAACACAGTGCTGAATATTAAACTTTGAGCCACAGTGCTGAATATTAAACTTAGAGCCTCGATCAGAACGCAGTGTCTTGGCTTCATTCCCCGCCCCGCCCCGCCCCGCTCCCCTCCTCCAGTGCCCCCCTCCCCCAGTGCCCTTTCACTTCCAGCCTCCTTTCAGGGGTACCAGTTCTCCATGGCTGCTGGACCGCTACAACTAAGGTGTGAGGACTTGTCGTTTTGCTTGAATAGGACTCACATTTGATGCCTGGGGGTTGAGAGTTTAACTGTGAAGGACATAGATCCTGGGAAACAGCGATTCGAATTCTCTCCGGCGCAGCATTTACCTGAGATTTCTCTTTATGTGTGAGCCGCCTCTCCCTCCAGCTTCTCTGCGGGATGCGAGAGATAACAGCCCTTTGGACGAGCCGGCTCAGTGGGACGCAGGCAGGAGACGCCTTCGGTTTCCTCATACTTTGATCTTTGGGTATCTTCTGTCAGATCTCCCTTCTCTGCCCCAGGAAGAGGGCTTCGGCATATCCCAAAGATTTTCAATCCTTTTTTCAGATTTTAAAAGGGTTTTCTTATTGGGTTCAGGATTAATGAATACAGTGTGATAAAAATGAAAACTTTAATCTCCCCGGCTTCTGTCCATCACTCTCTACGGCCAGCAATAGGGAAGAAGAAAGAGTCGGCTCTGCCCACTGTATCTTCACAAATCTCAACTCATGGTCTGCATTTTCCTCTTCCACAGACTATGCACCCTTTGTTCCTTGGGGTCTCATGAGGTAGAAGAGACAGGTCCTGGGTGTGTCCATCAACATTCCGAATCACGTTAACAAAATAGCCAAAATGAATGGTCTGAAGGAGAAAGGACTCCTTCCAGCTCAGCATTCCAGGGCTATCCACCACACGCTGGCCCTTTCTCTCTGGGCTAGTGGCAGCGCTGCTCATCATGGTGGAGAGACGAGGCAGAGGCAGTCTAAGAAGCAAAGGAAGACACAGTAAGGGGTCTGCTACCAGTGCCCCTTCATAGCCTTCAGTGACCCAAGGTCCCCCAACGACGCCCCACTCTCCAGGACTTCTCAGTCACACGCTAGGCTGACAACAATGTGAGCATTTGGGGAATAC
This sequence comes from Apodemus agrarius, assembly GCA_964023405.1. NCBI lineage: Eukaryota > Metazoa > Chordata > Mammalia > Rodentia > Muridae > Apodemus > Apodemus agrarius. Next base: position 23,725,242 of record OZ030021.1, read on the forward strand.
CTAAAGTCCAAACCGCGAAGGAGGCAGATCCGCCTGACTCTCGGCTCCGTTGTTCCTGGTCCCTGCACGGCAGTGCCTTGAAGTTGCTTTCATCTGGGGTGGGAAGCCGTTCCGTATCAAGCCCCCAGATACATCCACCATGGGAGGTGTTTTGATGTGGACAATTTGCTTCCCACAATAGCTGGTTACTCCACAGCCTCACAGCTCTTGGGATGAGCGCCCATACAGGCTCTTTGGGTAAGGATAGCCACAGTGACTCATCTGACCCACAGGGTCTGCCTCACCTTAACTGCTGCTGCCTCCGCTGCAGCCTCTCACTGCCCCGCTTAAGGCAGCCTCACAGGATTTCACACCCTAGAAGCCTCTAGGCATGGGTCAGGCCCTGAGACCCTCCAACCATAGGCAGGCACAGTCAGAATCTTCTGTGGGGTCTTACCTGCCTCCATCCCAGGGCTGTTCATTCCTGAGGAGTTAGACTTGGCGTAGAGAGGTTTGCATCCCCGCTGCTGGGAGGCCATAGCACAGGTCTCAATGTACTAGGCTTCCAAGAAGTACCCATGCTGTTTAAAACTACAAGAGATAGCATGGTGGGTTTGGAACTGTCTCTTTGCAGATCCTAAGGCATGGTCTAGCATCTCTCGTTACAACAGAGGGGCTCTTCCACACATTTCTCAACACTTAAGCCTCAAATGAAACCAAGAAAAATCTTGTTCCTTTGTGATATACAATATACCCTCCCACCTGTTAATAAATATGTTTCATTTATTGCTTCTGCTTAGTTCTAGGGCATAGTTCTGAAAATGAAATGGAAAACCCCCTTTGAATATTTTTTTTATTTTCTGCTCACACATGCCAAGATCATAGAAGCCTTTAGACTGGAGGGCTGAGTGGCGGTGGTACACATTATAAATCCCAGCACTTGAGAGGCAGAGGCAGGTGGGATTGTAAGACCCAAAAGAAAAACAGGGGCACCCCAGCACCCCATGCCTCAGAAGCCGTCACCCCAATCACTCACGAGAAACAGTCTTGATGCAAATAGCAAGAGGGATTTTAATTCCAGAGCTCTGGGGTCACAGCCATCTCTCACGTGGGGTAGATGACAGTGAACACTGGGTGCAGAAACAGACTGCTTTTATAGATTTACAGCAAAGCCTGCCTATACAAGCCACTCCATAGCTTCCAAGGCAATCAGTTTAAATTATCCAAGCCCGTGCTCTCTGAGAACCAGTCAGTTTCCTATAGAAGCTGGATGGGACCTGGTTAAGTCATTTCCGCTTATGTGGCCACCACGCACAGGGTCGCGCCAGGGTTACACACAGCGTCACATGCATATTACACGGGCGCACAGCGTCACATACGTAATTCCCGTTACGCATTTCCTGTTACAGGGCCAGGATTACGTATTCAAAGCCCACCCTCCCCCACTAGCAGTAGGGGTTGGGGACCTGAGGGCCCCCAGGCATGAGCCCCACAGATCCCGAGGTGATCCTGCCAGCCCCAGCCGCACTTGTCCTCGCCACAGCCCCTCCACGGAGGCGAGACAGGAAAAGACGCCAGGGATCCTCCCAGCCCGAGGCTCGCAGCTGGACTCTGGAGGAAAGAGTGGGCCAAACCTCTGCTCCTTTGGGGTCACCCAAGACTCAGGCATGGGGGATTCCTGGCCTGCAACCTTATCCTTTCAGGATCTCTTGAGTTTAAGGCCATACTGGATACAGAGTGCCCAGGACAGCCAGGACTACATAGTCTAGTCAAGACAACATCAATAGCAACAACAAAAAGTAGACTCCCATCGGTCTGCTTCACGGTGATGTGTACTAGAGTTGACGGCTCCAACCTCATTTGCTAATGTGGGTACTGCAGGCCTGCTGGAAGGGTGTGTTCTGTGCTTGACTGGAAGGGAGGCAGGGACCCACGTTTGGAGAGGAGAAGATATGAGGGAGCATGGTGGACTCTGGGTGATGTTCCCTTGGCCAGAGGAAGATTTGAGTCTTATGGAAAGAAGAGCTAGAGGCAGACACGTATGCATCGGCTATCATAGGATACGGAGACCGTGAGGCACATGGATGCTATCAGTGTAGCTTCTGTGCCACAGGGGGAAGGAGAGGACACCTTTCCAGGGAAGCACGGGGCACCATGTGCCTGTGGAACACCAAGAACTCAGAAAAGAGGAGTGTAACCTGGGGTTAAAGTGTTGAGGGAGGAGGAGGCAGCACCTGTGGTATGGAGATCAGGACAATCTCCGTGGCCCTCCATGACCTCTGTGGGTATCAGTGAGGCAGTTCCCGCCATAGTTCCCAGGGGAAGTTGACCCAGATACCTTCTATGTCCTTCTATGCCTTCATGAGAGCCAGCTGTGGGGCATTTTCTCAATTAGTGATCAAGGGCGGAGGGCCCCTTGTGGGTGGTGGCATCCCTGGGTTGGTAGTATTGAGTCCTATAAGGAAGCAGGCTGAGCAAGCCAAGGGAAGCAAGCCAGTAAGGAACATCCCTCCATGGCCTCTGCATCAGCTCCTGCTTCCTGACCTGCTTGAGTTCCAGTCCTGACTTCCTTTGGCAATGTGTAAGTGTAATCTGAATAAACCCTTTCCTCCCCAACTTGCTTCTTGGTCATGATGTTTGTGCAGGAATAGAAACCCTGACTAAGACAACATGTAATCTTTGGATTCAACTAAGCCCCAAAACCCTAAAATCCTCTATATAAAATAGGAGAGAGAGAAAAAGAGAGCAACTTAAGCACCAGTTCCCACATAGAAAAGAAAACCATAAAAGGCCAGACCATTGTACTGGGCAGAAACGTCTAGAACTCTGAGCCTTCGCAGTTCCTGGTCTTCTCTGCCTTTGAGTAGTGGGAAGAGACTTTACTGCTCACCGACTTTCATGATTGCTGGTCCCTCTTCTAGAGATCTCTTGAAAATCCTCAGACCCACACCCGAGCAGAGCGGCTGTCCCGTGGCCATGGGGACACTTTCACTTTCGTTGGTGTGAGTTCTGGGACTTCAGTGGAGGAGAGCATTCAAGACAGTTGAGGCTCCATGCTTAGGAGCTCGGCCACGGTGCCAGTCGCTAATGACTTAGCGGGCTCTGGTCGCCGCAGTGCTGAAAGTCTTAACTCTGATTTCAAGGCATCGATTTCACACAGGGACTCTGCCCTTCATAATTCTTATTCTGTAACAGACATGGTGCCTGACTCAACCGTGGTTTCCATTTCAAGGGAACCCAGAACAACAGACAGAGCCAGAACAACTGTGGAGAGGATGTCTTCTCTCGCTGTTACAGAACCTGACTCTAGGACTTAACTATGCTCTGTAGTGAGAATGGGATATCAGCAAAAGTGTGTTTTCCCCTCAACCAAGGGCCATTTACTGAGGCCTTCTTGTTAACTGGATACCTACTTAGGAATTATCCTGGCAGTTTGTCATTGCGGTTCATGTGCAGGAGGTAAGGGCCCATTGTGCTGTGGTCCAGCAGCATAACTGACAGGGCCCAACACAAAATCCGAGCATACTAAGTGAGGTGACCCAGTCTCAAAAGAATACCCATGGTATACAGTCACTGATAAGTGGATATTAGCCTAGAAGCTTGGAACACCAAAGACACAAATCACATATCAAGTGATGTCTCACAAGAAGAAAGGGGTGGACACTGGTGCTAGAATGGACCAAAACATCATTGTGGGAGAGTACAAGAACAGTAAAGTGGGAGGGGGTGGATGCGGGAGCAAGGGGAGGGAAAAGGACATGTGGGACCTTTGGGGGTGGGGAACCAGAAAAAGGGAAATGAATTGTAAATATAGAATATATACAATAAAAAAATAAAAAAAAAAGAATGCTACTAATGATTCTAGAATATAAGATTTCTTTCTTTTCTTTTGTGTCTTTTCACCTGTGTTTTAATAATCATTCCAGAGAAAGAAAATTTCATCTTACAAAGCTTTTAAAGCGTGGGGGTGGGGACTTTGCCATAGCCCAAATCGGTCTTGAATTTCTGAGCTCCAGCCATCCACCTGCCTCAGCCACTCGAGGGCTAGAACTATTGGCATGCCCCAGCACGCCTGGGACATTTTTGGGTTTTGCATTGCTGGCTATAAAGGTGGATGGATTGTGGGCCAAACTGGTCAGGTTAGGCAGGCTCAGAGCCCAGGGAATCTCAGACTGGAGAATGGCGGGTGTGGAGGCAGCTCCCCGCCAAACTACCTGATCTGGAACGCCATGACACCCCACCTAGAGGTCCATGACAGTTAGCCAGGTAGGGACTTCAGTCCTTCCCCCATGCAAATAGAACATCCTGACATCTCACGCTAAGCCGATGGGAAGCATCCATCCCTGGATCCCGCCCTACTCCCACAGGGTTTATAAAGTCCCTATCCACATGGAATAAAATGCGCAAGTTATATCACCAAGAATCGCCTGAGAGTGGCTGTTTTATTGAGCTGTAGTCCTCTGGGGAAGCGTTTTCTTTACCAAAACATTCATCCCCGAGCCTTGGATGTACCAGCAAGGCCTGGCTCTCACCCCCACCGCTGCTGCCAGCTGCTGCCATTTGCCTAGTGGTTCTGGCTGCAGCTCATGGCTGCTGCTGCTGCTCACTACAGCCCGCCACCACTGCTGCGGCTGGCATTGGCGCTGCTGCTATGGTAGCAGGAGAGACCTTGGTTGCCTGTGCCACTGCACAGGCTTCCCTTGGGAGAGCTGTAGCATTCAGACCAGACCAGCGAGCGCCCGGAGGAAACTTTCATCCCAGCCAGACCAGAGATCCTTGGAATGTATCCCGGAGACTCCTATCACTAACAGCATTCTGCCTCCTAAGAGGCCATCACATCCCCAAGTGCGAAGGCAGCTAGGCAGCCCTGCAGTAGAGGAGGATTTAACCGACATTCACGCTCACGGGATGTTATGACGCGTATGTTGTGATTGAATTCATATGTTGAAATATTGCGCAAAATGAACTCAGCAGTTTTTGCCTTACTCCCTGATCCATGCATATTCTACCAATGCGCTCTGTCTTTACCTCAGTGGTGAGGGAAATGGGCTTAAAAGCCAAGGAAGAAGGGCTGTCCTCTGGCTCCTGTCATAGTGTCCATGGTGTTCCAGGGTCAACAGCTGACACGGGGAAGAAACAATAAAGAAGGCTGGGTAAGCTGTCTCTCTGCTTTATTTCTTCTTTTATATTATATTTTATATAGTTTATTGAATATGTTATTTATATTATATTTTACATATATTATTCTCTCTTTTATATACTCCTCTCTCTTCTTTAGCAAGAATTAAAAGGTTTTCAAGTGATAAGGATTCTTAGGAATTGCAGTCTGGAGATACAGGTTCAGAGGCTCTGAATCAGGATGCCGCATTTCTGTGAACCCCATCTCCTCTCTGCAGGCAGAACAGTGTTGGGCTAAAATACAAAGCCTGGGTGTAGCCATCTCGCTCAGTTGTAGGTATAATGCCATTAACGTGTTCATGCTTTGATTCCCCCTGACCCCTGTGCTTGTGTGGTGTGGAGGACACTGTGTGAACGAGGCAACAGGAAGGAAGGAAGGAAGGAAGGAAGGAAGGAAGGAAGGAAGGAAGGGAGAGAGGGAGGGAGGGAGGGAGGGAGGGAGGGAGGGAAGAGAGAAGGAAGGACTCACAGATTACATGTATCTCTGTGCTCACATGCAGGCTCTATTGTTCCATCAAGTTCACAGATAAAGTTATTAAGACTTCCAAGACAGGGGCTGGAAAGATGGCTCAGTTATTAGGAGCACTTGCCGCTTTCCCAGGGGACCTAGAGTTCAATTCCCAGCACCCTCATGGCTGCTCACAACTGTCTGTAACTTCAGTTCCAGGGCTCCTAATGCTGTCTTCTGGCCCTAGGACACCAGGAACCCATACATGTCAAACAAAACAGTTAAACAAAGTAAAGACCTTCAAGATGACAGCATTAGTTATTAAACTGAGCGCAGGGCTTTTCTGGGCCCTAGGCTCCTGTGTGACACCACATGTTGTATTCCCATGAAGACAGCCCTCCTATACCATCACGCAGGGGTTACTTTTCTCAGTAGTTTACACATTTTAACGAATTTAACCCTTTCGGCAGGTCCGCAATTCATATTTGGTCTCTATCTTACTTTCTGGCTACAACTATTTGACCAAGATTTATCTTAGTGTCTTTACCTAGAACTGTATTGTTAAAAAATGTCATCAGGTGTGGCAGCAAAGTACATTTATTTACACACTGAGCATCTCGCTGGCCCTGAAATGCCACAAACTTTAAAGAGTTCTGTTGTGGATTTGGTCTAATGCTTGTATTAATTTGATTGGGTTCCCAAAAGTGCACAAGGATCCCCGTGTAAGATGCTGAGGGTCCCGCCCCCAGTTGGTTCTGATTGGTAAATAAAGTCGCTGATGGCCAATGGCTGGGCAGGGAGACAGAGGCGGGACTTTAAGATTGGGGGAGGGGGAAGAAACTGAGAGGAAGGAGGAATTAGAACCACCATGCCATGCTGGGAAAGAAGGACCAAGCCTGAGAAGTGTGGGACAGAGAGACACCCAACAGGTAAGAACTGGGCAAGAGTGGCCTCGCCCCCCCCCCCAAATAGGTCTAGGGCAACAAGATAGAATATAGATTTTAATTTTTTATTTTTTGGTTTTTTGAGACAGGGTTTCTCTGTGTAGTTCTGGCTCTCCTAGAACTCTATAGACCAGGCTGGCCTCAAGCTCAGAAATCTGTCTGCCTCTGCCTCCCAAGTGCTGGCATTAAAGGCATGTGTGTGTGTGTGCCACCACTGCCTGGCTGGGATATAGATTTTAGTAAGTAACAACTCAGGAGTATCAGAGGAGAGTATGCTAGCCATGTGAAGGGTTGGGAGTGGCCCAACCATTAAGCTGTTTAAGGCATACTAAAATGTAAGGCTCTGTGTGTGTGTGCACACGTGAGTGCATGCATGCGTGCATGTGTGTCTTTAATTAGGGAACCCAGGATGATAATTACAGGCTAAGAATCCCCCCCCCCCGTGCCTAAGTCTTAAATGACTGCAAAAAAGCAGAAGTTAGCCCAGGAATGCACAGGTCACACCCGCCTCCAGGGTCCAGCTACAAGCTGCAGGCTGGGAAGGTCCCTGGTGTCCTTTCCCGTCTCGCCTCCAAGGAGCAGCTGGGGCGAGGGCGAGTGCAGCTGGGCTGGCGGGATCACCGTGCGGGCTGCGGGCTTGTGCCTGTCGGGTGCTCAGGTCCCCAAGCAACTCCTAGTAGTTGGGGGGCCTTTGAATACGTAATCCTGGCCCCATAACAGGAAATGCGTAACAGGAAATATGTATGTAACCCTGTGCATGACCCTGGCCCCGTAATAGGAAATGTGTGTGGCAGCCACATAAGCGGAAATGACCTAACCAGTTTCCATCCGGCTTCTATAGGAAACTGATTGGTTCTCAGAGAGTGCAAGCTTGGATGATTTAAACTGATTGGCTTGGAAACTATGGAGTGGCTTGTGTTAGGCGGGCTTTGCTGTAAATCTATAAAAGCAGTCCTGTTTCTGCACCTGGTGTTCACAGTCACCTACCCCGCGTGGGGAATGGCTGTGACCCCAGAGCTCTGGAATAAAAATCCTCCTGCTATTGTATCAAGACTGTTTCTCATGAGTGATTAGGGTGACGCCTTCCAAGGCATGGGGTGCTGGGGTGCCCCCGTTTTTCTTTTGGGTCTTACAACTGCAACTGAGTTCTTATCCCAAAAGAAGGTTGGCAGCAAGACGGTTATTTCACTATTTAAATTCATATAGATCACGATGCGCAGACCGAAAATCTTGCTAAGTAACAACCAAGAAATGCCTCGTCTTTTTGCTTGAAGATCCTCAGACAGCTGCTGCTCCAAGCATCACACTCCCACTCTAAGGAGAAAGGAAGCAAGTAGCTTATCCTCAGCGCGTCCTTGGTGCAACCCTGTCCTCGGCTGTGCGACAGTAAGGAAAAGCAAAGGGAAGGGCTGTGCCAGACTCTCGCGACCACCTGCAATGCCCACTTCCAGTTTCCCCTTTGATCCGTGGTGCTCCCTTCTCCCTCTCTCAGCGTTCAGTTCACGTTCGGTTCACGTGGACCGCTAATCCTTTCTTCTACAGAAACAGATCAGAGCTGTCGTCTAGCTCCGAGTGGAGATCAAAGGCCAGATCTCCAGTCCACATGTTCTTATGAGCACTTGTTGAAAGGTCGTCTGCTCAGAACACGTGCGCTGTGCGGTGGGGGAGGAAGAAAGGCTGGCTGCGGTCTGTTCTGTAGAGTCACAGACGAAGAAAGCAGCCACATTTCACCCTGCAGACAGCAGGAATGAGGCCCTGCTGCTTAGGCGGGGGTGGGTGGGTGGTTTCTCTTCTCAGACCCTGGCTTTGCCCTCTGGGAAAGTCCTCCTTGTCTTCTGGCTATATATCATGGAGGAGACGTTTCCTGTGAACTCTCATTTAGCTCCACCTGAAAGCAGCATTTCCCTGGACACGCCTCAGCACCTGCAGCCATGTTTCTGTAGGTTTAAAGTCAACCTTGGGAGCTGTTAGTGACAGGTTGCTAACCTGGTAAAGTCCATTTTGTTTCTCTGACGAATGTCCTTGTTTTTGAGTTTGCTTTTGCAGTATGATTTCCCTGGGATGGCTAGGCTTCTGCTCCGGGCTTCTTTGATCTGTTCCTTCGGAACCAATCTCAGCCCTGCTCTGGAGAAGCAGACCTGGGCACACCTCAGTGATTTTCTCGCCTCTCATTTTTCTGTTGTGCTGGGATCTGAAGCTGCTCAGAGCAAGCGTGAGATCAGAGCATTGTTTAGCCAGTCCTCCTCAGTGTGTGATCCTGGGCCTGGGCCTGCCCAGCAGCTGTCTTAGCTAACAGCTTCCTCCCTCACCACGCCTTTCCTGGCCAACAACGGCAGTCTCTCTCTTTCTCTCTCTTTCTCTCTCTCTCTCTCTCTCTCTCTCTCTCTCTCTCTCTCTCTCTGTGTGTGTGTGTGTGTGTGTGTGTGTGTCTTTCTCTGCTTCTTATATATCTTCAAATCACTGAACTCCAGGGTTCTGCTATTTCCTGCCAGTATCCTATTTGCTACAACATCCAATATATTATTTGTCTCTAGTCAAATGTGTGTGTAGCTATTATGCATTCAGGACAAAATGGCACTGACGTCTTCAAAAGTTAAAGAATGTGGAACTTGTTTTCAGTAGACGGAGAAGGAAATAATTTGAAGGTTATAATTATTACATAGCTAAAACTATTATTAGCATACAGATAGAAGCCATATAAAAACTGGGCATGCTAGCCTTTAATCCCAGCACTCAGGATACAGAGGCAAAAAGATCGTGAGTTTGAGGGGCTGGACTGATGACTCAGTGGTTAAGTACACTAACTATTCTTCTAGAGGTCCTGAGTTTGATTCCCAGCAACCATCTGCTGGCTCACAACCATCTGTAATAAAATCCAGTGCCCTCTTCTGGTGTGTCTGAAGAGAGCATCTGTGTACTTACATATATAAGACGAATAAATCTTTAAAAAAAAAAAAAAAAAGATTGTGAGTTTGAGGACAGCCTGGTCTACAGAGCAAGTTCCAGAACAGCAAGGATGATACAGAGAAACCATGTCTCAAAAAGAAACACAGAAATCAAACAAACAATAAAAATCCATGCAAAATATTTTTAAATGATGTGATGACCTGATGTCATTCAAATTCATGAGTGGTTTTGAAACTTAATGAGAGGTAAGCTGGGGCGGGAAGTCCCACCTGTTATCCCAGCTCTGGGAGAACTAACAAGCTGAGGGGTAGCCTCAGCTAGGCAGCAAGAGCCTGCTGGGGGTAGGGGTGGAGGAGACCGGGGAGAGACCAACATCCCTTCCACCCTACCACTGAGGAAGGTGAGCTACGGGGAAGCTGAGTAACCGAGACTTGGCCAGACAAGCCACAGGTCTGGGATTTAACCTCAAGAAGTTAAAAGCCTGGGCTCTCAATTCACCAATACTCTGGACCGTGTCTGGATAAAAGCGGGGCTTTATGCACATTGGTGGAAGGTAACGTAAGCACTTCAAATGGCAGATCCTAAAAGTTGAAACCACACAGTGTCCCGTAATTGCTCACAGTTAAATAAAGAAACGGGTTTTGAAACTAAGAAAGAAACTCACAATCTTCTAAAAACCCTCGGGAGATTGTGTGAGGCCTGGACAGCAGCCGCCGAGCCAGGGGTCTGCTAACACTGGGAACGTCCCTGTATAGCTTCTGTTTTGGTGTAACTGCTTTTCTGTGTCTGTATGCTAGCATGTGAGCTCATCAAATAAAAGAAATTCTGCCTTATTCATCTCTAGTTCTCTGTACGGATCCTTTAATGAAAGGCCAATTAATAATTAATTCATAAGCACCCATGTGATCACAGCTTAGAAGTGTTGTAGTTTATAGCGAGCTCAGTTGACCCCTTTATGAGACTCCTCCCAGGCCAGAAAACACATGGAGCCCTGATGACTGTATCTGGAGGCTGCAGAGACAGCACGGGGACAGACCCCAACTGTCGCTGACCCACTTCCCTCTGAGTGCAGAACAAACATTACCAGAGGGTTTGTTCATCTCTCTTCTTCCTCGTCCAGGGGCCTGGGAATGTTGGCAGGAGCTGATTTGAATTGTTTGTTTGTTTGTTTGTTTGTTTTTCGAGACAGGGTTTCTCTGTGTAACCCTGGCTGTCCTGGAACTCATTCTGTAGACCAGCCTGCCTCTGCCTCCCAAGTGCTGGGATTAAAGGCGTGCGCCACCACCGCCCAGCTGATTTGAAATTTTTAAAAGTAAACTTTTAATTTAGAGACAACTGTAGACCTTACACAGTTGTAAGAAGTAACCTTTAGTCATTTTCCTCTCCCTGGGAACATCTTACCTACTATAGCAGTGTACACCATCAAAACCAAGACATCGGCTCTGGTTGTTAGAAATTGGAGCCTTGTCCAGCTTCCTTTGGAGAAACCTCGGGCTGGTCAAAGTACCAAGAGTAGGTACTGGCGGAGTGCTTGTCCCTAAATGGAGCAAGCTGAATCCCCGCCCTCCAAGGCTCAGGGAGCATCAGAGTGGGTGGGAGGGATGTAGGAGCTCAAGGAGAAACAGCTCAAAGTCTTCTGGGCGGAACATGACCATTGTTCCTGTGAACTCGCTGCAGGTACAGTTACCCGCACAAGACCGGGTACGTGAGGCCTCTCCCTGGAAATTCTAGCACTAAGGGTTGCTTGGGAAGGGGGTGTTGTGATCCTCAGAGCCGTGGCTGCTGATAAGTTGCCCTGCTCCAAGAAATAGCCTCCCCTCAACCCCCCACACCCAGGCAGGAAATTCTAATCAAACTCAGTAGGTCACACATAACAAGGAATCACAAAGGAAGAAGGGTAACATCTTGAGAAGAAGGGATCCCCGGGGCGGGGGGGGGGGGAAGAAAATATCAGGACTGGAGAGATGACTCAGAGATTAAGAGCATTAGCTGCTCTTCCAGAGGACCTGGCGCCCACACGACAGCTCACAACTCCTGTTCTGGGGGATCCAACACACAGACATACATGCAGCCAAAACACATAAAGTAAATATAAATTATAAAATAAAAAAGTCCAGAATATTGATATTGATCCAGTTAAAATCCAGAAATGTCTGTGGTTCCCATCAGCACGAGGGTCCTGAGGCTGCCCTCCTTCCTGTAGATCTTCTTTCCTCCTCCAATGTAGCCGAATACAGTCTTCAATAATCTCTGCTAACTGTGCATAACTAGGTCATTTCAATGGAATCCTGTCATGCAACCTCTTGATTGTTTTTCTTTACTTAGCACAGCTCTCTGGGGCCACCTAGGTTGTCTGACCACTTTACTGCTGAGTGGGATTTTACGGAGTTTCTGTATCACAGTCTATTTTGTCCCTCAACTATGGAAGGACATCTGGGTTATTTTTGGCCTTACTATATAGTACAGCTGTTATATATACATGAAACACACACACACATATATTTTATATGACATATATATATGTGTTTTATATGTGTTTTTATAGAATATATATGTCTCATATATGTGGTTATATGTGCACACACTTTTCATTCACCTGTGGTAAATGCCTAAGAGCTTGATTTCTGAGATGGTTATGATTTAAGTTTCATAAGAAACTGCCAAACTATTTTCCAGAGCTCATGTATTGTTTTACATTCTGAATTTGGTTTGAATGAGATTGGCCCCCTTAGACTCATATTTTTGAATGTTGGATTCCCAGTTGGTAGAACAGTTTGGAAAGGATAAGGAGGTGTGGCCTTGTTAGAGGAGGTATGTCACGGGGGGGGGGGGGGGTTGGAGTGAACTTAGAGGCTTTAAAAGCTCACACCATTCCCAATTACCCAGTTAGTTTTTTTCTCTCTCTCTCCACCCCCCTCTCCCTGGCTCCCTCCCCTTCCTCCTCCCCCTTCCCCTCTCCCTCTCCCTGGCTCCCTCCCCTTCCTCCTCCCCCTTCCCCTCTCCCTCTCCCTCTCCTCCCTCTCCCTTACTTCCTCTCCCTCCCCCTCCCCCTCCCTCTCTCTTTCCCTCTGCCTTGTGATTGTTGTTCTGAGAGGTAAGCTCTCAGCGACTGCTCCAGTGCCATGCCTGCGCATGTGTGCAGCCACACTAGCAACCATGATAGTCATGGACTCTGACCCTCTGGAGCCATGAGCCCTAAATCAAATGCTTTCTTTTATAAGTTGCCTGGGTCATGGTGTCTTGTCACAGCAGTAGAAAAGCAACTAAGACACATCCCCGTCAACAACACACAAGTGAACATTTTCTCCCACACACCCTCCCTGGTGCTGCTACTTTGTTTTCATAGATCATTTTAATAGATGTATGGCGATACTACATTTTTTAGTAACATTTTAGAATCATTCTATTTTCACAGAAAAAATATACAGGAAGTACATGGACGTCCCTCGCACCCCATAAATGACAGACACGTTCTAATTAACCAACCTCCAGGTTGTGGCCAGCCAGTCTAAGGTCTAACGAGGGCTCACCTGCAGCGTCTCGCACCCCACGGGATGGGCGAGTGTGATGGTGCATGGCAGCAGCATCCGGAGTGGCTGCACCGACTGGAGGTCTTCTCTGGGGACATGCTGATGCAGAAGAGGCTGTGCATTTGGAAGGGCAGCATGTCTGTGGGGTATCCCAACATTCCTCTCAGTTTTTCTGTGGACCTAAAATTGCTCTTTAAAAAAAAAAAAAATCCTTAAATAAAACCCCTCTGTTCTCTTTATTCTTCCCTCTCTCCCTCCCCGCCTAGCAACCGTTCGCTGTGGTTGTAATTTGCATTCCCGTGTTCACGATGCTGGGCATTGGTCTCTGTGCTTTCTCGCCACGTGTAGATTTTCTCTGGGACAATCCTCTCAGCATTCTTTGCTAATGCTCTCGTGGGTGGTTGGCTCCTCTACTCTTGAGATCAAAGAGTCTCCCGGCACCCCAGATACTAGCTCCTTGTTCAGATGCATGACTTGTAAAGGCTTCCTCTCAGATTGTAGCGTGGCTTCTTCTCAGCAGAGGTTTTCATGCAGTAAAATTTTAATTTTGGTGAAGCCTTATCTATTAACTTCTTTTATTGGCCACGCTTTCTGACGTCGAGCCTAAGGCTTTTTGCTAAGTCTTAGTTACCCGAAGGGCTCCTCCTGGTTTTCTCCTTTCAGAGTTACATACTTTACATTTAAGTCTTGACCCACTCTGAGCTTCTTTTCAACAGATGGTTCAAGATTTGTGTTAATTCTCTCTGTCTCCCTTTCCTTCCCTCTGTATGTCTGCTTGTTCCAAACCCATGTGTTGAGCATGTCTTCTTCATTAAATTAAACTCTTACATGTCAAAGCTGCAAAGCATGTTCACCTGTCTGCACGCCTGGCTTGAGGTTCTTCATTCTGTTCCACTGGCCTGTGGGCGTCTCTACTTCAGTACTACACAGACCGTTACTATCATGATACAAAAGTTGAAGTTGAGTGATTTGTTGATCCTATCATATTAACTTTCTTTTTGAAGCTGGAAACATAGCAGCATGCTGCAGGCAGGCATGGTACTTGTAGTGGCTATTCCTGGTTGTCAACTTGACTATATGTGGAATGAACTACAATCTAGAATTGGAAGGCTCACCTATGATCCTAATTTGGAGGCTCAGAGATATAAGTTTCTGACCTGGACTTAGCATGGAGATCTTGAAGCATGGATTCCAGTCAAGGTCATCTGGGATTAAAGGTGTAGAGACATACACCTTTAATCCCAGACTTCAAGTTCATCTGGGATTAAAGGTGTACACCTTTAATCTGGGCTACACCTTCTACTGGAGACATATATAAGGACATTGAAAGAAGGAAGACTGATTCTTCCTTGCCAGCTTGCTTCGTGGGACTGAGCAACTGCAAGATCCTTGGACTTCCATCCACAGCTGCTGCTGACTACTGTTGGGGAGTTGGACTACAGACTGTAAGTCATCGACAAATTCCCTAACTACATAGAGACTGCCCATATGATCTGTGACTCTAGAGAACCCAGACTAATACAGTACTGGAGTTGCTGAGAGTTCTACATCTTAGTCCAAAGGCAGCTAAGAGGAGCCTGGACTTCTGCAAGCAACCAGGAGGAGGCTCTGTTCTGCACGGGGCAGAGCCTGAGCGTAGGAGAGCTCAAAGCCCGCCTACAGAGTCACATACTTCCTTCAACAAGGTCACACTTCCTCCAATAAGGCCACCTGTCCTAATAGTGCCTCTCCCTATGGCCAGGCACTCAAACACATGAATCTAGGAGGTCAAACCTATTCAAACCTCCCAAATCATACATAGACCGCTTAAGGAGGCTGTGTAAGTCAGTGAAGGTTGACATGACCGACAGTTTTGAATCCAGCTGGATGGCGAGTCTTGGTGTCAACTTGACTATATCTGTAATGAACTAAGATCCGAGCAGCTTGGAAAGCCTGTGAGGGATTTTCTAACTGGATCATCTGAGCTGAGAATACTCACCCTAAATCTGAGCCAGGCCTTCTGGTGGCAGCCTACAGAAACAGACACAGAGAAGGAAACTTTTGCTTTTTGGCCTGCCTGCCCTCAACTCTTGCTGGCAACCTCTTTCTTCAGGATTCTAACACAGACTGAAAACCAGCTCCCTATGAATCCTCTGGGACCCCAGCACTGAATGGGACTGTTTAGTCACGTATCTTTAATACACACTGATAAACACGGGTTGAATTGGTAAAGGCTAACAACGAGGAAGAAGAGAAAGGACAGAGAGAGAAGGCACTTCTAAGATGACAGGAGTTGGGAATGATTGTCTGGACCTGTGAGGAGAGCATTCACACCAGACTCCTATGAGGACAACAGTAAGACTGTTTTGTCTGTGAGGACCTGAGTATTTGGTAATAACTTCAGATGTATTGAGATATTTAGTTCACTGAGGTAAATGCTGGCCATCAGTATTTTACAGAGGAGGATTCCGGGGCTCAGGAAACTGGCATACTGTACCCAAGATTATAAACTTAGTGAACAGTAGAGCCTGAGCCCGAGTTAAACTCAGGTTATAGATAGATAGATAGATAGATAGATAGATATTGATATTAATGTTTTTTATCATCATATCTTATTTCAGAAAAGACAAAGAGCTGATTTTTATTACTAGCCACACAAGTGATGAGGTTAAAGTCATCCTAAGAGATGAATAAAGTTGTAAAATCCACATTAAAAGAAGATTGATTTTTTTGTAGTGGTCTGAATGAAAATGGTCCCCATAAACTCATAGGGAGTGGCATCCCTGGGGGTGTGGCCTTGTTGGCATAGGTGTGTCACCGAGGGGCAGGCTTTGAGGTCAGAAGCTCAAGCCAGGCCTACTGGCTCCCTGTCTCTTCCTGCTGTCCGCTGATCCAAATGTAGAACTCTCGGCTGCCTCTCCAGCCCCACCCCTGCCTCTCCAGCCCCACCCCTGCCTCCACGCCTGCCTCCATGCCACCATGCTTCCTGCCATGATGATAATGGACTGAACCTCTGACCTGAAAGCCAGACCCAATTAAATGTTTTCCTTTATAAGAGTTGCCATTGTCACGGTGTCTCTTCACAGTGATAAGATCCCACCTAAGGCACCTTTTAGTGGCAGGAGGACCACACGGAAACTGGAGAAATGCCATCAGTACCTAGCTATGGCGTGCTTGTTCCATTTTACATTAAATTCATTCATCCAGCAAATGTCCACACAGTACACTAGCCACCATTTCATTGAGAAATAGAACCATTAGGTGTGTACATATATAAATAAATATATACTATGAATATTAGAAGCTAAAGGACAGAGGTATAATTTTTTCCCATAGGAAGTTTCAAATCTGGATTTTGACTGATTCAATCATGCCCAGCCCGATTATTGAAAGCAGCATACAAAGCATACACATAGAAACATCTAGACGAATATACGGCTCAATAAGTAGGAACTATAGCCAAGGTGGTACAAAGAACTGACTGTCTTACATGCACACTGTTGTAAGTTGTGGGGTCTATGGTGTAGTGACCGGAGAACACTTGTTGCTGTAACAATCCAAGCACAAGTAGAAATGAAGGAAGGCGGAGTCTGGAGGGGCAACTCTGAGGTAAAGAGTCCTTATCTTCCAGAGAACTCAAGCTTGGTAAGCAGCACCCATGTTGGGTAGCTCGCAATCGTCTCGGTTCCCTTAGAGTCTGGAAGAGGGCATCAGATCCCCTGGAAATAGAGTTACAGGTGGTCGTGAGCTGCCTCATGGGTGCTGGGAACCGAACTCAGGACCTCTGCAAAAAAGCAGGAAGTTTATTTTAACTGATCTATCGCTCCAGCCCCACAAAATTGGCTGTTCGTTCTTCTCTCTCTTCTCTTCACCTCTGCCTGGTGCACCCCTTGTACCTCTGCATTTACTATAGTCTCTTTCCTGCTGTAAAAGCAAACGTATTTTATTATTTACTTAATTTTTAAACATTTATGTATTTATTTATTGAGAGAGGATCTCATTATGTAGCCTTAGGTAGCATGTGCCTCCGTGCCTTGTTAATTTTTTTAATATTTATTTTATTATATGTGTATGAGTATTTTGCCTGGGTGTACATGCCAGGTGCCCGCTGAGGTCAGAAGATGGTGTCTGTCCCCCTGAGAATGAGAGTTACAGGTGGTTGTGAGCTGCAGTGTGGGTGCTGGGAACCAGACCCCCGGTCCTCTGCAAGGACAGCAAGTGCTCCTAACTACTGAAGCATCTCTCCAGTCTTTCATGGTCTTTCTCTTAATGTCAGCATAAAATCCTATCTAGATAATACATTCACACTTATTAGACTTCTCCCCGTGTTGTGTATAGGCTCTGGCAATACAGGTCAGCCTCTTATCTTATTAAAAAAGCATTCCCAGCCGGGCGGTGGTGGTGCACGCCTGTAATCCCAGCACTCTGGGAGGCAGAGGCAGGCGGATTTCTGAGTTCGAGGCCAGCCTGGTCTACGGAGTGAGTTCCAGGACAGCCAGGGCTACACAGAGAAACCCTGTCTCAAAAAAACCAAATCCAAAAAACAAAAAACAAAAAAAAAAAACAAAACAAAAAAGCATTCCCTCCGTGTAAAATGCAAGAAAGAATCTGTACTGGGGAATGGAGATTGCAAAGGGATACACCAATGTCATAGTCAAAGAGATGGAGGCAAGAGTTTCTGAGATAAAATAAGGGATACACGGTTACTTTGAAGCGATAATCGGTGGTTAAAAGGATCTGAAGCAGGGGCACAGGGTTGAGCAGTCGTTGGGCAAATGTCCTTGTGGAGGGATACTCTAGGTGCGGTCACAAGGGTGTTTAAGAGCATGCTTCTGGAAGAGTGTTGTTGTTGTTGTTGAGCATGTGTTTGTAAAATCCCCTCTCCTGTTAATTTTTTCCTAGAGTTTGACACATGACTCCATTTTTATTCTGTCAATTTTGATAAGACTAATTAAAAATGCAGAGAAGAGGAAGAGTCATAAAAAGAGTAAAGAAATGCCAGGCATGACTTCCACATGTGAGATCCCAGCGCTCCAGACCTGACTTCCACATGTGAGATCCCAGCGCTCCAGGCATGACTTCCACATGTGCAATCCCAGTGCTCCAGGCATGACTTCCACATGTGAGATTCCAGCACTCCAGAGGGTGAGGCAGGGAGACAGGGAAGGCTAGCCTGGCCTATCTAGCAAAATCTTGTCTCAAGAAGATGAAAAGAAAGAGTTGGGAGACTGGAGGTGAGAGAAATGGGTGTCACACTAGAACGGGGAGGAGAGAGCACTGAACAGCCATTCCCGTTCTCCTGGGAGAAGGACAGGATGGACGTAACTACAGCCATCTTATATGCAAGGTCTTTGTGCTCCCCATCTCCTTGTGAGTGCTTGGTATTCTCTGGGCACTGGAGAGACAGTTCAGGAGTTAAGAAGAATCTGGCGGTTGAAAATGTAGCTCAGTGTAGAGCTAGCATGCTCAGGGCCCTATGTCAACCTGCAGTGAGAGGTTAACAAACGCTTGATAAACGAAAAGGCATTTCTTTTAAAACAGGAGAGGCCAGTGAGCATGTGAGGCTAAAAAGGTCTCTGGCGTAACAAATATAATTAGCTATAGCTCACATAATATACTGATTCTTAGAGTCAGAACATATTACAAACCTCCAAAATTATATACCTCTGCTTTATAGGTGAAGAAACAGGCCCAGAGAGCCTATTTTTCTAACTTACACTGTTAACACAGGGGATTTTCCTGTGTTGTAGCTGACTATTAACCCCCTCCCATTACTGTGTCTCTTATCAATTTGTTTATAGATTTGCCTTTATTGTGTGTGTGTGTGTGTGTGTGTGTGTGTGTGTGTGTCTGTCTGTCTGTCTGTCTGTCTGTCTGTCTAAGGAAACCGGAAGAGGACCTTGGGTTCCTGGAGCTGGAGTTCCTAATAGTTATGAACTGCCTGACTTGGGTGCTGGGAACCAAACTCAGGTGGTCTAGAGAAGCAGCATGTGCTGGGCCAAAGCTCCTCTGACTAATTCACTTAGAAAAACTATCATTCCAATTTTGGGGGTGTTGTTGCTGTTTTCTTTGTTGATGTGTATGGGTGGGTTTTGCCTGCATGTTATGTGTTTCATGTGTGTGCAGTGCCTATGGAGGCTAGGAAAGGGCATTGGATCTCCCGGAACTGGAGTTAAAGATGCTTGTGAAGCACCGTTTGGGCGCTGGGAATCAAACCTGGATCCTGTAGAAAAACAGCCTCCGTTCTTAACTTCTGAACTGTCTCTCCAGCACCCAGGCTTCTGTCTTTGTTTAAAACAAACTGGTAATCGTTAGAATTAGAGCGCTAAAATGGGAAAGCTCTGATGAGAAAGAAGAAGGAGGGGCTGTGGACAGGAGTGAGGATGCAGCTCAGATGATAGAATACTTACCTAGCATGCGTGAAGCCCAGGGTTCAATCCCCAGCACCGCATAAACCAGGCATGGTGAAATATACCTGTGACCCCAGCACAGGAGGATCAGGAATTCAAGGTTATCCTCACATGCATGGTTAGTTTGAGGCCAGCCTGGAATACAAAAAAAAATCCTGTCTTGAAAGGGAATAAAAAAGAAAAATAAAAGCAATAAAAATTAGAAAACAATAGAAGTTGAACCTCATAATTACTTAAGGTCATCATCTGGACTCCCGCTGAAGGAGGAGTAAGGTTCTAGCCAGGTGTGTGAGCCAGGTGTGTGAGTCAAGTGTATGAACCAGGTGTGTGAGCCAGGTGTGTGAGTCAAGTGTATGAACCAGGTGTGTGAGCCAGGTGTGTGAGCCAGGTGTGTGGCAACTCCTGGAGCTGGAGAAAGGGCGGCAACCATGGTACTACACTGGAGTCTCCAATTCGAAAAGAACACCTCAGAGGCACACTTAGATTCCCTCTGTAGTATGGTCCATGCCTCATTTTCATATCCTTACTAGGACTTTGACAGGAAACAGGCATGGCAGGTCCCCAAGGAGACAACTGGATAGAAGCATCTGTGATCACAGCACCAAGTAACTCCAACGATGTGGGGCTCTAAGCAGGGAAGGCGCTGGTGTTGGGGAAGAGGAGTGAGATGGAAACTCACTCAGTAAAAAAATTCTAAGAAAGTACCAAGGTAAAGACTCTCCAGAGACCCCCTGGGATGTGATTGTGTCCTCATGCTAAAAACATAGGCACTCTTCTAATCTGTCTCTGTTGTTACCCAATGTGAGTGGTGCAAGTTAGAAGGTAATGGAGGTAATTACCAATATCCCATGTTCAAAGCCAGCCCTCCACCACAGCTGCTGTTGAGTTAGGAATTCCTGGAGGTCTCAAGATGAAAGCCAGTTCTGACCTGGTGTTTGAAGGTGTGTTTAAAAGTAAATGTTTAGAGGCAGGCAGATTTTTGAGTTCGAGGCTGGCCTGGTCTACAGAGTGAGTTCCAGGACAGCCAGAGCTACACAGAGAAACCCTGTCTCGAAAACAAAACAAAACAAAACAAAAAAAGGAAAAGAAAAGAAAAGTAACTGTTTACTAGGTAGGATGGAGTTGTGCATGCCTTTTATAGGAGAACTTGGATAGTTGTTTAAGATCATTCTCAGTAATATAGTCAGGTCAGAGCCGGCCTGCTTTACCTGGGAGCCTGTTTCAAAAGAAAAAAAGGACTGGCTCAGAGGTTAAAAGCACTGACTGCTCTTCCAGAGGTCCTGAGTTCAATTCCCAGCAAGCACATGGTGGCTCACAACCATCTGTAATGGGATCTCATGTCCTCTTCTGGTATGTCTGAAGACAGCTAGAGTGTACTCATATTAATCAAATAAATAAGACGTTAAAAGAATGAAAGAGAGAGAGAGAATATGAAAATATGAGACTATGAGCTGGGCATGGTGGCACACAACTTTAATCCCAGCTCTTGAGAGGCAGAGGCAGGGGTACTCTCTGTGAGTTTGAGACGAGTCTGGTCTAAAGAGTAAGTTCCAGGACAGCCAAGACTATGTAGAAAGGCCCTAACTCTAAATAAATAAATAAATAAATAAATAAATAAATAAGAAAAAAAGCAGCTGAAACTTAAGTTTTAAGGAAAAGGAAACATGTTTACTTTTTAAAAAGTACTTTGTTGAGGGGGCTGGAGAGATGGCTCAGCAGTTCAGAGCACTGACTGCTCTTCCAGAGGATCTGGACTCAATTCCCAGCAACCACATGGCAGCTCACAACTCCACGTCTGTAACTCCAGTTTTAGGGCATCTGACACCATCACACAGACATATGTGTATGTGACACAAAACACTAATGCACATAAAATAAAATTTAATTTTTTTAAACTTTTCAAGATAGGGTTACTCTGAGTAGTTCTGGCTCTTCAGGAACTCATTTTGTACCAGGATTGCCTCACGCTCACAGAGATCCACCTGCCTCTGCCTCCTGAGTACTGGGATTAAAGGTGTGCACACCATTGCCCAGCAAAATACTTTAAAAAAAGTACTTTGTTGAAGATACTAATACTACTTTAATATTAAGTAAAAATTGAAAAGAAAACATTTGGCTGATTAAAAGTCAGAATGAAATGCATGCAGCTTACCAATCAGTTGTCAGCAAGGGCCTGGAAAATAAACTACAGTAAATAGACATTAATCCTTGACATCTGAATAGGGGCTGGAGAGATGGCTCAGTAGTTAAGAGCACTGACTGCTCTTCTGAAGGTCCTGAGTTCAAATCCCAGCAACCACATGGTAGCTCACAACCACCTGTAATGAGATCTGAAGCCCTCTTCTGGGGTGTCTGAAGACAGCTACAGTGTGCTTACATAATAAATAAATAAATCTTTAATAAATAAACAAACAAACATCTGAATACATTTCACTGACCCAGAGAGCACACCTGCCACCTCCACGATGACCAGAATATTTAATATAATAGGAGTTAATTTATGGTTACCTTCAGAACTACATCATTTAATAATGACACAATTCAACGTAACCAAAAGATTTAGGGTCACTAGCTACAAGGCTTAATTTTCAATATACGCCTATAAGGAAAACTACTGATATTTGTCATTGAAGTCAAGGATTAATGTCTATTTACTGTAGTTTATTTTCCAGGCCCTTGCTTGATTCAACCTGACTCAGTCAATTACAGCATATGTCATATATTTTACAGAAAGTACTTAATTTATTTTAGGGGAAAGGGAAAGAATTTAATTGCACAAGTGCCTAGAGCCAAAGGGGGCTAACAGGCTTTACAAAGCCAAGTGATGCCATTTGTAAAGTTAACAAGTGTTTCCCTCCCTCCCTCGCGGGCTGCAGCAGACGCTCAGAGCTTGCTGTCTGAGGGCTCTCATCGGAGCTTCAGGCAAATCATGTCAGCCAGAACCCACAGTTCTTCACGACAGAAGAGCCCAGGCACATACCGAGAGGAATGCATGTCTCAAGAACACGCCCCGGGCGTTAGCCCACTAAATTATCCCACGTCTTTCTTGGCTCTTTGAAGTAGATGTTTTGGGGTACCCATCAGCATGATTTGTGGATTTGGAGCAATTGGGGAGTTGCCAGAAAGTAGCCTGATGACCTGTGGATATTTGACTGAGCCATGGAGGGCAGCAAAATAAATTATTTCCTGTCCCACACCCTTCTGGGGGTATTCGGTGAGCCCCTCCCCCATCCAGGTTACAAAATGAGTCTCCATCCGTCAACCTCCGCAGTATGCGTTTTGTCTGGTACCTTTCCCTCAACGGAAGCCTCTTGAGACCAATCCACATTTTAATACACGCCAGTAGCCCATTTCTGAGGAACAATCCACTGTTCCTGTATTCACCTGTTAGAAACATTTGAATTGTTTTCATTATAAGATGTCATAAATATTCGCGTTTAAGTCTTCTTATAAACAAAGGCTTTCATTCCTTTGGGATAAAAACTAGGGATGGGATGGCTGGATCATCGAACAGCTACATGCTTGACGTGTTAAGAATTATTGCTATGTTTTCCCTTGGTTATATCAAGACTGCTACAGCAAATCACCACGAACCTGTGGTGGTTTATATTGGTTGTCAGTTTGTCAGAACCTAAGCTTGCCTAGGAACGGGGCCTCTGGGCATGCGTGTGAGGGGCTTTGTGGTAGGTTCATCGAGGTAGGCAGGCCCGCCCTGCATGGGGTTGGCACCATTATTTCCGGAACGTGGATTCCAGCTGCGTCTGGTGACTTCCCCACCACGGTGAACTGTACCCTTGAACTGAAGAAGAAATAAACCTTTCCCTCTGTGTTACTTTCATTGGCTATTTTGTCACATCCAACAATAGCTAAGACAAATTTGTTGGCTTAAAACAACAGCAATGTATTCTCTTACAGATCTGGAATCCTGAAGTCCAAAATCAGTAGTGCTTGAGAAAAACCAAGGTCCAAATGAGACCGCGGTCTCTCTGAAGGTTCTAGAGAAGAACCTCTTCATGAGTCTGTCCCCGCTCTGGGGACTCCTGGTGTGGCCACAGGATGAAAGGATCCCACATCATATATCCCATATGTTGTATTCTCTCTCTCTCTCTCTCTCTCTCTCTCTCTCTCTCTCTCTCTCTCTCTCTAATTTTTTTACATGTGTGTGTGCATGTGCACGTGTACTCCTGCATGTTCGTGCACGTGCAGAACATAATTCATCAGGCTGAGCAGCAGGTGCCTTAACCCTCTGGGCCATCTCTCTGGCTCTCTCGGTTTTTGGAGACAGTCTCACATAGCCCAGGTTAGCTTCAAGCTCACTGTGTAGCCAAGGATAGCCTTGAGCTCCTGAGCCTTTGCCTCTGTTTCCCAGGTGCTAGGAGTTGGGGGGGGGTGTTCTCGGCCCGGCTTTCTCTTACATACACACCGGTGATGGCTTCAGGCTCCATCAAGCTCAGTTCCCAGTCTCAATGCTAACTTGAAACACGTGTCCGAAGAACCTAACCTTTGCTCCCTTGTGCTCTTTTTAACATATATGATAACAGTGCATGTTAAATACATGCCATGACTGTCTGGGTGCTGGGGCATGTTTCCGCCGGCCGCAGCTGACCTTTATTGACTTGAGCCATTCTGACTGGTCTGTAGTGGCACAGACACAGTTTTGCTTTGCCTTTCTTCAGTTGTGACCGAGTTGTAACTTTTCATGTGCTTACTCACCAGCTGCGTCCTCTTTTGTAAAACATGTGTTCAAATCTTTTGAGTGTCTTTAAATTGGAGTTTGTATATTTTTTTCTTTTTGGATTTTAAGAGTTCTGCCTAGAAATTCTTTATCATCTGTGTCATTTACAATATTTCATCCGCATCGAGTCCTGCCTCCCCGCCATGGCTCTTTGGACAGCTCTTCTTGATTTATAGCATGCTTCATCCTTATTAGATTTTCTAGATCCTGCAGGGCACGGACTATAAATCACTCCGTGTCCCAGCATGATGTCTAGGAGACGCTATTTATTGTCACTTTTTTCCCCTCTGCCTTTAGTTCTTCTTTTCACGGGGTTACTTTCACAGACCAGGTCTTCTTGCACTCAGGCACTCCGAGTGCAGCTTGGTGTCTTGTTTACTCACAGATGATAGAATTCACTCTTTTAAAGTGTCTGACTCGGAGGTCAGTAGTATGCTTATAGACTAGCTGCACAGCACTAATTCCAGAATTCCAGTACAACTCCCCCCCAAAACCCGCATCATCCAAAGCAAGCCCCAGACCTTCCTTTCCCAGACTCTGGTGACCACTGACCTCTATAGAATTGCCCGCTCTGCATATTTCACATGAATACAATTACACTCTCTGTGGCCTTTTATGTCTGGTTTTATTCCTTTCGCATAATGTTTTCAGAGTTACCGAGTCATTGTCCTGGGGAGACGTGAGCAAACACCGATGTCCCAGGAGGGACAGCAGCAGGAGCCCACGGCAATGCCCATCCAAGCCCTGCGTTATGACCCAGTCTCAGTCACAGAACATGAGGGAAAGGGGTTGATAACAGGGGAGTGGGTGACCCCCAAATAGCTGCACAACCCAAATCTCCCTCTTCATCATGGCTTCCCCAAAGCCACATAATGAAGTTCTGCCTTCAGCTCTTCTTCCCCCTCCTATAAGCTCTACCAACCCTCGAGATCACAGGCAGCCGGGACAGAAGGGAGGGGAGGGCTGGAATCTCACATAAAGACTTAATGACCCCCCTCGCCACTCTTCTGCGAAGTATTAACAGCCCTGTTATTGCTACCATTGATAGACCTATCTGTCTGGAGCCATGAGTGAGTTCTGAGAGGCAAGGTCTCAAGAGACTTTCATCTCAGGATCGAATTCTGCAATGGATATGCCTTTCACTATTATATAGTCTCATGATTCCTTGGCATTACCCTACCCTATCGGTCAGATTTCCTGCAGATCAACACAAAGATGAATTTTCATGAATTAATGCTGCTTAGATGAATTAATGATTTTATTGACAGCCCCTGCGCTGCCATGGTACCGGGCGTAGGCCTGGGGGATTAACAGAAGACACAGACTCGGGTCATTCTGGTGAGGAGAATGCCAAAGCTTTACTGAGGGACCAGCAATTTATACTAGAGGCCAAGGGAAAAACAACAGGAAAACACAATCATCGCCATAGGTCAGGCACCTGGGAAGTCCCTACCACACCGGGCGGGAAAACAAATCAAGCTGAGCCACGGGATGTTCCTCTCTCAGGAAACCTGTGCAAACAGCTCAGCTGGGGGTGTTGAGCCAAACTCACCGATGCCCAACATTTTATAGACTTTCTGATTTGATTCAAATAATCTTAGGAAGAAAGTTTTAGAGACGGTGTGTGATGGTTTGTGTGTGCTCTGCCCAGGGAGAAGCACTAAGAGGAGGTGTGGCCCTGTTGGAGTAGGCGTGTCACTGTGGGCGTGGGCTTTAAGACCCTTGTTCTAGCTGCCTGGAAGCCAGTCTTCTCTTAGCAGCCTTCAGATGAGGATGTAGATCTCTCAGCTCCTCCTGCACTGGATGCTGCCATGCTCCAGCCTGGATGATAATGGACTGAACGTCTGAACCTATAAGCCAGCCCCGATTAAATGTTGTCCTTATAAGACTTCGGGTAGTCATGGTTGTCTGTTCATACACAGCAGTAAAACCCTAACTAAGACAGAAGGTTTTGGTTGTTTTGCTAAAAAGATGTAATAAATTCAGAATCAAGAATAGAGTGTACCCACTCTTCATGATAATAAGTAAAGGCTGCATAATAAAAAATACAAGCCGGGCAGTGGTGGTCCATGCCTGTAATCCCAGCACTTGGGAGGCAGAGGCAGGCAGATTTCTGAGTTCGAGGCCAGCCTGGTCTACAGAGTAAGGTCCAGGACAGGCTACACAGAGAAACCCTGTCTCGAAAAACCTAAATAAATAAATAAATAAATAAATAAAATGAGCTTTCATAATTACACTAAAAAGAGAAATAGGCTTGGGACAGATTTGTGTCAAGGAAAAACATTCAAGTCCAAAGATAAAGCCTCAGGTATCCACATGACAAACTACATGAAAACTGTTGCTTTGGACTTGTAATTGATACCTTTCTGGTTTTTTTTTTTGTTTGTTTGTTTGTTTTTTGGATTTGGTTTTTTTGAGACAGGGTTTCTCTGTATAGCCCTGGCTGTCCTGGAACTCACTCTGTAGACCAAGCTGGCCTCAAACTCAGAAATCTGCCTGCCTCTGCCTCCCAGAGTGCTGGGATTACAGGCGTGCGCCACTACCACCCGGCTAATTGATACCTTTCTGAAACTCCCCATTTTGTGTACATTTTATCTATGAGGCAAGTTTCTAAAGAAATTTTGTCTAAAAAGGTATAAAAAGGCCAGAGGGGGGGAAAATAAAGTGGGTGGCTTGGGGAAGGGGGTTCTGCCCATCCATCCAACTGTGTGAACGTAGCCATTTTCCTCTTCACCAGGTATGTCTGTGTGATTCCTTTTCTTTCCTTCTTTCCTCTCTGGTTCACAAAGAGTTAACAAGCCTGCCCAAGGTGGGGGGCTCCTGGCTAGCTCCCCAGAGGAGGGAGACTAGCAATAAGTCTTTACCTAGGTCCCCACATGCTGTTAAGCAACAGGTGTTAATCACCTGAAGTCATTGGCTTCTGGCCCCAGAATAGTGAAGAACCAAGAAAGGTAAATATTATTAACAGCAAGCAACTTTTACTTTTGCAAAACCCCCAACTTTTGCACATACACACACACATGCACACCTCCACCGCCACCGCTTCCCCATCACCTGTGCACATACATACACACACATACTCACAGACACACACAAATATATACATACAGACACAGGCACACACATACATGCACACCACCAATGCTCCCTGAGTCCTTTCTCACTCTCCTGAGAGAGACCCAGCGCTCAGCAGGTTCCTCCCCCCCCACCCCCGCCCCCAGCCTCCATCACTGTCTTGTTAGACTTCCGTCATTGCTGACCTGCTGGTGATGTCATTTGCTCTGTTGCTCCTGGGCCATCCCTTGCTGATGTCAGGATTGTTTGGACTTCCGGTGCAGACTGAAGACCATTGGCTCTCTGGAAACCCTCCTGGCTTTCTATAACGGTTTGGATCTGCTGGGGCATCTAGCCTCATAGACCCCAGGCACTGGGTTCTCAGCCTCTCCAGGGTACAATCATTGTTGAATTACCCCGAATAATATTATGTAAGCCAATCTAATACATGCCCTTTGACTCTGTGTGCTCGTTCTATTGGTTCTGTCTCTCAAGAGAACCCTGACTAATGTGCCATTCAGTAAACACCGTGAAGGACCCAGGCAAGCTAATTCCATGAAGCCTCTTGATCAGTTGTGGTATCAAGTCAGTCTTTGTACTTTTGAAATAATGATCTACCAATCCTGAAAGCATACAAAATTACCTTCCCAAGGCCAAGTGATAGCAATCAAAAGACTAACAATAGGGATCCCTGTAGCGGGAATTAATAAAAATGACCCAGCTCTTTCCCGCGCCCGCCATAGTTGCAGCCCGCTCAGGGAGGTTCTGGCGGTCGCTGTTGAGCACGTCTCCTCTAGCTAGCTTTCTCAGCAACTCAGCTGCGTTCTCCCTCCGCCATCGGCGGACCCACGTTCCACACATGTCACACTACCCACGGGCCACCAGTTCCTTTGGCTTCCCGATCATAGTTTCCCAAATTACCCGTAGAACAGACTCTCAACACTTAATTAATTTGCCAATCGATTTCTCAATATTTAAAACACAAATTCAAGATGCCAACACAATGAAAGCTTTTGTCAATATTTCTAGCCTCATAATGCATTCAAAAAGACATCCTAAGCCGTGGGGTCTTCCATTCCTCCGCGCTCCTGCATCTACGCTCTCTTAGCTCCTAGCTCCACCTCCTCTTTCCTCTCCAATCACAGGCCTCGATGTCCCTGGATAGGAAATAGCTTGCAGCAGACCCCCACCACCCAGAGCATGTTCATGGGATGTGACACACAGTTCTGAGAGGGTGGGAATTTTTTTCGCAGTTGAGGTGGTTTGGAAGTAGCAAATAACTTATCGTAGGAGTAAAGCTGAATATTAGAGACAAACCACAGCTAAGTTGTCAGCTGTGTGACTGAAAGAAGAAAAGACAGCTGCTGTGAAAAGCTTATGCAAGACCTGAGGTAGCGTGTCAGTCTGAGGATACTGGGAGTGGAAATCACCTTCCTCAGCCCATGAAGCCACTGCCAGACGCCCTGTTGGAGAGTCAGCTCTTGAGGCCAAGGTGCCTAGGCTTGCTGCTACCGTGGCTAGGAGAACTTGGGCAAGGGGTTAAATAACCATATTTAATTTTGGCTTCCTTAGATATAAAGTCTGTCGCATACCATTGTGCAAATTCAGTGAGTTTGTAGGTGTAGGAATTTTAGAACAGTGCTAAGGACATTAAGACCAAACAAAGCCATTCCATAAAGGTTGGTTATAGACAAAGACCCTGTACTGTAATGAAAGGATTAGCTTAGTTCAGGGAAATCTGAAGAATCAGGCAAGGACCTGAAAAGAAAGCATGGGCAGTGTCTTCCGGTGTCTGGCTGTGAGAAAACGCTGACTGAAAGCAGCGTGGGGAGGGAGGGGTGCATTCAGGGGTCCCACAGTTCTCAGGTCCCATTCCACCACCGAGGGAAGTCAGGGCGGGATCTTGAGGCAGGAAGATGAAATTCACCATTCACACACACTCGGGAGCGAAGCCATGGAGGACTGCTGCTCCTCACGGCTAGCTCTGCCTGCCTTCCCACAGTATCGAGGACCGTGCACCCAGGAGTGGCACTGCCCACTATGCCCTGGGCCCACCCACGTCAATCGTTAGTCAAGGAGATGCCCCACAGACTTGCCCACAGGCAACAATCCTGTTAGTGCTTCCTTCTTCCCAGATAATTCTAGCCTGTGTCAGGGTGTTGGCAGCAGCAGCAACAAAAAGCAGGCCAGAAGACAGTCTTACTCTGACATTGGAGTGGCTATCTGGAGGACACACACACTCACACTCACACACACAAATACACATTCACCCTTTACATACACACTCACACTCATATTCACACGCATACACTCACATTCACATACACACACACTCATACACACACATACTCTCTTATACATACAAACACACAGAAGCACACACACACATTCATATATACACACTCACACAATACTCTCTCACACACACTTACACAAACACACTCACATTCAACATTCACATAAACTCACACATATACACTCACACACATACTCTCTCACACACACAAACACACTCACATTCAACATTCACACACTCACACTTACATATACACACTCACATTCTCTCTCTCTCTCTCTCTCTCTCACACACACACACACACACACACACACACACACTATTATGAGCATGGTATTCTGAGAACAGTGGGAACAGACTGCCTAGTCTTGAGTCCCAGCTCTGGCAGCCTCTAGTTGTGAGAAATTCACCAAATTGCTTAGCTGTGTTTCAGTTTTCTATCCATAAAGAGCATGGTAGAGTTTCTGTATTACAATAGACATGGGCCCTAGATACACTGGCCTTCTCGAGTTCCTTTCTCCATAAAATATTTTAAATTGTACTTTATAACTGCATTAGTACAAAGACGCAATCTGGCTGGAGCCATGATTACTTATTTATTATGATAATTATACTCAATTATTTTTCTTGTGATTTTTTGAATGAGAATTAGAACTTTTTGTGGACTCTGGGCATTGTGCCTCCTAAATACGTTGGCCCAGATTGTTATAAATGCTAAATTAATTGGTATTTGTGCAGCACTTGGAAGAGTGCCCAGCGGGATAGCAGCCACTCTCAGTATGTGTTAATAAACACAAATCTAAAACAGCAGCTGAGCCAGATGTTTCCTCCTTCCAAACTTCCTCCCACTCCCCGACATTCTGATAAATCAAATCTTCAAGATACAGCGAAGAAATTTCCTCCCATGAAACCTGCAACTACAAAAGCTTCAAAAGAATAAATCAAGAGCACGAATTAGATTTAATTAAATTCTGTTCTGTTAAAAATAAGCAGAGGTACCAGGCAGTGTTTGCGCCTCCTTCCTGACTCAGCACAGCCTCAGAGTAAGAAGAAAACTGTGGTTGTGAGGCCCCCACACTCAAGCTCCAGAGAGTTGTCTGGCTCTCGTCCAGGAAGAATGGCCTGTACCGATGTTCCCCATATAGATGACTAAGGACGCCAAAGCCAAGAGATTATGTGTACATGTGTGCATGCTCCTCTAGAGATTAACACGTACAAAAGAAATTTATTAAATAGGAGTTAGTTGTCAAAAATCACATGCATAATATATATGTATAATATATATGTGTATATATATATATGTATACACACACACACACACACACACACACATACATACATACACTAACTTACTTTCCCTTATTGGAAGCCACCTATCATATGGGAAGGCCGACAGAAAAACAGTCTGTTGTGAAAGCTTTCAGGATCAGGAAAACACTTTGTCTTTGTTTCTTCTAAGATTAAAAAGGCTTTGTTAAACTTTACTTGCTGTCCCCGCCCATTGCCCCAGTTCCAGGTTTCAAATTTACCAGAGATATCTGACTGTGTGTCTGGGGTTAACCTCTCCAGGCTGTGATTACCCACCACATGTCAACTGTGTAGCGTGGGGCCCACTGCATGTTAATATGTGGGGCTTCTTGAAAGCGCTTTCTTCCCTCTGTCTGCATCTTTCTCTATGCTCCTTAGGGTGGTTTTTATCTGATACTCCATGTTTACTCCTTCTGGCCCAATCAGAGAACTTAGGGGAGGTGAGTCTCAGGACCACCTGCGTGACATGTTCCCACCCTCCCAGCCACGACGCCAGCCAGGGGAGCACCGGTGCCACTGGTCCCTGGAGTTGCTTCCAGCAGGGTTGGGGCTGCTATCTGCTCACGGGAGGAGGTCAGAGGCAAGGAGAGCAGGAGGCTCAAGCCCCCCTCCCCTGTCACTGCCTGTATTAGAACAGTGTTCTCTTAACTAAGCCAATGGTTTGATTTCAGATTTAGTCTTTTTTTTTTTTTACTTTTGTTTTACCTTTATTTGTTTATTTATCTCTTAGCGTGCCACGTTGTGCGTGCGCAGGTCAGAGACTGTGGGAGTCTCTCACCATGTGGCTTCCAGGGATTAGACTCGAGGATAAAGGTTTCCATAGATCGCAGTCTATTATCCGCCATTATTGTGAAACACAAACTCAAGAACAAATTATTTTAAAAACTCATAATAGTAATGTCAGGATATTAAACTTCAGGTGTGGGAATCTTTCTGAGCAAAGGGTTTGTAGGTTTGGATTTTTCAAAACCTACTTTTAATAAGGGCTTTCAAGCATGTCAACCCCCCCCCCTTCTAGCCCACTGTTTTTGAGTCTGTGGACATCATGGCCAGGAGAATAGCTTCAGGCAGGCAGGCGGGCAGGCAGGGAGGCATGATGCTAGCTGAGAGTTCATGTCTGACCCACGCACAGGCAGAGGGAATTAACTGGAAATGAATAGCTTGGGCTTTTGAAACTTCAACCCCCCCAACTGGCTCCCTCCTCCGACAAGACAACACCCCCTAATCCTTTCCAAACTGTCCCACCAACTGGAGACCAAGTGTTCAAACCTCGGAGCGTCTAGGGGCTGTTCTTACTCAAACCACCATAAAAAAAGAAAGGAACAAACAAGAATCAAAACAACCAAGAATTTTACAAGAATAAGTAAACATTTCTCAATAATAGCCTTAAGTGTAAAAGACTTTAACTCACCCATAAAAAAAAAAGACACAAAATATCTAACTGGAGGTGCATGCCTTTAATCCCAGCACTGAGGAGGTAGAGGACTGCCAGTCTCTATGTGTTTGAGGCCATTCTAATCTACATAGAGAGGTCCAGGCCAGCCAAAGCTACAAAAGAAGACTTTGTCTTAAAAAATTAAAACAAAGATAAAAAGCTACTCACTGGAAAGACACCAATAGACCCAGCTCAAAGGACAAAAAGTGAAACAGATGGGAGAGGAAAAGAGAAATGAGGTGTTGCTTTTGTTAGCTGAGGAGAGAAATAGGGTGTTGCTTTCGTCAGCTGAGAAGAGAAATGGGGTGTTGCTATTGTTTGTGAGGGTGGAGGCCAGAGAAGCCCCCTCTACTATGCTGTGTCTTATTCTTTAAGGGCAAATCTTTTCCAAGCTGGAGCTCGGGTGCTTGGCTACCCGCCATGCTAGTGCTAGGAACTGAACTGGCTCCTGACATGGGCCCTCGTCAAAGCAACAAATGGGCCTGACTGCTACGCTCTTAACTGCTAAGCCACCTCTCCAGCCCCCGACCTGTGTTTTTTTATAAAAATGCCAAAAACATATACTGGAAAGGACAGAGATTTTAATAAATAGTTCTGGAAGTGCTCTCTCTTTACATGTGAAGAATGAAAGTAAATCCATATCTCTCTTCGTTCACAAAAATCAATTCAAAATGAAGTCAGGGTGGTGGTCCACACCTCTAATCCCACCATCCAAGGAGGGAGAGCGGGCAGATATCCATTGAGTTTAAGGTCAGCTTGAGCTACACGGCAAGCCCCAGATAAGCCAGGACTACATAGTGAGGCCCAGAATAAAGACATATACAAATATTTTCTGGAAAGGACTCCAGCAGTATAGGAAATAATTCCAATAATAGATGAATAGGAGCCCATACACCTAAGCTGCTGCACACCATGGAGACATGCTGTATAGAATGAAAAAGCCATTGCCAGACAAGAGATGAATAACAAAAACAGAACTACAAAAAATTACATACCAAAAACCAAATAGCCAGTGAGTAAATGGGACCAGCAAATAGAACAGATAGTTTAGAAGAATATAAACAACCAAATGTACACTTGAAAGGGTTCCCAAAATGTGATCCTTAGCCATCAGGGAAACTCAGGTTAGAACTGCTTTGAAATTCCTACTCTCCCCAGTTAGAATTCCCAGGATCAAAAACATACGATAGAAATGCTGGTGAGGGGCCGGGTGGTGGTGGCGCACACCTGTAATCCCAGCACTTGGGAGGCAAAGGCAGGCGGATTTCTGAGTTCGAGGCCAGCCTGGTCTACAGAGTGAGTTGCAGGACAGCCAAGGCTACACAGAGAAACCCTGTCTCGAAAAAAACAAAAAAACAAACAAACAAACAAACAAAAAAGCTAAAGGTATAGTTAACATATGACCCAGATGTACCACTCCTGGATGTATACCGGCAGGTCTGTAAGCCAACATATTACAGAAACGCCCGCACATCCATACATATGGCTACACAACTCACAATAGCTAAGAAATGGGACTAGTCTAGATATCCACGGAGCAACACGTTACTCATGACCGATGGAGGATTTGAGACTGTACAGAAAAAATAAATCATGATGTTTGCAGGAAAATGGATGAAATTGGAGATCTTCATGCTAAGCAAAGCAAGCCAGGCTCAGATAAATACTTTGTGTTTTCTTTTGTATGCAGAACCTAGGTGTCTGACTGTGTGTGTGTGTGTGTGTGTGTGTGTGTGTGCATAGATATGTCATGAAACTAGAAAGGGGACATGAGGAAGAAAAGACAGGCACTTTAGGAGGACAAGGGTAATGAACTACATGGGATTTGAAAGCAGAAGGGGGACTGTCTGGGGGAAAACGGGACCAACTGTGCTGCCCGTTTGCAAACCCCAAAGGCCACCAAGGAGCGAACTCCAGTGCAGTCGCGCTAGGGTCTCTTTATTCAAGCCTGAGCTTGGGCTCCTGCCAACCCTGACACAGCAGGACAGGCAAACACTTACAGAGTCAACCAAACAAGTAAGGGGGTGTTCTAGCCTGGCACACATCTGATTGGGGGGCTATTATGGAATTTTGTTGCCCTTTAAAATAATTAGCTGGTGCTGGGAGCCAAACTACAAACTTTGGTGGTTGTCAGGGAGTGACTTGGAACTGCAGGCTTCTTAGGGGGTAACCTGGAAACTAGTGCTTGTCGGTTAACTCCAGTTCAATCTTAGGTTTTCTAAGATGGAGCCTGAACCCAAGATGGAGTTGGTCTAATCACTCATCAACCAGAGAGAACAGAGAGCACAACAGAGGGCAGTGAGTAACAGGAACACATTAAAACAAAGTATAATGACACATTTGTGGTGGTTTGTAGAGGGCTGGCCATCAAAGATTCATGTGTTTCAATGCTTGTCCACAGACAGTGGTACTATCAGAAGGTATAGTCTTATTGGAGGAGATATGTATGGCC
The DNA here is from genome assembly GCA_964023405.1 of Apodemus agrarius. Classification (NCBI taxonomy): domain Eukaryota; kingdom Metazoa; phylum Chordata; class Mammalia; order Rodentia; family Muridae; genus Apodemus; species Apodemus agrarius. The sequence continues at coordinate 23,759,897 of OZ030021.1, forward strand.
TTATTGGAGGAGGTGTGGCCTTGTCGGAGGAGGCGTGGCCTTGGAGGGGTGTGGCCCTATTGGAGGAGGTGTGGCCTTGGAGGGGTGTGGCCTTGTTGGAGGAGGTGTGGCCTTATTGGAGGAAATGCTGTGTGGGCGGGGCTTTGAAAATCTATGCTCAAGCTCTGACTACTGGGGAATCTAGTCTCCTGGCTGCCTTTGGATCAAGATGTAGAACTCTTGGCCTCTCCAGCACCATGTCTGCCTGAAAGCTGCCTTGCTTCCTGCCATGATTATAATGGACCACTAAACCTCTGACTCTGTAAGCCAACCCCAATCAAATGTTTCCCTTTATAAGAGTTGTCTTGGTCATGGGATCTTTTCACAGCAAGAAAACCTTAACTAATAAACACACACATATATGAAATAACATAACTAAATTCATTCCTTTGTATGTTAACCTAAAATTTTAAAGTAGCTAGTAATCATGCCATCTGCTTATGGGGTGGAGGAGATGCTAAAGGGTTAGTAGAACACGGGGGATATGAAGGGGAAGTGGGTATACTGGGAGGAGGGATGGCAGGCAGGGCAGAGGAGGGGATAGAGGAGGAGGGACAGCTAACACTAAAGACGCTCTTAAAAGCCACATGAAGAGTTGCTGTTTTACAAATGTCATGCACATACATACACATGCACATACATATACAAATATGTTCATATAGAAGAGCTTCAATGGAGTTAGGCAAAGGATGCTCCTCCTCCCAGAAGCCGTCGGTTACTAAATAAAATGCTCAGTGTCAGATGCAGGTCACCTCCCCTTGGGATGCTGGTCAGATGGACTCCGGTGACCCCCAAAACAATGCAGGCTATTGACAGGGTTCTCAGTTGCCCACCAGAACTTGATGGTAAGACCTAACTGCCAAGGGTACCACTTTGGTTCCGGGACACAGAGAAATCAAGTAAGCAGACTGAGGTGGCTTTCTCCCTGCTGGCTAATTTCCATAGTTTCAGAGTTTTCAGATGCTGTGTATTCTTGTGAGGGAAGAAAGGTCACTAATGTTCTTACTCAGCTGTGAACTCTAAGAGTTTCAATAAGGACCAGCCTGGCAAGACACGACTACGAGAGCAATAGTGGCACAAGTTTTGGGGTGGGGATGCTGAAACCAACCGCTTTCTGATTGGATTTACAGGCTCTATGAACAGAAGGAGGCATATGCCTCGTACTGTAAATCTGGCCAGTAGTCCATAGTTGGAACTTGTCTTAGGGTTTTATTGGTGTGAAGAGACACCATGACCAAGGCAACTCTTACACAGGCAAATATGTAATTGTGGCTTGAAGTAAAAACTTATGGGTTCTCTGGGAGGTCAGTTGTGTTGGATGGTGTTTTGCTGGGGCAAACAGGTGATAAAAGATTCTTCACTAATGATGCACATGTATTGGTCCACCTTACATTGCCTAGCTGAGTTCCTTTTGTCTGGACTCCATAGAGAGAAATGCACCAAAAAACTTCTGGTGGTGTGCCGCAGCTTCCTGCTGCTTCTGAGGACTCAGCTGATTGGCAGAGCGAGACCAGCGGAGACAGACTCGCGTGGAGTTTTGCTAAGTCAGACTCGAGTGCTGGGGCAAGACGCATGATGAGGGAAGACCCATGGAGGACACGTGCTGTTTGGAGGGAGTATAAATAGGACTCAACGGCCCGTGAGAGGGGCTTGAGGCTTGGCTTGACTTGCGTAGCTAAACGCTAACGGTCTCACGCCTTCACTGGTCTTCGAGGAGCCTCACTCTGATGACAGAGGCACTGCCAAGAACTTTGCCTGGTGTCCCTGTTAGTCCTGGACCCTCCTGCTCACTAGAGCCGACTTGGCTGAGGCCTGGATGTTCCTGCTAGGTCGTGCTGAACTGGACTGATGGAATATCCGTGAAGTGTTTGTGAGTGGATCGAGCTGCTCCACTGCTGCTGCTGCTGACCTGTGACCTGAACAGCTGTTTCCTGACAACGTAGATGGGACTCGCTCCAAAGAACCATTTCTAAACAGGTCCACTTCCCCCCTCCCCCCATCCTTACTTTTCCACTACCTCTGGTGGGTGGTGGGCTAGAAGGGAGGTTCAAGTGTTTAAGAACCATCATTAAAAATAGGGTTCAGAAAGAATTAAAGTTACAGGGGCTGGCTTACAGTTTCAGAGGTTCAGTCTCTTATCATCATGGCAGGAAGCATGTGACTATGCAGGCAGAGTTGGTGCCAGAGGAGACAAGGGTTCTACACCTTGATCCAAAGACAGCCAAGAGGAGACTAGCTTCTGCAGGCAGCCAGGAGGAGGCTCTCTTCCACACTGGATGGAGCCTGCACATAGGAGGAGACCTCAAAGCTCAACCTCCCAGTGACTTACTTCTAATTAGGCCACGCCTCCTCCAAAAAGATCACACCTCCTAATAGTGCCACTTACTGTGGGCTACGCATAGTCAAACTGCCACAGAACTCATAGGCTCCAGGGGTGAAGTTAATATCTTGTTACATAGACATAGTATCAAACTGCCCTATATCTCTATACGCATAGATGAGCACAATTTCTTAGACCTCATCAAAGAAGTGTCTTTGTGCAGCGGAGGACAGTTAAGGCAAAGCTCGCAGCTGGTCAAAATGCAGAGAACAAGTGTCTGTGGGGTGCTCGCCATAAATGATGCATCTCTGCATCACACTGGGATGGCTTGAGTGTGCTGGGCCCAGGGAGTGGCACTGTGAGGAGGTGTGGCTTGTTGGAGGAAGTGTGTCACTGTGGGGGCGGGCTTTGAGACCCTCTTCCTAGCCACATGGGAGCCAGTCTTCTCCTAGCAGCCTTCAGGTGAAGATGTAGAACTCTCGGCTCCTCCAACATCATGCCTGCCTGGATGCATCGAGGCCTCCCACCTTCCCACCTTCCTTAGGTGGACTAAACCGCTGAACCCGTGAGCCAGCCCCAATTAAATGCTGTTCTTATAAGAGTTGCTTTGGTCATGGTGTCTGTTCAGAGCAGTGGAAACCCTAACTAAGACACACACCCTCTCTCCAGAAGGCTCAGGTAACATCACAGAGGAGAGCATGGGGAGGACTGTTAAGAGGACAGAGGAGAGGATGAGGAGGACTGTTAAGAGAACAGAGGAGGGGATGGGGAGGACTGTTAAGAGGACAGAGGAGGGGATGGGGAGGACTGTTAAGAGGACAGAGGAGGGGATGGGGAGGACTGTTAAGAGGACAGAGGAGGGGATGGGGAGGACTGTTAAGAGGCAGCAAGGGCCGGGCGGTGGTGGCGCACGCCTTTAATCCCAGCACTTGGGAGGCAGAGACAGGCGGATTTCTGAGTTCGAGGCCAGCCTGGTCTACAGAGTGAGTTCCAGGACAGCCGGAACTACACAGAGAAACCCTGTCTCGAAAAACAAAACAAAACAAAACAAAACAAAAAAAAGAGGCAGCAAGGACTGGGTGAAGCAGGGTCTTCTGGACACTCATAAGTCACAGCAGCTGTGCTTGCCCACACAAGTCAAGTCAGTCAACAGTCCAGCCCAGAGCCCTAGCCGAGGAGCACTGCTAGCTGCTATGGGAGGCAGAATCAGTTTCCCTTAATGCTGTGACCCCTGGTTGGCTGCACACCTGGAAGCGTGAAGAGACCATGACGCCGGGCCAGTGTAACTTGTACTCATTCCACAGAACGCAAGAGCCCGAGGGTGTGTTCTGAGGCAGTGAAGTGGGAGCTGCCAGACACTGCACCGAGTTTAAGTCTTTTTTTTTTTTTTTCACTTTGGAAAACAGATGTAGAAATAGTCTTGACAACAACCATTAGGGAAAACCCAGGATGCTCCTGAGTGTACTTTTAGCAAAACTGCTTGATTTCCAGCTGGGTCCCTGAGGTACTTTCTGAAGAGACAATATTCTTGCCACGCCCAGTCAAGGGCTGAACACGGCCCCAAGCCGGGACAGGCTGACCCTCCCGTCCTTAACGATTAGTCTTAGGCTGGAACAATGGCTTCCTGCGCTTGCAGAGGACATGGACTCAGTTCCCAGCACCCATGTCAGGCGGCTCACAGCTGTGGTGACACCAGCTACAGGGATCCCACACCCTCTTCTCACCTCTGGAGGGGCTGCAAGCATGTGAACCTACATACCCACACACACAGACACACATGCACACACAGCATGCACACAAGCATGTGAACATACACACCCACACACAGACACATGCACACACAGCATGCACACAGCACGTGAATATACATACCCACACACACAGACACACATGCACACACAGCATGCACACAAGCATATGAACACACCCAGACACACATGCACACATAGCATGCACACAAGCATGTGAACATACATACCCACACACACAAACACACATGCACACAGCATGCACACAAGTATGTGAACATACCCAGACACACAGGAACACATAGCATGCACACAAGCATGTGAACACACCCACACACATAGACAAACATGCACATATAGCATGCACACAAGTATGTGAACACACCCAGACACACAGACATACATGCACACATGGCATGCACACAAGCTGTGAACATACATACACACATGCACACAGCATGCACACAAGTATGTGAACATACCCAGACACACATGCACACATAGCAGGCACACAAGCATGTGAACACACCCAGACACACAGACACACATGCACACATAGCATGCACACAAGTATGTGAACACACTCAGACACACATGCACACACATAATTAAAATGAATATTTAAAAAGTATTTGTGATCTCAAGGGAGAGGGAGATGGCTCAGCAGGCGAAGGAGCCTGTTACCAAGCTGACAACCTGAGTTGGGTCCCCGGTAGCCACATCAGTGTGGAAAGAGAACCAACTCTTAAAAGTTGTCTTCCGAGCCGGGCGTGGTGGCGCACTCCTGTAATCCCAGCACTTGGGAGGCAGAGGCAGGCGGATTTCTGAGTTCAAGGCCAGCCTGGTCTACAGAGTGAGTTCCAGGACAGCCAGGGCTACACAGAGAAACCCTGTCTCGAAAAAAACCAAAAAAAAAGTTGTCTTCCGACTTCCACACAACACATATACTACAGCACACAAGTACACGCACACACAACTACAATAATAATAACAATAACAACAGTAACAATAATAACAACGATAATGTAATTTTAAAATGTTAAATACAGATCTTTAGGGCAGAACAAGTTGGCTACTAAGATCCTCCTGAGCCGGGCAGTGGTGGCGCACGCCTTTAATCCCAGCACTTGGGAGGCAGAGGCAGGCAGATTTCTGAGTTCGAGGCCAGCCTGGTCTACAGAGTGAGTTCCAGGATAGCCAGGGCTACACAGAGAAACCCTATCTCAAAAAAAAAAAAAAATCCTCCTGAACCCGTGTCACCACAGACACACGTATTAGTAGATCAAATTACCTATGAGCAAATTCAAGGAAGAGAGGAATAGCCTTTTCAATTAGAATTATAAAATGCTAATTAGCAAAATCAAAGAGGACACAAAAATGGGAAAACACCCAATGCTCCTGGGTAGGAAGGGTCAGTATTACTAAAACTGTTCACAACTTAGGTTCAGTGCTGTCATAGCTAGTGTTGTCAACTAGATGGAATCCAGAATCACCTGCAGGATGGCCTCGGCATGCCTGTGGAGCGGCATTGGGTGTGTGCATGGGGACGGGAGGCCCCACCCACCATGAGCGGCACCGTCCCTGCGTAGGACCCTGGGCTGTAGCAGCAGAGAAAGGAGCAGAGGGGAGAGAACACTCGTTGCTCCTGGCTTCCTCACTGTGGGGTGGCCAGTTGCTTCAAGCCCCCGCCAGGCTGACTCCTGCCGCCCACGGGTCAACTCTTCTATTGCTGTGATAAACCCCGACCAAAATCAACGTGGGGGAGCAAAGGGCTCATCCGAGTCACGGGTTACAGTCCAGTTCAGAGAGGAGCGGAGGGAGGAGCGGGAAGGCTGAACTGAAGTAGAGTATTCACGGGGGCGTGACTTACTGGCTTGGCTCATGCAGTCCAGGGAGAGCACCGCCAATTAACAACCACGAAGATGTCCCACAGACATGTGGGGAGAGAGTCCCCCTTCCAAGATGAGTCAAGTTGAGGAAAACCGGCCACCGAACCGTTTTTTTCTCTCAGCCCTGAGTCTGAAGCTGGCCTAGGCTACATAGTGAGCTCCAGGCCACCTTGAGCTACAGAATTAGACTCTCCGACCAAAACAAATTACACCTTAGAGTAAAGGTAGAACGCTGTGTGAGTGTATAGAAGACAAACAGTGGGCATAACAGACATTTGGTGTGTCTTCCAAGGCAGGGGGCGCTGCTTAACATGCTCAGGAAGCCTTAAACAGAGGCAGCTGTAAGTGGACCCTGCTGCCTACGAGCAACCAACCTTTGAACTCAAGAGAAGCTGTAAGAGGAGCATTCTTAGGTCACCATGGTTACTCTCACCCGTCTGCCCGCTCACCTCACCACCCATCTTCTATCATTTCAAAAAGGACCTTGTGTCCTGAGGGTTATCTCAGGAATCGATAAGAACCCCGGGCTCTTTACGAAGCGGTTCCCCCCAGAACCACCTCTCCCGGCTCACTTTCAGGCTTTCCTTGTCTTGCCAGTCTTCAGTGTGGCACAGGAGGGGAAATACCAGGCCTACCCAGCCAGGCCCCATCTGGTAGGCGTCGTGCTTGGCTGTACCCCTTCCAGTCTGAATGCTTTGAGGTGGTCCTAATTTTTGAGGGAAGTCTGTGGCCCAACCACCCTGGACACACCTAATCTCATCTAAACCCCAGAGGGAAAATCCCCATCCAGAGATGATAGGGCGCCACCTTCCTTAGACCCGATTTCACTGACTTTTCTATGCAGAGTACCTCGATGGGGGAAGGGGCCAGTGTAACTGAAGATGGTCTGTCTGAGCTAGAGCTCTCCCGGCTGGCTTAGGTTTCTTTAATAGCTGACAATGACAGTATCTCAACTCTTGGCAGAAACACTAGAACTGAAAGAATTCATGTGAAGTGATACTGTGTGTGTGTGTGTGTGTGTGTGTGTGTGTGTGTGTAGGGGGGGGTGTTCTGTGGCAAATTCAGTCTGTACTATAGCAGGCTGTAGAAGTTTGCCTTTGTATAGACACACCATTTTTGTAAAGGTATTATTATAGGTGTGTCACTCCTACAACCTTACGTCTGAACACTAGGGGGCAACCTTGCCTTGTTTGTCGTTAAAGTTCTTTAAACCTGCCGGTTAAGGAAATCGCTGACTCGTCAAACCCAAACCTTCCTTTCTTTCTGCTTTAATATTGACATCTACGTTTATGGAATCGACAAATGCTATTCTTGAAGGCAGACTCAAACAAACTAGAGGACTATTAAACATGCATAAATGGGATCCCCCCTACACACACACACACACACACACACACACACACACAGCGTTCAGGAGAATGCCAGTGGCCTACTTGTTGGGTTTCTCTCGTTTTCCTGGGATATATATTTTGTTCTAGGTCTGAGGACCTCTGCGGTGAACAGGGGACACAGTTTCTGCTTCTGTGGAGTTTGCACTGAAGTGGAAGAGATATTAAACAACGAGAATGAGAATTTTGTTAATAACAGTGATTTAAAATAACTCTGTAC